>QEPC01011413.1:385007-491545 GCA_003113815.1 Sphenodon punctatus
TGGGTGGAGGCATCATGTGTGCACAGGGCCCATGGTGATTGGCTGCAGTGGTGCCCTGCAACATGTATAATAAAATGTAACACCCATTTTATGGGTGTTAGAGTGTCTGTGTAAATGGGCCTAAGTGCCAAATTAGTGTAAAGGCTGGTTCCAATCAACAGATACTTTGATGTAGTTGCGCCTCTTAAATCACTTTTACTTTGGAATTGTTCACACACCAAGTGCACTAAACCAGCAACATTATTCTGGAGTGGGAGGGGACATATGTCCTTCGGAAAAATTAGGAGTACATACTTCCCTTCTCTAGTTCTTACTTCATAGTAACTGTAATGTGAAAAAGAGTATGTCTCATCATCTGCTCTTTTGTAGCATGACCAGAAGTGGGAGGTAAATTGGTTTTGAGTTGCCATGAGAATGGGTGTAAACAGACTGATGGCAGCTCCAGGGGTGGCCACGTCAGCCAGCTTCACCCCCGAACTGGCTGGTCTATCTGAAGCCAGCCCACCAGATGTAGAAGCAGAGCAGGCTGAACCAGGGCAGTCCTGGTTGTGGTGCTCCAGAACATCCTAGAGCTACGCCAGAGGAGCGGACCATCAAGACCCACGGCACCGAGTGGAGCTGCTAGCCATCTGATCAGTGGACAAATGTGGCAGCTCCTCTCCTGGCCGGTCATTGGCCCAGCAACAGCATAGAGTTGCAGGCACCTGACAAGAGCATTGGGCAATCACCTGCAATGGCATGGTGTGTGGGAGAGGACATCATGCAGGCAGACCATGGCCAGGAGAAGCTGCTGGATTGGTCTAAAGCATACCCAGGTGGCACTGTGAGCAGACAGATGTGGGGGTGCAGCTCCTCCCATGTCCATCTAAAAACACCCAATGTTACCAAAGTAGAGAAGCTAACCTTGTTTTAATTCAATTGCATCAGTTATTTTGGTTTCTCACTGTCCATCTGAATGTATCCTAAAGTTTATCCCTCACATCTGTTTTCTGACTAATTTATACTCATTGAGAACAGCTCTGTTCTCTGATGTAGATCCAATGTAAATGCTTATCTCCCCCGCCGCCATTTACATCACATTGAAATCCAGTTCAAAGAGTTCCACCAATGTGGCATTCTTTTACAATCAGGTCTGAATTTGGCTCATGACATGTTGCTTTGTCCTGCTGAACCAAGTGAGAATGGGATGCAATTAGTATACGAAGATGTAACTGACTTCCTCACTGGTGATGAATATTCTATCTACATAAGCCCATATAGAAGGTTGAATTTCTCCATGTGATATAAAAATCAGATATAGCCAGGAATTAGATAATGAGAGTCATTTTTCCAAGAGCCCAAAAGGGAGTTTATTGCTTTATCCCCATTGAACGTCACTGGGATTTAGGCACCTAACTTTTGTGCCTTTTAAAATATCCCCTATACATGAGGATACTGTCCTACTACAGACACCTGTCCCCTGTGTGTCTTCAAGGCTACATACGGACAGACACAAGCTTTGCTTGTTCCTGTTAGCTCTGCAAAAGCTACGAGAGAGTGATCTGTGACACTAAAGACATCACAAGTTAACGTAGGACAAGGGGAAGATCGCCTTTTCTAGTTCTGCAGGTAAGGGTAGCAAATTCAAAAGGTCTCACATGGAATGGGGAGGGTTAACCCTTGGGTACTGTTCTCCCACCCACTTCTCCTGCAACAGCTGAGAAGTGGAGGGGATAGATATCTGTTCTTATGTCAGTGTTGTTGCCTTCAGTCTGTGGACCCCCTCCACAGACCTCTGCAGACATAGGCTATGCTAGAAAACCTTGAGATATTACTCCAACAGAGCAATGCTGCCATGGGAACCAGAGCTGCCTACTATGTTGTAGAGCCAGGGGTGTAGCTGGATTGGATTAGATCTAGGTGCAGAAGATGGAATGGACAACCTTGTCCTGCCCCCATCCTCACCCCATATGAGATGCACACAAATTCCACATGTAACATGCCCTCCGCCCGCCCCCTGACTTGTGGGCCCCACTTCAGCTGCACCTGTGGTAGCTATGCCCCATGCACAGAGCCATTTAAGAGAATTAAATTCTTAGGGGCCTTTTTAGACGAGAGCTGTTTCTCACGGACAGCGCCATTGAAAACCGTGCACTCGTGCGTGGATGGAGATCTGGACTTATGAATCCTTGATATTGGAGTTTCGTAAGTCCAGATCTCTGTCCATGTGTGAGTGTGCTTTTTTCAATGGCGCTGGCTGATTTCCGGAAATGGGGGCTGGGGGAGGCATCTAAACACCCACCCCACGTGACTTTGTTTCTTCTGGACTCGGCAATCCACGAGAAACAGTGTTCGTCTAAAAACACCTTTAGAAGCATAATTCTAGCCTTCAGAAATCTTGGCAGGATCCAATGGTTTTCCAGATCAACCCAACCTCAGCTCTCCCCCCAACCTTTTATTCCAGGTGAAAGACCTGATTCTCTGAGGGAATAACTCTAGATAACTTCCGAGGAGAATATTGGAGAGTTTCTTGGGTAGATAAGAGATTCATCATAACTTGTAAGACAGTAGGAACCATTATGTAACTCTGACCTCTGGCATAACACCCAAGGCAGAATTTCATGCAATGATTCCTGCCGCACACACCAAACGTCTAACCAAACTGAAGCCAGCTCATTCTGTCCCCCCTCTTGTTTAACATCTATATGCAGCCGTTAGGGGAGATCATGAGGGGGTTTCAGGGCATGCAGTGTCATCAGTATGCTGAGTGTCATACTCAGTTCTACCTCTCCTTTTCCATCGACCCAGGCCATGCAGTTTTCCCAGTGCCTGTCAGCTGTGGGGGCTTGGATCAGGTCGAGTCATCTGCAATTGAATCCTGACAAGATGGAGGTGATGTTGGTGGGCGAGGGCTTGGGGGACCTGGGGGTGGTTGAATCTCCTCTTGTTTTGGGGGAGGGGTTCGCTCTCCCATGGTCTCTCAAGTGCGGAGTCTGGGTGTGCTCCTCGATTTGCGGCTCAGTCTGGAATTTCAGGTTGCGACTGTGACAGGGAGTGCGTTTTGGCAGTTACATCTTGTCCGGTGGCTTCATCCGTATATCTCAGACTCCGACCTCGCCTCTGTCATCCATGCCTTCATCACCTCGAGGCTGGATTACTGCAACGCGCTCTACGTGGGGCTGCCCAAGAGACTGGTCCGGAAGGTGCAGCTAGTGCAGAAAACCGTGGCCCGTCTCCTTATGGGGGCGGGTTGCAGGGAGCACATGACACCAGTGCTCCGGGCTCTGCACTGGCTGCCTATAAAGCACCGGGCCAGGTTCAAGGTGCTGGTTTTAACCTTTAAAGCCCTTCATGGCCTGGGTCCTGCTTATCTGTGGGAACTACCTCACTCCCCATGTGCCCGTGCGACCCTTGAGATCGTCCATGGATGCCTTTTTGGAGGTTCCCTGGGTGAGGCGGGTGGCCACAGATGTTAGATCTTTTTCGGTGGCCGCCCCTGTGCTGTGGAATTAGCTCCCGGAGGAGGATCAAATGGCTCCCACTCTCCCGCTGTTTCGGCGTGTATGTAAGACCTGACTGTTCTGTCAGGCTTTTGGTGAGGGGTAGGGGTGGGGGTGGGTTTCCCCCACATATTGTATTTTAAATTGTTTTACATTTTTATATTGTTTTACTGAGTGTTGTTCGCCGCCCCAGGCTACCTTGTGGGCAGGAGGGGCGGGATATAAATTAAAAATAAATAAATAAATAAAAAATAAATAAATAAAATAAAACAGCATGGTCCTCAAACCATTTAGTGCTGGTGCTAGCTCTTTGCTCCAGCACAAGTCTTACTCACTCCAGTGCGATTCACACTGGCACCAAGTTCAATGCCCTGTGAATCATGCTGTTAGAAAGAAATCTAGCCTTGATTTAGGGGTATAAAAAACAATCTAAAACCAAGGACAATCGCACCTTAAGTCCACACAGCAGGATCTTATTACCAGTAATAACAGTATAAGAGGCCAAAAGAGCTGAGCTGGGCTTTCAAGTCCCAGGTGGCGGTTACTAGACTGGCTATTAAATAAATCCTCTTTTGACTTGCATCAAGGATCTGAACTCACAGAACATTGATACCTACAACGCCATTTTTACAACTCTTTTCTGTCTGCTTTGCAGATAGTTGCGCTATTCTGTAAAGCATTGGCCTAGACAGGCAGGTGTGCTGAGACACTGCTGCTCACAACAGGCACTGTTAACCACACACACACACACACACCCCTAGAATTAACCATGTTTCCTTAGGATGGCTATCCCAAAAGCTATTCAGTAGTGTGATTTTCTCCATTTTGCTTGTTGAGGTCTGCCGTGAATGCTGTTCTGTATTTAGGGTAATGTGTGTTTACTAATAGTGTGGTGGCATGCCACTGCCAGGCATCTTCTGCTAACAATAAGAAAAAGGGAAAATTGATATTTATGGAGACTGCAGGGGTTGGCTGTGCTCTCGCCTATGATTTTTATTGTAGCTGACTGCAAGTTTTTCAAACACGGGGATCTGTATCTCATTGTGGAAGGGCTGGTTTCCATTTCAATCTGGGTCCCATTATTATGGCTTGGTTTACATTCTGCAAGGTTAAGCCATAGGCAGATTCACACAAACAAATATGTTATTTATGTCTGTAGCTCATGACTGTAATATGGAAATCTCCATCCATTTGAAATGAGTTGGGGAAGGTTCCTTGTCCTGCACCTAATGGGCAGGTATTATAAACAGCATCATTGCTGGCTAGTAGCAACACATTTGGTGAAAATCTGCCTGCGATGAAGCCATTGATAAAACTCCCACAGACTTCAGTGGGGTCAGGATTTCACCCATGGAAACTCAACACTCCTCCAGATAACATCTGCCAAGGGCGAGACAGGCTGGTGTGTATTATTGTGGATGGATTGCAATGCTGTTGCCCATGCTCCACGTTTCTTCTGTGGCTAAATTAAGGGGTGTTTTTCTGTAGTCCAGCACCTAATAATTATTAGCATCCCATAATGATTTGGGATGGTGGCTTTCAGCTTCCTGGTATCCCCTGCATTAGAATATACCCTCACTGCCAGTGCCCATCCATTAGAACAGAATGTTGCAAGGGGCTGTCATTCCAAGAAACAACAAAAGAAATCCCCCTCTAGGAACCGGCCCAGACTTAAAGACTATTTGAGGTCACACTTCATGCTGAGAGACTTGACTTGTCAGAGCTGAAGAGCGAAACAAGCTTCTATGTAACAAGTACGGAATACTGCTGAAACGAGAACCAAAATTCATCTAGCTGAAAATCTCGTGAGAATTGAGAATCAGAGTGGAGATCTCACGGAAACACAGATCCCTGTGTCATTACAGCTCTTCAGCATTGGGTGCGGATTCCTCCTAGACATTCGAATGCTGAAGATGACGGCTGAGTCTGTCCCCTGCCTCCTGTTCTCCCTCCCTCCTCCCATTCCTGAGAATTCTCTATTGGGGCTTTCTTATGCTGATGCTGCCAGTGCTATCTTTGAACAGGGCCAAGCATGCTCATAAAGGTCCATCCAGGCCCTTTCTGACCATACTCAGGTGGTATTTTTTTTACTTTCAAACTTACAAGCTGGGAAGAGGCTATGGATAACGCAGGACCCTCTACTGAAGGTAAGCAACCTGACACACATACACACACACGTCCTGCTAGACTATCCACTAGGGATGGGAATTTCAGTTTTTGATAAAACCAAAAGGACCCGAAAATTGCCATTTTCGATTAATCCGAAATTCTGGTTCTTTTGCATTGATTTTTTGTACCAGATTTTTAACGTTGCGGTTTTCCCCCACTGAAAAACCACAATGTTAAAAATCTGGTACAAAAATCAATGCAAAAGATCCAATAGTACCGAAACCGGAAAAGAACCGAAATACATCAGAATCAAAACCGAAATTGACTGAAACCAAAATTTTGCCCAGAGTCCCATCCCTACTACCTACTAAGCCCACACCCCCTTCCCTGGCCCCCAATGGCCTATTCCCTCCCCAGCCAGTGGAGGTCAGGGAAGGGGGACCAGGGACCGAGCTCTGGCCTCCTTTCCTGCATGGATGAGATTTGGCCAAGTTCCAAAGTTCCAGGGCCCTTCCTTGGAACTTTGGAACTTGGAATTCGAGGCTGAATGCACCAGTCCTTGGTGTTTCCCCGAGGAAAACCAAGGACCGAGTTTAGCACTACATTGGGTGTTCTATTTTTCAAGATTCTCATGTTTCTCAGTGAGAATGCAGCCAATTCTTTTATTAATTACTATTATTATTAGCAAGCATTTATATAGTGCCAGCAATGTACCTGGCGCTTTACAAAGTAATGGAATAGACACGGTCCCTGCCCTAGGGCTTACAATCTGAGAGGCAGGGGGAGACGAAAGAAGGGGAACAGAGGGAGAGACAAGGAGTGTAACATTCACAAAGATGCAAGGTACCAGGTGCACGCGCTTGGCTTGGTTACATCAAAAATGATGGCTGGCTGGTCCATAGGGTGAGGATATGAGTACACAGACCTCAGGTAACAGATTGTACTGGATGGAGGGTATCAGCAGGAGTTAGGTGAAGAGAGGGGACAGAGGAGAGAGGGGACAGAGGGAGGAGCGGAGTTCACAGACTGGAGTACGGAGGGAAATTAGCACAGAGAGGAGGAGGAAGCAAGGTTGTGAAGATCTTTATAGGTGAAGACTAGGAGCTTGTGCAGGATTTGTTCAGGAAGGGGGAGCCAGTGAAGAGAGGAGAGGAGGAGCTGCTAGTTGTCGAAACGACGGGCGAGGTGGATTACTAGAGGTGGGACCCCGGGCCCATTACTGGCTACCGGATTTACCGGTTACCAGTTCTCTGAAAACCAGATTCCTGGATTAAATCTGGTATACCGGTACCGGATTTATTTCATTGATTTCAATGGGGCGCTGTGTCCCCATTGAAATCAATGAAATAAATTAATTCCCTCCCCCTCCCAGGCTGCGCGGGTGGAAGGGGGGACACCCCCCACCCACCCTGCCCAGCCTGGATTTTTGTTTAAAAAAAGACTCAGAGGCGAGCCCACCCCCCAGCACCAGCGGCCGCGGCGTCCCCGCAGCCGCCGGTAAGTATGACCCGATCCCTGGGGGGGTGGGGGTGTTTAACACCCCCACCCCCCCAGGGATCACCCCTACAGCCCGCTTGCCGCTTACCTTTCGGAGCTGCGGCGGCGGCGGGCGGTCCGGCGGCCTCAGCGCCGGCTGTGGCTGCCGGCGTCAGAGACGCTCTAGGCCTTCCGGGGAACTTCCGGGTTTCCCCGGAAGGCCTAGAGCGTCTCTGACGCCGGCAGCCACAGCCGGCGCTGAGGCCGCCGGACCGTCTGCCGCCGCCGGAGCTCCGCAAGGTAAGTGCACTGAACTTTAGTAGGGGTGATCCCTGGGGGGTTGGGGGGGTGTTAAACACCCCCCCCAGGGATCGGGTCATACTTACCGGCGGCTGCAGGGACGCCACCGCCGCTGGTGCTGGGGGGTGTTGCATCTTGCATCTTTGTGAATGGATTACCCTGGCAGCAGAGTAATGGAGATACCCTGATTACCCTGGCAGCAGATTACCCAGAGTAACGGAGATACCCAGATTACCCTGGCAGCAGAGTTGGATGGAGATAAGGGGAGAAAGGGGAGAGTGAGGGAGGCCAGTGAGGAGGAGGTTACAGTAATCGAGGCGAGAGATGACCAGGGCATGAACAAGGGTTTTGGCAGAGGAGACAGAGAGAAAAGAGCAAATCTTAGCAATGTTATGAAGGAAGAAGTGACAGGATTTGGCAACAGAGTCGATGTAGGGTTTAAAAGAAAGGGGTGAGTCAAAGATGAAGCCTAAGTTATGGGCTTGGGGGACGGAAAGGATGGTGACCCCATCGATAAGGATCGACAGGGAGGAGGGAGAGGAAGGATGAGGGGGAGAAGATAAGGTGTTCAGTTTTAGCCATGTTGAGTTTGAGTTGACGTTGAGACATCCAGGTAGAGAATTGTCAGAGAGACAGCTGGTGAGGCAAGCTTGAATATATGGATAGAGAGAGAGGGAGTAGAGAGAGAGAGTTGAGTGTCATCAGCGTAGAGGTGTTATGGAAACCATGGGAGGCAATGAGTTTGCCTAGGGACAGGTTATAGCTAGAGAAGAGGAGAGGGCCAAGGACAGAGCCTTGTGGAACACCAACCGAGAGTGGAAGGGAGGAAGAGGTGGAGTTGACAAGAGACACATTGAAGGAGCAGTCAGAGAGGTAGGAGGAGAACCAGTCGAGGACAGAGACACCAAAGCCAAGGGAGTGAAGTGAATCCAGCAAGAGTGAGTGGTCAATAGTATCGAAGGCAGCAGAGAGGTCAAAAAGGACAAGAATGGACAAGTCTTGTCTCGTTCTTGTTTGCAAGAACGAGACGAGAATTGTAATTCTCGTTGAGAAGCAAGAGAAACTGAGAATCAAGTTTCAACCCTAGTACGGAAAAAGGATCATGTCAATTTTCAGTTGAAAACACTTGCAAGGCAGCTTGCTAGCAGAGGGAACTTACTGGTGATCCACTCTTAACTACTGAAGAATAGTTTAATAATGAGAGTCTGATTTCAGTCCTTATTGGGAATCATAGACTTGTAGGGCTAGAAGAGGATTTACGGGTCATCTAGTCATAACCCCTACACTGAGGTAGGATTATCTAGGATTATCCAACCACTTCTTAAAGACCTCCAGTGTTGGAAATTCTGCAGTTTCTTTGAGCAACTTATTCCCTTGCTCAATAAGATCCTTACAATAAGGCTGTTTCCCCCTATATTTAATTTAAAGCGACCTTCTTGCAACCATTGCCTATTTTTCTATTCACAGTGGCAATGGAAAACAATTGTTCCCCATCTCCTTTACAGCAGTCTTTAAAGTATTTGAAAACTATCATCATGTTCCCTCTTAAACCTAATCTGTTCCTTCAGCTTTAGCTCATGTCTTACATTACAAATTCATTATCACCTTTATTGCTATCTGAAACTTTTCTTGTTTTTCTACATCTTTCTTAAAATATGGTGCCCCAAACTAGACATTATGACTGAGGCCTAATCAGTGCCAAATAAAATGGTACTATTACTTCTATGGCTGAAACGAGATGTAACCAAAATGGTGGCAATAGCATCACCACCATTTTGGTTAAAGATGACATCCATTTTGCACATGCACAAAATGGCCCGGCAGCCATCGCACAGACACATGATTTTAAAATTATTTTTATTTTATTTTTAAAAAATTCTGCCTGAGAATTCGGTCAGGCATCGGGAAACCAACGAGAAATCAAATCCCGGTTCCTGAACTTGCAAATTTCTTGCAAGCAGCAAAATTGCTGCTCACTTCAGCCCTCATTTCTGGTCCTTCCGGGAAGTGTGTTAGATTTGAGACGGGACAGATGTTTAATACCTGTCCCACTCAATGGCCCCCAGACAGATGGTGTGGTGATCATTAATCAGAGGGCCCCTAGCCTAGGCTTGATACTGGTTAATGCGAGGTCGGTTGCTAATAAGTCAACTACGGTGATCCTGGATCAGGCAGCGTGTATTATGGAGACCTGTCTGGACAATGAGTCGAGGCCTATATTGGTTGACCTTGTTCTGGCTGGGTACTCCATCCCTCAGCTGTGGCTGGAGGGACAGGAGGATGGAGGGGGGTGCAGTGTAGCCATTATTTTTATGGAGACATGGTCTGTGAGGAGGTTTTCTTTGCAATCTATCATGGGAATTGAGGGCCTCCACGTGGTGATGGATTTGGCCAGAGACAGAGTGGGGCTGCTGCTGATATACTGTGCACCTACAGCAGCTTCCCTGCCCACTTCATGAACTGGTGTCAGAGGTGGTCTTGCAATCACCAAGGACGGTGGTCTTGGGGGACTTCAATATCCATGCCAACACCAGTCTTGGGCAGGGGAGGGGGAGAGCAAGAGTTCATCATGGCTGACAGGGCAACCATAGCCTGTCTCAGGTAGTTGTTGGCCCCACACATGTTGGGGGACATCCCCTGGACATGATATTTTGCACAGGCCTTGAAACAGGGAATTCATTAGTGGGGGAGGTTTCATTGGTGCCCTTGTCATCAGCGGATTGTTATCTCCTCCAGACCGGTATCCTGGTGCACGTCAGTCCCCAGAGGAGTGAAGAGCCAGTTCAGTTGGTTCGCCCCCAGAGACTTATGGAGCCAGAGAGGTTCTGTAATGCCCTGGGGGATGTTCCCTCTGATGTTGATGGCTGCTCACTCGATGACCTCGTGGCCTTTTGGAATTCTGTGCTGTTGGAGGCCATCAACCATACAGCTCCTAGGCATCCACTCCCAAATCACCGACAACGCAGGCCCCATTATATATGGCAGATCTGAAGCAGATGACGCAAGAAGGGCACTGGTTAGAGTGACGGTGGCATCATTCTCGTACTGAAGTTGACCGACTGCAACATAGAGTCTGGTTACATACCTATGCTGTGGCAGTGCAGGCGCTTTCTTTGCTGCCCTTGTTGCATCCGCTAAATCCAGCTGAGATTTTCTGGGTGGTGAGGGGGATGGTCAGTCCGGCCTCCCTCTGCCTGGATTTAGAGTTATCAAATGCTTGCTGTGACTTATTTGTGGACTTTTTTGCAGATAAAATCACTCAAATCCACCACGGTTTCAATGCTACTCTTTTAAAAGTGGGGGAACCAAAGGCAGTTGAAGCCCCTTCATATCCTGTTTTATGGGATCCATTTCAGTGCATGTTGCCCTCTGATGCAAAGGATGACCTGGGGACTGTTCGAGCCACTTATTGTGAACTGGACCCATACCTGTCCTGGCTGGTCAAGGCCAGCAGGAAGATGTTGGGGCCATTGCTGGCTGGGATAGTCAATGCCTCCCTTAGGGAGGGCAGAGTACTGGACTGCCTCATGGAGGCGATGGTGCAGCCTCTACTCAAAAAAGGTTATTGGACATTCACGTCCTGGCCAGCTATCGACTGGTCTCTAACCTTCCCTTTTTAGGGAAGGTTATTGAGTGGGTGGTGGCTCCTCAGCTTCAGGAGCATCTGGATCAAATCAGTTTCCTAGATTCCTCGCAGTCAGGCTTTCGTCTGGACTATGGCACTGAGACTCCGCTTGTGGCCTTGGTTGATGACCTTTCCCGAGAGCTGGACCAAGGTTGTTCAACCTGTTGATCCTATTAGATCTCTCAGCTGCATTTGATACCGTTGATCATGAGTTGTTGGTGACTCGGTTGAGGGGCTGAGCCAGAGTGGGCGGGATCCTTGAATGGTGCCGCTCCTTCCTGGCTGGGAGAACTCAACATGTGGTGTTGGGGGTTTGTTCATCTTTTCCCCGGGGCCTCACGTGTGGAGTCTCGCAAGGTTCCCCAACAGGAAAGAGTAGAATTACGCAAGAGTGGCCCCACACACCCCTGCAGTGGCCTTGATGAAACCTCGTGATTCACTGTGTCAAAGGCTGCTGAAAGGTCGAACACGATCAGCAGGGTACAATTTGCCCTGTTGATCTTCAGGCAAAGATCATCAGCCACAGCCACAAGCACAGTCTCAGCCTGTAACTCTTAAATTATTCTCAGCAGAATCTACCTAGCCTGTTATGCTCCATTTCGTATTGGTTTGGTTTCTTTTTCTAATGTGCAATATCTTACAGTTGTTTTTGTTGAATTTCATTTTCCTATTTTCAGCCCAGTTCTCTAGTTTTTCAAGATTGTTGTGAATTTTGATCATGTCATCCTAAGTGTTTCTAGCTCCTCTCAGTTTGGGGCCATCTGCAAGTTTGATGAGTGTACTCTCCATTCCTTCACTAGTAAAACTGTAGAATAGCACCAGACTGAGAAAAGACACCACCCAGGAACGCCACTTTATACCCTTTCCTGATTTGATATTGATCCATTAATTATTTCTCTTTGAGTGTGGCTTTTCAACCAGTTGTGTACCTACCAAAGGGTAGTTCCTACCAGCTCACATTTTCCTAGTTTATTTACGAGAATTGTCATGTGGAACTGTAAAAAAAACCCAAAAACTTACTGGTAGGGATAGGCGACCAGATCGCGGTTCGGGTTCGGCCGTTTGGTTCGGCTGTGATCGTTTAGTCCATTCGGTTCGACTACGTTTGGTTCGTCCGTTCAGTTCGGCAGTTCAGTTAGTTCGCCGGGTTTGGGTTCGGCCGTCCGGTTCGGCTGTTCTGTTCAGCCGTTCTCCGTTCGGTTCAGCAGTTCAGTTCAGCTGTGTTCGGGAAATGTTATGGGTGGTTTTTTTGGTTTTTATATGGTTTTTTTGGTTTTTTATTGGGTTTTATATGGTTTTATTTTGTTTTTTATTTTGTTTTTTTGTTTTTATATGGGTTTTTTAAATTTATTTTTTTATCTAATATTATATATATCTATCTACACTAAATCTAACTGCTATTAACTATTCTAAATGCTATGAACTAAATAGATTATCTAATAAGTACACAGGCCTACTCCTACAAACACTAAAACTAAATCACTAACGCTATCTCTATCACTAAGCTAACTCCTACAACTATCTACTATCTATCTATCTATCTATCTATCTATCTATCTATCTATCTATCTATCTATCTATCTATCTATCTATCTATCTATCTATCTAATTGTGGAGAGGGAAAACAAAATGATGAACTGAATAGCTTAATTTACTTAACCAAATATGCTTCTTTGGATCTGCTGCTTAATTTACCCCTTAGCTTTTATGTTTTAGAAATATGAATAGTAAAATGATTTATGTTTTATGTATTGTGAATAGCAAAACTTGCTGAACCAATAAAATGTTTTGTTGTTGTTGTGATCTATCTATCTATCTATCTATCTATCTATCTATCTATCTATCTATGGGATGGGGGGGAATCACAAACACCACAAGGTTTCAGTTTAAGGTTTAAGTTTCATTTCAGTACAAAACTGAAATGAAACTTAAAGCAATCTAATAATCCTACTCAACGCCTGCTGTTCAGGAACAGTGACTAGCTCAGAAGGTGTTGGGAAGGGGGGAGGCAGATAGTTTCATTTCTTGCAAGCCTCTCCACCCCTGGTGCCTGGAAGTCTGCTCCTCAGTGACTAGTACTACCCCTCCCTGTCACCTTACAGTGAACCTTTCTTTGCCACCCGAACTCACCCGAACGCAATCCAAACTGACCGAACAGTTCGGTCAGTTTGGATTGCGTTCGGTGTTCGGTATGTTCGTGTTCGTGTTCACGTTCGGTCATCCGAACAGACCGAGTTCGGGCCGAACTTCGAACTTCCGAACCGCGTTTGCCCATCCCTACTTACTGAAGTCAAAATATGTTGTCTACTACATCCCCCTTATCCTCTAAAATAGTTACCTTGCCAGAAAGGAAACAAGGTTGGTTTGCATGATTTGTTCTTAATTCATCCACATTGGGTACTAGTCACATTTTCCTCTTGGAGCTTAGAAACTTTGTTTTATAGGTTTTTCTAGTAATTTCCCTGATATTGAAGTCAGGCTAATTGTCCTATAATTCCTTGGGATTCCCTTCTCCCCCTTTTTAAAAAAAGCATTGTGTATGTCCTTCTCAAATCTTGAGACCTGACTTGTCTTCCATGAGTTCTTAAAGATAATTCCTAATGGCTCTGAGATTTCTTCACCAAGTTCCTCTAGAGTACCCATGGGTGTAATTTGTCGGTTTTCAGGCTCTACTGATTTAAAATTACCCATTTATGCTGTTTTTACCTTGTAACTGTATTGACCCCAATTAAGCAATTTCTGATTTACAATGGTGAAAAGAGGATTAGGCCCAAAATTTAGAAATACTAGTTTATTGTTTATTCAGAGCTGTGCTGATTACTGGTGTTATAATAACATCATCATCATCATCATCATCATAATAATATATTAACAACAACAACTGCATCCACATTCTCAACTAGAGACAATATAAAGCAGCCTTTTCTTTCATTTTCTCTTAACATATGGGCATAACCCACCACTGCCTAGCACCATGTGTAGTCATTAAGAGCAGTATAAAGACTATTTGCGTGCTTAGGTACGTGTGCATGCACAATGATGCAACTGCATTGAATTTCAAAATGCAATGGGCTGAAAGTAACTCACGCAAACAGAGGGTGATTTCAGATATGCCAGGCCTCCCTTGGGCCATGGCACGGAATCACCTTTTCATCCCCCTCCAGAATCTGGCTGGCCGGTCAATAGACGTGCCGGCCAGATTCCGGAGGTGAATCGGGGGGGGGGGGAAGGGGGGGGGGGCTGCACGGTGTAACGGGTGGCTGCACAGCCCCCCCCCACCATGCTCCTCCGGCCACCCACCCTCCACGAGTCAGGCAGGTGCAGCGGCCAATGTGTCCACTGTGCCCGCCCGCCTGCCTTCCAGGGTCTGGGCCACAGCCCAGAATCGGCGGAGGTAACAGACGGGTAGCTGGAGGTCCAAAATCATGGTCAAAGGGATTCCCGTCAGGTATTCACTGGGGTGAACATCTGGCGGAACACCCTTCAGACATTACGGTACCGTGGCCACCACTGGGGGTTCACCGCACTGGTATCGTAATGTCTGAAATTACCCAGAGATGTTGTTATATCCGAGAAATACCAAGTTGACTAAGAAGTTACACATTTCAAGAAGATCCCCAGTCCAGCAAAGGCATCTGCGGCCATGTTCTAACAAACATTAAGTCGAAGTAGTTATTGCAACGTTATTACATCACAGTAACTGCTTCTCTTCAGTAGCCTGAGGAGGCTCCTCCCCCGCCACCCCCCAGGGCTTCCCTCTCCCACACCGGTATATATTTTTTACTTTTACTTTAATTTCTCCTAGGCAATCACAATTTTGGCAGCCCTTTGGGCATCCACACGTATGTGAATAGGCTGCCCAAAATGGCGGGTATTACCTGGCAGTGGTAAATTAACTATTCATTTCATCTCTAGCTGTGACCCTTTCTTTCAGAGTCACATGTGGCCAGATGGCCACCATCTTCCATGCCTTCACAATTTAAGGCTAGACTGCTGCAATGCATTCTATGTGGATTGCCTTTGATGACTGTGTTCAGCTGGTGCAGAATGTGGTGACCCACCTTCTGATGAGGATGGGTCACCAAGAGCACATTACATTGTGTGCTGCAAAGTTTTGTACTAGTTTCAGTAGCTTTCCAGGCTCAATTCAAGGTGCTGGTTTTGACCTATAAAGCCCTAAACAGCCTGGCCCCACATAGCTGAAAGATCACATCCCTCCTACACTCATAAGAACATAAGAAGTACCATACTGGGTCAGACCAATGGTCCATCTAGTCCAGCATCCTGTCTCCGGCAGTGGCCAATCATGGTGGCTTGGGAGAAGCCCCCAACAGGTCACAATGGGGGATCCATTCTCTGTTGTTTTCACCCAGCTCCCGTCATGTTCCCTGATCCTGTCTGGCTAATAGGTGCTAATGGACCTATCTTCCAGAAACCTCTTTTAAACTCAGCTATAGTATTGGCCCTTAACCACAGCACAACCCAATTATATGCTGAGTGAAAAATATTTTCTTTTATTTGTTTTAAACTTGCCACCCATGAGTTTCATGGAGTGTCCCCTAGTTCTAGTACTAGCTGAGAGGGTAAATAACTGCTCCTTGTTTATTAGCTCCACACCACTCATGATTTATAGACTTCTATCATATCTCCTCTCAGTCGTCTCTTCTCCAAGCTGAAGAGCCCCAGCCTACCAAGCCTCTCCTCTTACGGGAGCCCTTCCATGCCCTTGATCGTTTCTGTTGCCCTTCTCTGTATTATTATTAATTATTATTATTATAAGCATTTATATAGCTCCAGCGATGTACCTGGCGCTTTACAAAAAACAAGATAGACACAGTCCCTGCCTGAGAGCTTTTCTAGTTCAGCTACGTCTTTTTTGAGATGGGGCAACTAGAACTGCACACAATATTCGAGGTGCGGTCACACCATTGATTTGTATAGAGGCAGTATGACCTCCTCAGTTTTAGTCTCTATCCCCTTCCGAATAATTCCTAACGTTTTGTTTGCTTTTTTGACTGCTGCTGCGCACTGCGCTGTGGATTTCATTGTATTGTCCACAACCACCCCCAGATCCTTTTCCTGAGTGGTAACTCCTAGCTTAGTACCCAGCATTGTGTACACATAGTTTGGATTATTTTTCCCTACGTGCATCACTTTGCACTTGTCCACATTAAATCTCATTTGCCATCGTGATCCTTGAGGTCCATCATGACCTCTGAGTCAGGGTGAAACCTCTTGAAAGTACCATCTGTGCATCAAATCTGTGTGGCAAAGGACTTAGGTCCTTTTAAAATGGACAGTGGTGGGTGGGGGGGATGGGTGTGCTGCCACTTTGGGTGCACACAAGCGCACACCCACCTCCACCCATGGAGCCTCCTCCAGTTTGCCGGATGGCTCCGTGGGTGGGTGATGGGTGTGGGTGGGGAGCACACGCACATCCCCACCCACCGCCCGTGCTGTTCACACGGATGAACACCCATCCCCCACCCACCACTGTAGCCTACACAGATGCCCCACTGCACACCTGCCTGCACACCCAGTGGAGGCATCCATGTAAAAATGGCCAAAGAGAGGCATTTTCAGTGACTGCTCCACACCTTCCCTTGGAGGTTTGCCAATGTCTAAGCCTAAACATTTTCTGGACATGATGCAAGAACTTTTTGTTTGGGCTGGTGTTTACATTCCATTCCATTTTCATTTATACACCACCCTCACCCACCAAAGGCGGCTCAAGGCGGCTTACAAGATATACATAATATATAGGAATATATGGGGCACAATACACCAATAAAAGTCAAATCATCAATAAATTGCTGGGTGGGTAAGAATTTCTGTGTTGTGGTTGGTTTTTATGGGGGTGTGTGTTACACTTTTGTATGCATTTTTATAAAAGTTGTTAACTGCACTGAACCTATGGAAACAGGGAAGGTTGTCAATCTTAAATTAATAAACAAATTCTGAATGTGATTTGTTTGGAATGCAATTAACGCATTTCTATGCGCTCATCAGACATGAGACGCCCCCCCCCCCACCGCCATCTCCATGTAGTGAAACTGCATGGCGATGCCCCTGGGAATGCTGCGGGGGATGTTTCAGGGTGCATGTGCGCTCCCACGCTACACCTATCTCCACCCATCACCCACCCACGGAGCAATGGACTCCAATGCCCAATACTCTGTGGGTGGATATGGGTGTGCGCCTGCTCCCACGGGTGCACACTCACCTCCACCCAATATGGCTGCACACCCATCCCCCCCACCCACCGCAGTCCATTTAAAAATAGCCATATAAATGTCTCCAGAGTCCAGGCTCCCGCAGCTTTCAGACCCTCTCCACAAAAAAAGGACACATTATAATTTACACATGCATAAACTTCAAAAATGCAACAAGCTGTCAAACTAAAAAAACACTGTACGACTGTGGGGGTGCCATTATTCTTCCCACTGTCTGCGCCTCCTCCATCCTCCTTGCTGCCTCGACTACATCGTGCCATAAAGTCATTTTTATAATATTCCTAAATGAGGTTCTTCTTGGGGCCTGTGACTCATCTTTTCATAGCTGCTGGCATCTCCAGCTGGCAGCTGGAGGAAATGGATGAAATCACACACTTTTGCAGACAAAACTCTCTGACAAAGCTAGAGAGAAGAGAGAGTTAATCGGAGGGAGGAGAGCCCCAGATTGGGAGGGTGGGGAATTTGAACATTAGGTTTCTGCTAGTAATTTATTACCCTGGAGCTGTTCCTTTACTACAGAAATTCATAAATAATGCTTGATTTAAAGTTTTCAAGGACTGAAGGAGGAATTTTAATGCCCTGAATGAAGGAAGAAAGATTTGTTACATTATCACTGTACTTAACTCCTTGCGTACTGGGCTATGTGTAGTGGGCAATGCAGAAACATGTCAGCCAGCACTTTAGGGCAGTGCTTCACAAATGTTTGCACACATGTGACCCCATTTTGAGACTTACATATAATCCCATGACCCCAGACAGCAACTAAAACATGCAGAATCTATCAGTTTTCAGCCTGGATCGCAACCCCATCTGCAAATGGTTGTTGTGACCCATAGTTTGGGAATCTCTGCTTTAGGGACTCCTAAAAACTGCTTTAGGGTCTTTTCAAGAGAGTGTGATTGCTGTGTTGATCCCAAATGCAACATAGTAGCTGGGAGGATATCTTTTATTGGTGAGAATAGACAAATCTTCATGCCCCAAAACTTAGAATCACAGCATCATAGAACTGTAGGGCTCACAGCAACCTCATGGGTCATCTAGTGTGCATACTCTCACTAGCAGAAGTTGGTTCAGTAAAAAAAATCATGAACTACTTTGTCTCCACCTGTTAGGGACTCCTAGGAAGAACTATGGAATCTCAGGTATACTGTCAAAAGGCCAAGCTGAGAGGCAAGTCTAACTTATCCTACCCTTCCAAAACTGTTGATGCTCAATTCTGTCTATGGCTAGCTTGGGGCAACACCCTCTGAAGACAATGAGAGACCAAACCATGTAACTAGAAGCAAACTTGAGGCCCTAACTCCTGCAAATTAGCATAACACTATGCTGATTTTAACCATCTGAGAATCTGGAAAAGCGCTCTATGAGCGGAGCTAGAAAAGCCCATCAAAGTGCTCTACATGGGAGTGAGGCAGACACTGGCTAGAATGTAGGGGTGTGTAGGGACTGGGAGTCCCATTCGTTTTAGTAACGAAGGACACGAAAACGAATCAATAAGTAGGGATGTGCAAACAGACTGCGGTTCGGACATTCAGTCGTTCGGTTTGAAACCCGAGTTCGGGTTCGGTTGTTCAGTTCGGGGGAGTTTGGTTCTGCTGAACTTGGCAGAACATTCGAAAATAGCACTATCGATACCAATACCAATACCGATACCGAATTTGAAGATTTTTTTCGGTATCGTTAGCATTTGGCCCCCATCTTGTGTGGCTCATAGACTGGCTCAGTGCTGTGTGTGTGTGAGACTGACTGTGAAGTAGTCTTCAACCTCACTGCAAGTGCTCAAAAAAGCAGAACTCTGCACCTACTCTCCCAGACATATCCTCCCACAGATTTTGGGGTGCCAATGACTGAAGCCTGTGCCACTGCTAGTGTAGCTGGCACCTGCTCCTCCTCTGCTCTGCCCACCTTGTCCTGTCTTATTCACTCTCTGTTCAAATGCCCCCAAAAGCAGATGTCTGCATCTAGTAAAACCTCTATAGTTTAAACAGAAGCAGCACCTGCAAGTGATTTAAGGAAATTTACAAATTCTTTTTAAAGTCATGAAACTGATATTGCTTATAAGATTTGGACCCTTTATTCACTCCTCCTGAAATCTGACAGGGATGCTTTCTGGGATGAATTTGCATATTCCCCCCCCCCCCCCCCGTAGTCTCTATATCTACACCATATCCCACTCTCGGTGGTTCCTCAGTCTTACCAAGTTTAGGCAACGCGTTTGCCGGGTTACTGCTCTCAGCCATCCTGCCTCCCCAGCAGTCCTTCTTTCTCTCAAGCTCACTGGTGTTACCTTCTCCAGGAAGAGTTCTCTCACACATCCTGCTCCCTTGGTGTCTCCACCAGCACTGAGCTCCCTCTCAGGCATGTCTCCCTAGAGCTGGCCAGTGCCATGCCCTCACACAGCTGCCTTGCAATTAGGCTCAGGCCTCCTTCTATTTCAGCACTTACAGCTCTGCTCAGCCTCCTCTGTGCTGGTGCTAACTGCCTTAAAGGTCCAGCAGCCTACCAGAACCCTTTTCCTGCCACACACATTAGACATTAACCCACTTTGGGCAATGCAATTGCATGGCAGGTGGCTGCCGGCAGCCAGCTGCTACACAATGTGTCTGCTGGAAAAGGCCGAGGATGCAGCATGTAGTAACGTTGCCCAAGGTGGGATAACGGGCCACCTCCCATGTGGCAAGCCTCTTCAGCCCTGCCACAAGTTGGGGTCTGAGGATTGGACCTGGAGGATCACACTCTTCCTGCCCACCTAACAGCTGACTGGGGAGGAGGGGGCCCTGGAGGAGCATGTACCCTCTTCCTGCCTGCCTAGCAGCTGAATGGAGAGGAAGTGGGCCCGGGAGGAGCATGCATGCTCTTTCTAGGCCCTCCTCCCCCAATCAGCTGGTGAGTGGGTGGGAGGAGCGTGCGTGTTCATCTGAACCTCCCCCCCCGAAGATATCTAGCAGCAATGGGACCAATCCTGCAATGTAGCAGGAGTCCAGACATCTAGCCCCAAGTGGCCAGTCCTTTGGCCCACCCTGGAGGACTGGAGAGGGGGACCAGTTAAGGGAATCCTCCTTGGAACCCAAACTTTCAACAGCGGGTGTGATCCCAAACCCCCACGCATGTGGCATATGCATGCATGTGTATGTACTACCTGTGTGGCTTGTGCACGCAGCACAGTTCCAATAGTATAGGTGCATAGCACGCGGGGGTTGGGATCCACCCCAGAATCTATAGGAACTGTGCAAACTACATTACTGAGTGCATTGCAGAAATCAAGTACGAAGATTTATTAAATTATTATTATTTAGCATAAATAGGCATGCATTTTTTCATGGTAAAAAAAAATATATGCTTATTTCATGATCTAAAAATAGGCCATGGTCTAAAAACAGACATTTCACAATTAATACTTATTACTTAAAATACAATTAATACTTATTAAAATACTTAGTTAACCAGATTAAATATTACTAAACCAGAAAGATATGCATATCCATGTAATAAATTTATAATATGTAAAAAAAAACTTCAGTTAAGAGAGCAGTTAATTTATTTATTTTAAAAAATGTAATCCCGCTGCTTCCTGCCACATACGACCAAGCACGGCTAACAACAATCGATATAAAACAATTTTTCATCAAAAAACATAATAAAAAATCAACAAACATAAAAAACCCTCCTCCATCCTCCCCCCCCCCAGGTTTTGCAGTTTCTACGGAAGGCCGGAAGGTCCGGGGTCACACATGTTCCCACCAGGAGGGAATTCCAGACGCGCGGTGCAGCCACCGAGAACGCCCTATTCTGTGTGGTCCCCCGGAAAACCTGGGGGACCGCCATCAAGGCATCCCTGGATGACCGTAGAGGCCGATCCAGAACCCGGGGTGTGTGGCAGTCTCACAAATAAGCAGGGCCCAAGCCGTGTAGGGCTTTATAGGTTAAAACCAACACTTTGAATCGAGCCTGGAAGACTATTGGCAGCCAGTGCAGAGATCGGAGCACTGGTGTAATGTGCTCCCGGCGACCCAGTCCCACCAAGAGCCAGGCCGCCGCATTCTGCACCAGCTGCAGCTTCTGATCCATCACCATAGGTAGCCCCACGTAGAGCACGTTACAGTAGTCTAACCGAGAGGTAATAAAAGCATGGATGACCGTGACCAGGTCTGGAACGGAAATCAGCGGCCAAAGCCGCCGAAACAGATGTAACTGGCGGAAGGCACTCCTCGCCAGAGCCTCCACCTGGAGATCCAGGCGCGCTCTGCACATGCGCAGAGAGTTTTTTTTATTTTTTAGAGAATCTTGTGTGATCTTGAAACTTTACAAAGATCTTGCCAAGATCGCACAACGTTTCTCAATTCTCATGAGATTTTCGTGAGAATCGTGTTCTCATTTCAGCCCCAGTGGGGTGAGCTTAATGGCTTTGTTCAATGACTCTTCCCTTATAAAGAGGTTGGGGATGGGGTTCAGAGACAGCCAGTGTCCCCAGAGTAAAATCAGTCTAGCACAGTAGTTCAGTGAAAAACAGTGTCATTCAGAAAGAATGCTTAAAAACACATCACTGTAGCTTAGCTGGAAAAAGCACAGTGAGTGTTGCATGGGTGCACTGTGAAGAAAGCCAGAGTGTGGGTTCACATTTCACAAAATTTAGAAAACTGCCTTTAGTGAATAACTATTTTTTTTATTTTTTTTTAAATGAAATAAATAAAACTGAACTTGAGCAAGCAAACAAACAAATAGGGATGTATAATGGGAAATGGAATCATCTATACAGCAAGGCACATAGGCATAATGGGGCCTGAGTTACATATCCCTTCATGAACTGTGGTAGCTGAGGATGCCATTTCTCCCATGGAAGAAAACCAGACAGCGTTCATTTTCATAAATTTGTGTGCATTGGTTCATGTAATAATGACTTACCTCACAAGGTTATTGTGAGGGTGAACAAGATAAGGATTGTAATGCATTTTGAACACTGAAAAGGCTATAAAAATAATAAATATTAATAAAACGATAAATAATGCAAATGTAT
This sequence comes from Sphenodon punctatus, assembly GCA_003113815.1. Taxonomy (NCBI): domain Eukaryota; kingdom Metazoa; phylum Chordata; class Lepidosauria; order Sphenodontia; family Sphenodontidae; genus Sphenodon; species Sphenodon punctatus. The sequence goes on from QEPC01011413.1 coordinate 407,244, forward strand.
CCAAAAGTAAAAGAATATTTAGGTTGAGCTAATAACAAAGATTGGGGCAGGAGGCAGTTGACCTGAAATAACAAATCGTGGTGAATGCCGTTTCTGTCAAAAAGAGGTTATTCGCCTTTATTTGCATGCCACAGAGGTTTACCAGCCTTGCTGCTGTTTTTGCTACGTGTCATTATGTTTCGCGAGTTAAACCGACCTGCAACAGGGCTAGTCCCAAGCCCCATGTGTACCCCATGCATACCCTGGGGGCTGCGGAGATGCAAAAGTGCAGCTAAGTGCTGGAAATTGCCATAAAAGTGCTGTAAAACTGTCATAAAAGTCCCTGAAAAATCCCAGAAAGTGTCAAAAAGTCCCAGAAAGTGACATAAAATGATGAAAAATGATGTCAAAATTATGAGAAAATGCTGGGAAATGATGTAAAATGCCAGAAAGTGATGGGAAACGACCCCCCCCCCCAAAAAAAAAAGTCACAGGCACCAATATTGACAATGGCAGAAGCGCAGAATTACCAGAGACTGATGAATATCGATAAACACATGCACTCCCCAAGGTCAGCATTTCCCTGCGGTACAGGAACACTTGCTCTCATCTCAGCCATAGGAGGCAAGGGCAGGCTAGTGGGGACAAGTGCAGGCCACTGGGGTGTGGAGACAGAGACTGAATGCAGTGGTACGGGGTACAAGGAAAGATGGGCAGTCCCATAGCTCATGCTCCCCAGAGCAAGGAGATTTAGCCTGTTCATCCCCAGCTAACTTACAATCATCATCATCATCTTTATTTTTATATAGCACCCCTCTGCCATGGCACTCAGAGCGCTTTACACACAATTTAAAACAACTTTTAATCCTCACAACAACCCTGTGAGGTAGGTTAGGCTGAGAGACTAATGTGACTGGCCTAAGGTCATCCAGTGAGTTTTTGGCTAAGGCAAGACTAGAAACAGGGTTCCCCCCGGTCTAAGTACTGCACACTTAGCCACTACACCACACTGGCTCAGGGCTTGAGGTGATGTTTTCTGGATCTTATGCAACTTGACTGTGCCTCTTGTAGCCACGCTTTTCCAGTAGGGTTGAAACAAACAGCTAAATCGCTGCTTGTGAGAAATTTCACCATAGCCGGAACCAGGATTCATTTCCTCACTGCTTCCTGATACCAATGTGATTTCTCAGTTCCTGCCATACCACGAGAGCCTGTCTCGATTTACTGACTTGCCACGTACCATTCAGTTACCGCTCACTGCATTGCTGAGGGGACTGTTTTACGTCCAGGTTTGTTGTTTCCACATTTCTGAGCCAATCACTGTACAAAGAGCCCACCCCTTAAGCCCCCAGTGTCTCTTAACCTCCACTCCAATGACTCCAATCAGAATTGTTGTTTGTGTTGTTCCCTTTGCTTTGACCAACCTGCAACTGAACTGCAGATTAGTAAAGGAATCTTTGTACCAGCTAATGAGCAACAAGTACGTACAAGGGAATATGGAGTGTGAGAAATGCGGTATTGTGTCAGTATTACCTCTCAGGATTGGAAATGGATAGCAAAGTGGTAAATGGCAAAAAGGTAAATCAAGAAATTAAATTCGGCTGAGACATTACTGAGTACAGAGAGGTTCTCAATTCAACTGACAGATCAAGAACTGCGATTTTGACAAGATTTCCCATTGTGGCAAAATCCCTACTCTCCAGTCCCATGAAGCACAAACTGCGTCCTGTCCTGTGCCTCTTGTGGCTGCTTCCTGCCTCTTTTCTCCCTTCATCATAAGAACATAAGACGTGCCATATCGGGTCACAGACCAATGGTCCATCTAGCCCAGCATCCTGTCTCCGACAGTGGTCAATCACAGTGGCTTGGGAGAAGCACCCAACAGGTCACAATGGGGGATCCATTCTCTGTTTCCAGCCAGCTCCCATCATGTTCCCTGATCCTGTCTGGCTAATAGCTGCTAATGGACCTATCTTCCAGAAACTTATCCAAACCTCTTTTTAACTCAGCTATAGCACTGGCCCTTACCACAGCCTCTGGCAGTAGATTCCACAACCCAATTATACGCTGAATGAAAAAATATTTCTTTTATTTGTTTTTTAAACTTGCCACCCATGAGTTTCATGGAGTGTCCCCTAGTTCTAGTACTAGCTGAAAAGGTAAGTAACTGCTCCTTGGTTATTAGTTCCACACCACTCATGATTTTATAGACCTCTATCATATCTCCTCTCAGTCGTTTCTTCTCCAAACTGAAGAGTTCCAGCCTACCAAGCCTCTCCTCATACAGGAGCCCTTGATCATTTTTGTTGCCCTTCTCTGTATGTACCTTTTCTAGATCAGCTATGTCGTTTTTGAGATGGGGTGACCAGAACTGCACACAATATTCAAGGTGCGGTCGCACCATTGATTTGTATAGAGGCATTATGACCGCCTCAGTTTTATTCTCTATCCCCTTCCAAATAATTCCTAACATTCTGTTTCCTTTTTTGATTGCTGCTGCGCACTGTGCTGTGGATTTCATTGTATTGTCCACAACCACCCCCAGATCCCTTTCCTGAGTGGTAACTCCTAGCTTAGTACCCAGCATTGTGTATGCATAGTTTGGATTATTTTCCCCTACTTGCATCACTTTGCACTTGTCCACATTAAATCTCATTTGCCATTTAGATGTCCAGGCACCCAGTGTCGTGAGATCCTGTTGCAGTTCCTCACAGTCTGCTCCTGTTTTAACTACCTTGAATAACTTGGTGTTGTCTGCAAATTTGATCACCTCACTCTTAACACCCTTTTCCAAATCATTAATGAATACATTAAACAACATTGGGTATTTTCAGACGTTACAAGATTACAGTCAACCACAGTGAACCACGGTCAATCCAATTGGCGGGGTCAAAGCGCCCGGAACATCTGTTTGGCGGCCGCCAGATGTTCACCACGGTCAATTCCTACATGGGGTCAATTTCAACCATACTTCCGGAGTTCCCCACCGGACAATCGCCGCAAGCGTGGTCAAAGAGATTCCCGGTGGGAACCAACAAAAAGTAATGTCTGGCCGGCAACCACGGCCCGGAATCCCCGGTGGGATTCCGGGCCGTGGTCAAATCGGGCAGGTGCTGCAGCCGCATTGACCGCGGCACCCACCCATCTCCCCAGGGGGCTGGTGGCATGGGAACATGGGGGGGCGGGGCCATGCGGCCGCACGTTGCACCGCACGACCCCGCCCCCTCCCCGGTTCTCTGCCTGGATCAGCCAGCACATCTGTTCGGGGCTTCTTTTGAGCATGGGGGGTGGTTGTTTCATTCACCCCCACCGGGGATTCACTGTGGTGACTCGAGCCAGCGTAACATCTGAAAATACCCATTAAATATCATTCTGGCTGTATCCAAAGGTACAGATAACTTCATGACCAAAAAATCCTGTGTGGGGGAAACCCATCCATGTGACTATTACTACTACTGCTTATCATTTCTACAGCGCTACTAGGCGTACGCAGCGCTTTTACAGTCACAGATGTTTGAAGACCGGTCCCTACCCAGTGGGCTTACAATCCAAGATGGACATGGGTGAGGGGAACAGAGGGACAGACAGACACATGGTCTCATTTTACAGACCGGGAACTGAGGCTGAGAGATGTTGATTTGCCCAAGACCACGCAGTGCGCTCATGGCTAGGGCAGAATTTGAGCCCTGACTTCCCTGGTCCAGGTCCAGCACCTTATCCGCTACACCCCACTGAGTCAATCTGATTTGAAGGGCTGCCCATGCAGCAGCACTTTCTTTTAGGATCAAAGGATCTGACCTGAAAGGGTGTTGGTTCCAAATCGCAGGGGAGTTTCCAGTCCTCCATGAATATACTTCTTGACTCCTCAGGGCCCATGTGACAGACAATCCCCTCATGTGAATTCCTCCATGGTGCATGAAGTCCCCAGGTTGTCTTCCAGGACTCTTTCAGTAGCCTTAAACCACATCATTTTCCATGGTCCAGGTAAAAACATGTATGCTGTGATCACCACCATTTATACTTCTTCATTTATTTATTTATAATTTTTATCTCACCCTTCTCCAAGGACTCAGGATGGGTTACAACATACGAAATATAACATACAACCAAATACATTTAAAAATCCCTTTAAACGCACATCATCCCAACCATCCACCCTACCCTTTATCCCCACCTATCACCCACCAGTCCTCCCCAAACTCCTCTACCCAAGCCCACCCTATTCCTGCCTGCCAAACAAAAAGGTCTTACTTCTCTTCCAGAAGATGAACCCTAAATCGGCTAAAAACTTGCTTCATCAATTCTCTAGTAGCTGCTTTTACTGGGAAAGCCTTGAACCTCTTAGTAAACATCTCCCCACACACACACACACACACACACACCCACACACACACACACACAACACTACTTATTCCCTCAAGCAGTGGTAAGTAGGGGCCCTATGAAATCAATTTGCAACCTGGCCCATGGCCCCACAATTCTCTGATGTTCCAGAGGGCTCTGAACTACCTGAGTGTCTGCATTGTTAGCTGCACACGGGGGGCAATTGTATACCCACTACTCTACTTCCTTTTTCATCCCAGGCCACCATCTCGTGGTTTCTAGCATCAAAGGGGTCTTTTCCCACCCTGGGTGTCCTTGCTCATGCACAAACTGTATTAAGTCACTCCTGACTTCTGCTGTGACTTTGTGTGGTGGGCTGGGGGAGGGTTCTGACAGGGTGCACACCCATCCCCATGTACGGAGGCACTTTCATTTTTTTCCGGTGCCTCCGTGGGTGGGGATGCGTGTTCATGGGAGTGCACACACCCACCCCTGCAGGTTTCACACAGAAACCCAAGAGTGGAGCAGCAACAAGGTAAAGGAGGATCAGAATTGAGAAGTGCAAGAGCCACCGACTCACAGTGCTGCCAGCTTCAGTTCCCCATCCTTTCCTGTTCCTTCTCTTATGGCAGACAAAGCAGGCACTTTCCCTAGGCAGCTGGGTCTGGCCAACACCATGCAGCGCACCCTTTCTCCATCATCCAGCACATTCAAAGGCAGCAGGTATGGGGTAGTGATAGCTGACTAGCTAAGAATATTGTTGACTTAACCCAAAATCCGGGACTGATGCTTGAAAACCCTGAGACTCGGGGTCAACCCTTGAGCAGCGATAACCCTAGTGGTAGCAGTGATTCTGCCGACAGTATTTTGCTTACAATATAAATTTACGACAAGCTTATGAAATGTGAAAATCTTTGTGGATAATCTAAGGTGTGTGCATGCCCCATATGCACGCAGTCCATGCACCAAGCACAGAATGTATGTGCCCCACATGTGTACACAATATGCAGGCATGGCATACATGCATTGCGCATGGTGCATGCACACATGCAACACTTGCTCTGTGCACATTCTGCACTTGGCAGGCACGCGTTTGGTGCCTTTGTGCAGCCGAACCTGTGCACAGTACATGCATGCACCATGGACCGGGCCTTTAATTAACAACTCCCATGCATTTGCAGCTACTATTAACCTCAGTAGCATTTCCATCACTGATAGAGGCCTTGGTTTATGGTCTTGATTGCCTGGTGACACTATGAATGCATCTGTGCCTCTGTCAAAGCAACAACAAATAACAAAATAAAAAAAAAAATAGTGGGGCTAATTCTGTTCTTTATAAAGAATAACTTCCTAGGGTGACTCCGGATTTAGCCTGGTGTAACAGAGCATAATGTGGCCAGTGAGCCTCCAACTTTCAACATGCAATATTTCGAGGAAACAGACAAGAGAAAACTCTCCATAATTTGTACTTAAATCATACAGGATGAGCAATTTGTAACATTAAACGTATTCTGAGAAGCCGTCGGTCCTTCTGGTCTTCCAGCTCTCTCAGTGAAGGACAGCAAAGGTTACACTTCTCAGAGGGATGAGTCATACACTTGCCATGGGCAGAAAGTCAAGTATTCCATGGACCTAGCTCCCCTGGTAGCTGGCCCAAAAACAAAATTGGCTTTAACTATAAAAAAGGCAGCCTGCCCTTCAGTTGGAGGTAAGACTGGTGGGTTAGCTACCACTATGGGCATGCACTTCAAAAATAGGGACATAAATGAGGAAAATGTTAAGATGGAGAAGAAGTGCCAACTAAAGTGCCTGTTATAAACACCTCCTCATAGGCAGCCAAATATGAAGCTGAAGCACTGGTGCCTGCCGAGCACCAGATCCTGTGGCTACTCACCAAAAGAAGAAGGGAGACCTGGCAGGCACCGCTGCTTTAAACTTTGCTAAGAAATATACTTTTTAAAGCAATCCAATTACATCATATTGTTTCCACAATATTAAAAAAAAGTGAGCTGTTGGTTTAAGAAGTGATTTAATCATGTGTACACCTCTAGGGTGGTGTTCTGCTGGGGAAAGGCTCCCCTCATTTAATCTGTGTTTAATGTTTATAATATAGTTTCTGCATTTGCTCAGAGGAGGTCTCTAAATGTTATAATAAACAAGAAGGATCCACTCCATTCTCTTGTGCATTGAAAAATCTTCGAGCTTGATCATGCCCTATTGGAGTTCATGACTGAGCACTCATTGTCCATATTGGTGCATGATCAGAGCCTTAGATTATGATCTTTGTGCTAATAGGCCTCCTTAGTGCTTCTGGTTATGCATGCATTTAGGTACATTGTTGAACTATGACCTTGATTTGTATTTAGACTTGTAAATCCAGCCAGTTGTATATTATCAGACCAACAGATCTACTCTTGAGATGAATTTGGTCCATTAGACATAGTATAATTTCCTTAGGCAAGTTGTCACTTTGTGTAATAAAACTCTGAGTTCAGTTCACTCCATTGTAACCAGCTCCTAGAAGTAAACACAGTGTAAATCCCTTTCCCATCTCTCTCTCTCTTTTTCTATCGTTCCTTGATTGTATTTATGTTTGATTTTTCTCTCAGCTTAGCTCTTTTCTTGGTAACTCTAACCTTCCACCTGCCTGGTTTGCTTCAAACCCTGATTAAAATGTCCCAGACATAATTACTTTAACAGCATGTCCCTCATGTAAGTAGCAGTTAGCAGCAGTAAGACACCCAGAGACCAGGTTTTAATCAGCCTTGACTGAAGGATGAAAATGATTCACTCCTGTCAGCACTGGGCAGCACAACAAACAGCTCTCCAGAAAATCACTTAAGCAGAAATATGTTGGCATGTTTCTATAGCAACTGAGAAAAATATTTCACACAAGAGTCCATCTGCTGTAATATAGAGGGGAGATCTAGCCAAGGATCTTGTTATAAATTAATCTTAATTTGCAAACTTCATATTGCAAACCTCACACACAGAAATGCACACAAAAAGGCAGAGCATGAGAGAGTGGAAACACAATTGATCTTAGGTATGTGTTGTCAATTAATCAACGAACAGGGACATTTATTTGGGATGCAGCTAAGGTAAAGCTTACAATGCCGCTCCAGAAGTTTTCATCTGCTTTACTGTGTTTACTGATCTGGTGGCATTACACCAGAGGACTTGGAAACATACTTTGTGTGTTTCATAGGCATTCATTTGCAAGAACCCAAATTTTATTCAAAAAACAAATAAACACATTTTGTTTGTTTTACAAGTAATTGGTAACTTAAATGTATCCAGCCACCCAAAATGCTCTGTAGAAGCAGTCAAAGCTGGGAGATGCAAAAAGCAAGACTACTACAATTTGGATGGAAATTCATGCTCTTGTCAGCCTTCAGAGCTTACTGGAGCTCTGTTAGAAACATCTAAAACATTTCACAGAATGCTTGATACCAGTGCTACAAACAATCTCCACATTTCATTTTGTTGAACAACTTGCTTTGTGACTGCCAGAGGTTCCTTGTATTTTCTTGCTAGCTGTTCTCTGTGTCTGCTTTGGGCAATTTTATGTAGCCTTAAAAAAAAAAAATAATAATCAAACAACAGGAACTTACTCTCATTTAGCTAGGAAACATTTAGTCTAACATCCTAGCAGTGATGCCAATTCTCCATGGGTTATGTCAAGGGGAACGGAAGTAAATCATAAGTGGATTCTGTCACCTGAAGCTTTTTATGAAACATTAGACCCCAAATCCTTTCACAAAAAAGTCGGGTTTTTTGTATGCCTTACATCATATACCTACTTGCCCTCTGAGAACATTTAAAACCATGTTGACACAAATAGCTGGGAAGAAGTGACATTCTGGGACGAGTGGGTTTCCCCCTTCACAACAGGCGAATCATTTGATTCATGTCGCCATTGATTTCTGATCTACTGCCCATCAATGTCATCAGCAGAAGAGATGACAGCTTGTTTTTATTTCCACTAGAAGAACCCACTGTCTGATGGATGACATGTTAGAGAAACAAATAAACATGGGAGTAGCACTGCTTATGGAAAGGAGCAGAAGTGAGTGAGAGAGGCAAATACACTCAAGAAACCTTGGAAATGCTACTTTCAATTTATTTATTTTTATGCCCAAAGCACCTAAAACTGTATAAATCAAATCTCATCTTGCTGACACAAAAACCTTCAAAATGCTTTTACAAGCTATCACTAAAGAACTCCTTCTACCCCTTTTAATTGTGACAAAGATGGTTCTTTTTTTCTTAACAGGCTGAAATAGTAAGGGCTGTGTTTTCTCTCTGATTTCTAGTCCTTTTTCACAAATCAGTAAGAGGGGAAAATGCATTGTCAACAAAAAAGATGTACAGACATAAGTTTCAGGTGCAGCTCAAGCACTGTAATTTTTCATTGTTCAATAGATCAAGTTATATCCTCTGAGGTTTTCCTGTCACATGATGGCTGTTGTTATTAAAATTTCCATGTGACTACTGCCTTTTAGACTGTGGGGGGTATTAATTTTGCCAAGGAAAGCGCTCCCCGATCAGACTCATGTCCTGTTTCTGTGCTACTCCCTTGAAGCTGGTGATACGTCTGAGTCCACCCAACAGAGTGGCTTTATCTGGAACACAGATCCAAGAATGGCAGACCTGTTGAGTTGTAACATTGGAATAAAAAAAATTGCAGCTGCAGAAAAAGGGGTATAAAACAGTCTGCTAAGCACATTTGCTTGCAAAATAAAATAAAATAAAATAAATGCTGCAGTCTACTTTAATATGGGGACATCAGAATAATTAAGGATGAGTGGGTCAGGAAATTTGACTAAACAGACTAGTCCCAAGTCTGGCCAGTTTGGAGCACTGGAAGAAGGAAAATGTCTTTCAAATTCTAACACATTACAGCATTTCAGATGGATGAAGTTCCAGGGTTCAGGCAGCATTATTTAACAGGCTTTGAAAATTGGTCTGCAGCACATGAATGAAAGTATTTGTATTTGGTTTGACACTGTAATAGCTAGCATGAAACCTAGTTAAATTTGCAGCCTTAGCCAGGCGCGTACAGTAGTTTAATGGCACTGCACACAGTTGGGGCATGCAGAAATAACCATTCTGTGAAATTCATACTGGGGTGGGAAGAGGGAGCTGATAGAATAAAATGAGAACTGACTCACTCAAAAAACGAACTGAACCTTTACCTCAGCTTTGAAAAACATTGCATAGGTCATGCAAACTTTCTGTTCTTTTCCTCCCAAAATGCAGTAGCAGATTTCTAATTTTCAGTGCATGGTTCAGTACGTCACGCTATTAGATTCTGTTTCTGTTAGATCACATTTAAAGGGAGCGCTCCATACACTCCATACAAGAAGGGATTTCGGAAATCATTAATATCATGGGCCCTGGTATCTGATGCACCCTATTGACTTATTTGGATTTAGTTTTTGGCCCTAAGAAGGTGTAAATCAACATCACTGCACTGCAGTCAATGGGCTAGATCCTCAGCTGGGATTATGGAGCCACAGTAGTGGCTCCATTAGTTAAGGCGGCGCTACCATCCTTCATTGAGAGAGAGACCCATTGACTTCAATGGGCCACCCCGGGGCAATCTCTTCTGGCTTGCAACCTGATGTTGATGGGGTTTTCTCTTTGATCATGCACTTACAGATGCAGGTGGTCACATAGGACAGATATTGGATGGTATAAGTATGTGCAATGGTCCAACATTTGGTGTTTGATGAGGTGTGAAGATATTTCTTGGTTTTGTTTTTTTAAAGACAACAAGCAAGTATGCTGTATTTGGCAAGATAAGTCACACATGCGCATGTGACTGACTAGAAACTGACTAGATTAGACTAGCAGATAGTAGAGGAGAGCGAGAGAGAGAAAGAGAGAGAGAGGAGTCATGCATGCGCATGGGAATTGGACTGTGGGGATAGCAGGTGCCTGGCTCCTTTCCGGCAGAGTGGTTCTCTCCCGTGGTAAGGGGGGTCTGGAGCCATGTTTTAATCACTTTAAAAGCTGCCTGCTGCTCCGGCGGGTCCCTGGCTGCTTCCCAGCAGAGTGGTTTGCTCCTGTAGGAAGGGGTGTCTGGAGCCTGCTCCAGTGGGTCCCTGGCTGCTTCCCGGCAGAGCAGTTCTCTCCTATGGGAAGGGGGGATCTGGCTCCTCAGCTCAGCTCCAGGCCCCCCTTCCCACAGGAGAGAAGCACTCTGCCGGGAAGGAGTCATGGTCCCCCTGGAGGCTTAGCTCTAGTCAGTCTTCAGTCACTTTCAAAGCCGCCTGCTGCTCCGGCGGGTCCATGGCCTTCAAATTATGGTGCCACGGTATAAATGTTCCTTGGTTTGAAATTACCTGGTTGCACTTTATTAGCTACATGATTGATTGTACTACAGTAGAACAATGGCAGCATGTGTACAGAGTTCTAATAAACAGGTTATGTGTCCATGATCAGTTACTTTGGAGGGTAAATAAATATTAAAGAACTTAAAACTTTGCAACAATGTTTCTGCTCACACAATGCTTATTCAAGGATAGGTGTTTGAAAACTGTACAGTTGACACTTGGAGCCTGAGATGAGTTCAATATTCTCGCCCTCCTCAACCACAATTAAAGAGGTCTTGCTATTTTCATGTACTACAAGAATTATTGTACTGGATAATAGCAATTGTTCTATTTGTGTGGGTGTGGAGGGCCATAATCTTCAAAAGATCTCTGGCTGTTTCAAGTAGTCAGGACACAAACAAGGATTCTTTAACTTTAAGCATAGTGCCTTCCCCACTTCTGCCTTGGTTTTCTCAGCAGTTTGGCTAAGGTGTTGTTACAGGACCCTTGCTGTAAAATGTTTATATGCTTTTGTTACCTGCAATATAGCCTCCAGGTTAACTGTTCCTGGACACACCGTCTCTTTGTTTGATTTAAACGGTCTACACATACTGCACTTATTGTACTTTACTTTCATTGGGCATTTTTACACACACCTTAAAGTTCTGGATTTTTCAATCTTCTGCCCTGAGGCAGCCTAAAGTAGCCACAGCTGTAGACATGACAGGCTTCCATGGAAACCAAGTTACCACAGCTACCTTGAGCAAAGCAGTTTACCAGGAGAACTTTGTACACACAAAGGTTCTGGGAGAAGTTCTACGCAGAAGTTCAAAGATCCGGATGTTTAAGATCTGGGTGAGTGATTTAGACACAGACAAAGTTCAGGATGTAACAGCAAACATGCAGGAGAAATGTGCGTGTAAAAACACCCATTCTTTGACTGGCACATACCCAAAGTTTTTTTTCTGTGGCTGTGGATGGCCAGATTTCCCCCCAAAATCGCTGTTCACCAATTTATTTATTTATTTATTTGCTTTAAATGCCATATATTTATGTTGGCATGACTATCTCTGCATGTGTCATATTTTAGGTAATATAATGCCATCAAAACATAGATGTAGTAAAATCTGTCACTATCTATATATACCACTTTATTAAAAAAAAAACAATTAGAGAAACAAAAAACCTACAATTTTATAGGGATGGGCGAACACGGTTTGGAGGTTCAGCCCGAACTCGGCCTGTTCAGATGACCGAACACGAACACACCGAACAGAACCAAACACCAAACAGCAAAATGGCCGAACAGTTCAGTCAGTTCGGATTGCATTCGGGTGAGTTCAGGTGGCAAAAAAAGGTTCACTGTAAAGTGACAGGGAGGGGTAGTACTAGTCACTGAGGAGCAGACTTCCAGGCACCAGGGGTGGAGAGGCTTACAAGAAATGAAACTATCTGCCTCCCCACTTCCCAACACCTTCTGAGCTAGTCACTGTTCCTGAACAGCAGGCGTTGGTAGGATTATTAGATTGCTTTAAGTTTCATTTCAGTTTTGTACTGAAACGAAACTTAAACCTTAAACTGAAACCTTGTGTTTGTGATTTTCCCCCCATCCCAGAGAGAGAGAGAGAGAGAGAGAGAGAGAGAGAGATAGGTTAGGGATAGAAGTTGTAGGAGTTAGCTTAGTGATAGAGATAGCGTCAGTGATTTAGTTTTAGTGTTTGTAGGAGTAGGTCTGTGTACTTATTAGATAATCCATTTAGTTCATAGCATTTAAAATAGTTAATAGCAGTTAGATTTAGTGTAGATAGATATATATAATATTAGATAAAAAATTAAAATAAACCCCATATAAAACCAAAAAAACCAAATAAAAAACAAAAGAAAACCATATAAAACCCAATAAAAAACCAAAAAACCATATAAAAAACACAAAAAACACCCATAACATTTCCCAAACAGCCGAACAGAATGGCCGAACAGAACGGCAGAACCGAATGGCCGAACCGAACAGCCGAGCCCGGCGAACTAACCGAACTGCCGAACCGAACGGCCAAACCCGAACCGCGATCTGTTCGCCCATCCCTACAGTTTTACAAACTTAGTTAAGACAGATTCATACCAAGCAAACTTTAACAAACCTGGAAATTGTGTATTAAGGTTCCTGACTTAACTTGCACACCTTGTAAGAAGTGAAGTTGTTGTATGCTGTCGCATACTGTGCTCACTTATAACTTAGGCTCCATGCACCCACACACCCACACTTTGCCTTTGGGTAAAGGGGGGCGCCACTTGTGTCTAAAAATACCCATACTCTCAAAATGGATTTACACAATTAAAAAACTTGGGACCCCCTGCTTTACAGTGACCAATGATATTAAAAAGGCCCAACTTTCTTTCCTGTTCCTATGAATGTGTGCCCCATCACTAAGATATAGTTAAAATGTTGTGTGGGTGTTTTTCATTACAATATTATCCGAGTGTTTTTAGAAATATGTTATGATTTATAGACCATCACCACTCCCATCAAGTTAGTGGAGAAGGTTGGAGGACTAAATTAGTACTTTTTAGTGCCAGCAGTGTCATGAATCTGAGTCTCTTGATGTTTCTAGCTCAGCTTCTGGACTAAAATACTTCAGATATGCTTCAGCTCTTCTGAAGTTCACCCACTGCTAGCTCAAGTATCCACCCAATGATGGCTCAGAATGACAGGTTTCAAGTTTTCCAGAGGTTTAAAAGTTTATGCCAGATTTTTTTTTCTAGCATAAAATAACACTACAAGACTGTGAGAGGTGAATGGGACGTTTTACAGTGTGATATTATGTGAGCTCAGTAAACTTTGGAAAACTCTTCTCTGAAAAGTGGCTGTTTAAAACAAAAACAAGAGTGCTTGGAGTGGAGACTGTATAACCTGACACACTTTATTGAGGCAGCTGTTTGCCTTATTTATGGCCCTGTGTGACAATTTTTAAAGTTTCACCTTCATTTTTTAAAAAAAATTCTTTTTTACATGATCACCACTTTTCTCCATCTAAAAGGATCTGCCTATTAGGGCTCAGTAGAAAGTCTGGATAGAATACACAATCCACCCGAAAAAGTTCTGCTATCAAACTAACAGCACTTTGCAGCCATGGCTGATGTCATCCGCATAGAATTAGCTACCCATTTATCTTTTCCACATCACACTAGTGACTGCTGCCCAATAGCTCCGCCACCCTGAGCTTAAACCTAAACCTAACAGACACTGGATTTTGATTAAAGTCAGAATATAAGTGCCATGCTGAGTCAGACCAATGGTCTATCTAGCCCATCATCCTCTGGTCTCCAACTGTGGACACCTCCAGTTGCTTCAGAAAAGCACACAACAGGTCATAAGGGAGTGCTCCATTCCCTGCTACTTACTCCCAGAGGTTACATCCCCCAACCAATATGACTAATAGTCATTTATAGATCTATCCTCTAACAGCTTACCCAATCTATTTTTCTACACTATTGACCTTAACAACATTCTTTGACAAGTTCCACAAGTTAATTGTATGTTGAGTGAAAAAGTAATTTTTGTTTTAAATCTTCTGCCAATAGTTCTAGTATTATTTTAGAGGGTGAATTAACACCTCCCTATTTGTTTCGCACCACTCATGATTTTGTACATTTCTCTCCTATCCCTTCTCAGCCATCTCTTCTCCAAGCAGAGGAGCCCTATCCTCTCCTTGTACAGAAACCATTCCATAGGGTATTTTCAGACGTGACGAGATCACAGTGAACCACAGTGAATACCCACCTGTGGTCACTGTGCCCTGCACGTCTGTTCGCCACACTGCATACCCACATGGGGTCAATTTCAACCATGCTTCCCGGGTTTCCAGCGCAAGAATCCCCGGAAGCGTGGTGAAAGTGATTCCAGGCAGGCATCAATAAAAAGTAACGTCTGGTCGGCTATCACAGCCCGGAATCCCCGGCGGGATTCCGGGCCATGGTGAACTCGGCCAGATGCTGTGGCGGCATTGGCCTCGCCTCCCGCCCATCTACCCAGAGGGTGGGCGGCGAGGAAGCGTGGAGGGGGGGGGGCCGTGCGGCCGCACGTTGCGCCGCGCACCCCCGCCCCCTCCCTGATTCCCTGATGGGATCCCTGGCACATCTGTTTGCTGTGCCTGGGTGATCCCGGCAGGGAATCTCTGGGTTGTTTTCGGGAAGGGGCAAAGCCACCCCGTCACATTTGAAAACACCCATACTTTTGATCAATTTGGTTGCCCTTCTCTGCACCCATTCCAGTTCTACTATATCTTTTTTTTGAGATGATGTAACCAGACCTGCACACAATACTGAGGCTGTGGCTGCGCCAGAGATTTCTACAGTACGGTTATCATATTTCCTGTACTATTATCTATCCCTTCCTGAATAATTCTGAAAATTCTGTTTGCCTTTTTGACTACACTCAGCTGATGTTTTCAATGGGACTGTCCACAGTGCCTTAAGGATCCTTATTCTGAGCAGGAACACCTAATTTAGAATCCAGCATTGTGTACAAGGATTATTCTTCTCTATGTGCAGCTCTTTACACTTGTCAACACTGAATCTCATCTACCATTTTATTGCCCAATAACCCAATCGTGTAAGATCGTCCTGCAATTCTTCAGTCTGCCTTGGTCTTAACTATCTTGAATAGCCTCATGTCGTCTGCAAATTTGGTCACCTCACTCTTTATCCCTTTTCCTTCAGTGAGTGCTAAAATGTATCATGGGAAAGAGTGCTGACTAGGGATGGGCGAACAGAACGGAGTTTGGAAATTCGGTTCAGTTCAGTTTGAAATTCAAGTTCAGAAATTCGGTTTGGTTCAGTTTGGTTTGAAATTCGAGTTCGGTTCGGAAGTTCGGTTCGGTCGACCGAACAGACTGAGTTGTGTTGAATTCCGAACTTCCGAACCAAGTTCGGCCATCCAAAACCAAGTTTTTTGGTGTGTGTTGCCACTAGGGATGGGCAAACAGAATGGAGTTCAGAAATTCAGTTCGGTTTGGTTCGGTTTGAAATTTGAGTTCGGTTTGGAAGTTCGGTTCGGCCAACTGAACAGACCGAGTTTTGTCCGAACTCCGAACTTCCAAACCGCGTTCACCCATCCCTAGTGCTGACAGTAAGCTAGAAGTGCAGATTGGGTGCTTCCACCTCAACGCCCATCTCCCTAGGGTTCAGGTGGGGAGGAAGAAGATGCTCATTTGTCCTCTGCTCCTCATAGCCATTGGGGATTGCCTGAATGTGGGAGAGCCAATTCAAATTGAATCCAGACAAGACAGAGGTGAAGATAGTTGGCCAACAATGTGGGAAATAGGAAACCCTGATATTGATGGGGTCCCGTCTCCATTGGTCATTCAGGTTTGCAGTCTTGGGGTTCTCTTGGATCCATTGTTGTGCCTGGATTGTCAGGTTGTGGCAGTGGCCAGGAGTGCTTTCCCCCAACTTTATCTGATCAGAAGACTGCAACCTTTTTTTATTGGACTCGGACTTGGTCACCGTCATCCATGCCATTGTAACCTTGAGGCTAGACTACTGCAAAGCACTCTGTGTGGGGCTGCCCTTGATGACTGTTTGGAAGCTTCAGTTGGTGCAGAATCCAACACATCACCTTCTGTCATGGGTAGGTTGCCAGCGGCACATTATACCGGTTCTCCAGAGTCTACAATGGCTGCAATAGCTTTCCGGGCATAATTCAAGGTGCTGGTTTTGACCTATAAAGTCCTACACAGCTTGAGCCCCACGTATCTGAAACACCCGCTGCTTCCCTTATGGTCTGTCGCAGTCTCTGAGGTTGGCCGATTGCACCCTCTTAGGAGTACCAACTGCCCGTGAGGTTTGTACAACAAATGGCACGCAGAGAGGCGTTCTCGGTGGCTGCTCCACAATTATGGAACTTTCTCCCCTTGGAAATCCACTTAAACCCAAGCCTGCTTAACTTTCAGAAGAGATGCAAGACCTTTTTGGTTGGCCAGGCATTTGGCAGGCTGGGATAGGGTTGGGTGGGATTGGGTGGAGGGGTCAGAGCAGGGTGGTGGGTAGGGTTTAGGGTTTTTTAAAATTGTTTTTATATGTTTTTAATATATGTTTATATATGTTTCCTGTTTATATATCTTTTATATTTTTGTAAGCCACCCCTGAGCCTTTGAGGGAAGGGAAGGGTAAAATTTCAATAAGCAAATAAATACCCCCCCCCCTTTGTGCATCCTGCAGAGAGGCGAAGGCTCACAATACCACCCCAGCACACCCACTCTCAGGTACATGGAATTAAAGAATCCTGGCATACAGCCCTGTAGAGATGGAGCTATGAGAGCTGCTAAAGGTTCTGCGGCAGTGAGTTTCCTTTCAGCATTTACTAGCTTTTCTCCATGGAAGCTTGTATCCTGGAACACACATAGGGTGCAGCCACAGAAGACGCTAACCTAGTTTGGACAGTGTTACCCAAAATTGGGCAGCCTTACCCCCACAATGCAGTGCATTGTATGGCCAGTAGTCACCAGATGTTCACCCAGTCCTGCCCTGGGGTGGGCAGCCAGCTGCTACATGATGAATCCACGAGGGAAGGCCAGAGATGCATCGCATAGTAGCATTGTCCACAGTGGAGTAATACTACCCAAATTGGGTTAAGGGGCCACCTCCTGTGTGGTTGGTCCACATGCTCTCCCACCTGTGGTGAGGTCTGCTGGCACCCTTGAGCAGAGGGCATGTTTGCCACTCCCACATGGCCATGTCATGGCTGGGGGAAGCATAGTGGGTGGGGCTGGGATGGTGGGTGGGTGGGACAGGACTGGGTGCCCATATATGTGGACCATTCCTTGGTCCACTCTGGGGTGTGGCAGGACTTCGGACACCAGCCCTCCTGCCTGGGTTCCTGGGGGGGGAGGAAGATTGTTTGGACTGCTCTCCTTGCTCACCCAAAGTGCGGCAGCTGCAATTGCCCACCCCAGGGAGGGTGGGGAATCAGGCCAGCCCTGTCTCATGTGGCTGTACCCAACACGTCTTCGTGCTATGACTCCAAGGTAAGTCAAGTAGCTATTCTTTACTATTCATCACCACTAGGAGATGTCCGCTGTCCTTTTGTAGTACATAACTCATCTCACTCTGCGCCTGCTATTTGTGAAATGGCAAAGAAAGAAAGAAAGAAAGAAAGAAAGAAAGAAAGAAAGAAATACTGACATATCGGAGAGTCATGCTATATAAGTATGGTGGCTTTGGCATGACTGACATCTCCCACTGAGCCTAGAGTTGGAACAAACACCTAAACTGGTAACCATGTTTAATAACTAGGGTGACCATACCTCCCCTTTAAAACAGGATGCTTACAAAAATACATGGTGCAGGGCTGCATTGGTTCCATATATTTTTCATAAGCATCCTCGTATATTAAAGGAGAGGTATGGCCACCCTATTAATAACTGATATTCTAGTGGATGAAGTCCAGTAAGTCGGATGGAGGATAATGTCTCGCTTCGTCCACTAGGAGGCAGCACTAAGCTAAAAGCATCTGGTTAGGGAAGCTCTCGCTGCGCCTGCCGCGGCCAGCGAAACTCAAGCAGTGGTGACCACAGCCGAGGTCACTGACTTGGGGCAGGAGGCACACAGGGAACCGCGGAGCGGGTCAGAATCGGAGGCGGCTCAGTCATCAGCCTCCCACCAAACAGTAAGACCCCCTGCGGACCCTGATCCCACCCAGCATATGCATCTGGAGATGATGCAGCGCATGCTTCAGGCCATCCAGAGCCTTAGTAAAGGCCAGGCCCGCTCCCGGCACCCCCAGAGGAGAGAGACATCCTCCTCAGAGCGCAGTCTAAGAGGGCTAAGGGTGCCTCCAGAATAGTGAGGAAAGGCAAGCACAAAGCCCCCCCAGGCACTAAAAGGCACAAGGAATCACTGAGGGAGCTCATGGGTTCCTCATCAGAGGATGAAGGGCCCCCAGAACTAATACAGTCTGAAAAGATTGATTCAGATTCTGAGGGGAGTCTCCCCCCCCCAGAAGCTAAAAGGAAAAGAGGACAGGGGACCCACAGGGTTGTGACCATTCTTTAAAGACCGGGCGGGGCATTTCAAGGGGAGAAGAGGATTCTCCCCAGTCAGATAGTTCCCTAGCGCACAAAGCCATACAAGACACTGAGCAGCAGCCACAATACTTTAAGGAGCTTGATAGGGAGCTACCCTCAGGCCTTGGCCCCAAGTTGTTAAGGAGGGCCTCCCGGGTGTTACGTATTACTCCCAAGGCCAAAGGCAAGAAGGCCTCAGACTTCTCTCTAGAGGAGTCAGACTCAGATAGGGATTATATTCCCAGGCTGGGTGTTAGCACCAAGAGAGTTTATATGGACAAGGCTTTTGAGAAAATTATTAGGGCACAGTGGAAACTGCCCGCACGGCACTCGAAGCTGTCCAAAGCACAGCAGATGCTGTATGCATTTCATAGGAGCTGTGACGACCTTTTTGCCACCCCCAGGGTGAATCCAGAAGCTTCCTCCCTGGCCCGTCAGTCTGTCTTCTTAGCCAAAGGAGATCTTCTTCCCAAGGACCTGACTGACAAGGGCATAGATGTGGGTCTCAGATGAAGCTATGAGGCCCTTTCCCACCTACTACAAATCACTACCACAGCCTCCTAAGCCTCCAGGACGGTATTAAAGTGGTTTAAGCTCAGTAAGGATCCAGCTGTCAGTCCTCATATGGCGGACAAGATGGCTAATAACATTACTATACCCAATGCCTTTTTAACGGATGCCACCATGGACTTGTTCACATGGGCGGCGAAGGCAATGGCAGCGAATGTGGCTGTTTGCTGAAGGTTATGGCTCAGGTCTTGGAGAGCAGATACCCATGCAAACAACCTGCTAGTCCACGGATGTTACAGGGGACCCAAGCTATTCTGTTCCGCCCTGGATAAGGCCTTGGCCGAGGCTCCCGCCAAGGATAAGAAACACTCCCTACAGCAATTCCAATCACAAAGATCCTTTTTTTGACCTTTCAATAGGTTCCCCAATTACCGGAGGGACATGTCTTACAGCAGGTACTGGGCTCCCACCTCTTCCAGAGTAAGGGGTAATCGCGGCCGGTGGTACAGACCAGCTAGATCCTCCATGGGGGCCCCTCAGTCGAGGTGCTCCCCTCCTTCCTCCATGCAGCGTTCCTGACTACTCCAGTGCCTGCTGTTCCAGTACCGCCCCCGTAGGCAGCTGCCTCCAGGTCTATATCTTCACGTGGGAGGTGTTGACGACAGACCGGTGGGTGTTCGACAGCGTGACTTATGGTTACCCCTTAGAGCTCAAAAGACTCCTCCAGGTTTCCCCAACTTCTTCAGTAAGAGCAAAGCACGCTGCCATGATAGAAGAGATACAACACCTAGCACAAATCCGGGCTATATTTGATTTTATTTTTGGTACAGAAAAAAGAAGGATTGTGGCGAGTGGTCCTGGACTTGAAATTTCTCAACAGATTAATCAGGACACAGAAGTTTGCCATGAAGACTCTAGCATTGATAACCCTCTCCCTCCAATACGGAAACTGGTTGGCATCAATAGATTTGAAGGACGCTTATCTGCACATCCTCATCCATCCTGCCCACAGGTGGTGGCTACAATTCCCCTACCATCGATGCCATTGGCAATTCAGGACACTTCCGTTCTGCCTTGCAATGGCACCAAGAACCTTTACAAAGGTACTACTACCACTGATTGCCAATCTCAGACTTCTGGGAATAGCTATATTCCCATACTTCAACGACCTTCTCATCAAAGCCGACAGCAGAGACCTCTGCCAGGCTCATGTCGCCAAGGCGGTGGAATACCTTGAGGACCACGGATTCATGATCAACCACAAAAAGAGCCAGCTCTCGCCCACTCAGCAACTGGAACACTGAGGGATCATCATTGATGCTTATCTAGGAAGGCTGTTTATCCTTCCAAACCATCAGGACACTATCAGGTCCCTGATTTGAAAACTGCCAGACCAGACACGAGTACCTATCCAGAGGCTGGCATGCCTTCTGGGTCTCATGGTCTCCTGCTTTGTGCACCTCCAGTGGATCAGGCTTCATGCCAGACCCCTCCAGAGGTTCCTGAGGCCATTCCAGTTGTACCTGGTGGCCAACAAGAGGATAACCACCGGACTGGACCGCACCACTATCAGGTCATTCCAATGGTGGCTAGAGCCCAACCGCTTCAACTCAGGAATGCAGTTGGACCCCCCACAGCAAGTGACCATATCCACGGATGCCTGCCTGGAGAGCCATCCTTGAATGCAAGGTGGTGCCGGGGCAGGGGTCGAGCTCAAACTGAAAGAACAGTATCAATTGGCTGGAACTGCCAGCAATTTGCAGAGCCCTGCTGGCATTCGCGAGAGACATCCAGGGCCACCACATTCAAATTCTATCAGACAATGTGACTACGTGAACCATCAAGGAGACTCGAGGTCAATACCTCTCCACAGGGAGGCCACTCGACTGTTTGAAAGGGCCGAGAGGGAGGTCCTATTCTTATCAGCCCATCACATACTAGGCATAATGAACGTGGAAGCCAACTGGCTCAGTCGAGAGACCGTACAGCCAGGAGAATGGTCACTAAAGCAGTCAGTATTCCAGGAATTAACAGCCAAGTTCAGGAACCCATCCTTCGACCTCTTTGCATCCCCAGTCAATGCAAAATTTCCACGGTTCTTCTCATGACACCACTGCTCGGAGGCAGCGGCAGCAGATGCCCTCTCCCAACCATGGCCAGCAGGCCTGCTATACGCCTTCCCACCATTCCCCTTAATTCCGAGGGTGATAATCAAGGCCAAGATGGAGCGGGCCCATGTACTAGTGATCGCTCCTTTCTGGCCCCACAGGCTGTGGTTTTCAGACCATTTACACCTGGCGGGGGGATCATTCTGGCAGTTGCCAATGATCAACAACCTCTTGGCACAGGGTCCGATATGCCACGAGAGCCCTGGTCTCCTCAGGCTGACAGCGTGGCAGCTGACTCTAATGGTCTCATGCAATTCAGATACCCTGACACAGTGGTAGCTACCATGATGACATCAAAAAGACCTTCCACGAGATGGATTTACCAGAGTTTTTGGAAGGTGTTCACGGCATGGTGTGTCCGTCCTGCTCCCCATTGGTCAGAGACATACTGGCATTCCTTCAGTGCGGACTCAACAAGGGCCTCAGGCCCAACACCCTGACGAGACAGCTAGTGGCTATAGACAGCACACTATCGCTGGATGTAGAAAAATTCTCTTCACACCCTCACCTCAACAAGTTTTTGAAGGGGGCTCGCCAAATATCACCACCTGTGATCCACAGGTTCCCCTCATGGAACTTAAATATTGTACTTAGGGCTCTTACGGGAACACCATCTTAGGGAGATTTTCCTCTATTTTTTTACTATTAAGGTTATCTTTTTGGTGGCTATCACATTGACTCGCAAGGTATCAGAGCTGGGGCTCTCTTGATGGACCCAGAATTATGCAGATTCAAGAAGGAATGGAGAAAAGATGGTATACCTTGGATGTTAGGAGGGCACTGAAGTTTTATTTGGATAGGACTACTAGCTTTAGGCAGTCCTTGGCCCTTTTTGTTAATTATAGTCCTAGGATGAGGGGTAGGAAGACTTCCAAGGCAGTAATCTCTCACTGGGTATCCTCATGCATTCAGGAGGCCTACAGGGCTGCGGGGCTATCTCCACCAGTGAGAATTCTTCCCCATTGAACCAGGGCAGCAGTAGCCTCCTGGGCCTTCCACCACTAGGGCTGTAGCGAAATGTCGCAGCGGTAGCTATTTCCTCCGGAAACAGCATATCCACAATTAGTGGTATGGTGTGGCAGAGGCTTTCATTCCGCTAGTTTCATTCTGCTACTTCCGCAGTTCCTCTAATTTCATTCCGCTACTTCCACAGGCTTCGCAAAATAGCAGAAACATGACATTTTTGCTATTTCTGCCATTCCGCCAGCACCACAAAATAGCGGAACAGTGGTTTTCTGACAGTTTCCGCAATTTTTCCACAATTCCGCAATTTGCAGAATGCCGGCGGAATTAGCAGAATGTCCACAGAAAAGCGGACGCAGGCAATTCCGAAATGGTGGAATGGAATCACGGCATGGTAACAGCTGCTGCTGCGTCAGCCCTATCTGCCACAGGGTTTCTTATTTTGAGATTTGCAGGGCGGCCACATGGAAATCCATGCACACCTTTGCTAAGCACTATAAGATAGATTTACTAGAATCTGCAGAGGCGGTGTTCAGATACCGTATCCTCCAAGGTGTTATACTTTAATTCTCAACAATTAGGAGTGTACCCTGCAACTTTCCCGCCCAGTGCCGACATGACTGCTTGTTACCTCCCTCCATTGGACTTACCGGACTTCATCCACTAGAATGCCCAATTGGATTCCTTACCTGGGAATTGGGATTCCAGTTGATGAACCGGGAGGTAAGTCGGCTCACCCTCTGCTTTGGGCGCTGAACAGGGGTACACTCTCTTTTCTCTAGGTATATATACCTCTATTTGCAAGATTCACTGTTAGTTATATCAATTTGTTTTTTCTCCTTTTTCTAGGCCCAGTAGGGGCGTAGTGGTTCATCCATAGACAGGGAGGCTCTCTGTTATTTCCTTAAAGGTTTAGGTGCTACTCTACGGCTTTCGACAACTGAAGTGTGTGAGGAGAGAGCTTCCCTAACCAGATGCTTTTAACTTAGTGCTGCCTCCTAGTGGACGAAGTGAGACATTACCCTCCATCCGACTTACCTCCCTGTTCATCAACTAGAATCCCAGTTCCCAGCTAAGGAACCCAATTGGGCATTCCAGGTAATCAAATTGTTAACTGATCAGTAATTGAATACCAGGATGGTTAACCAACTTTACGACGTAACGGTTAATACCAGTTAACCAACTTTCTGAAATACTGAATAGAACTGATAATTCCATTATCAAGTAGCTGACTTTTTGAAATCATACTGATAACCAGGTATCCAGTGAGAAACAGTTAAACTTGAAACAAGGTTTCATGAAAAGTGACCAAGAAAGGAATTATGGGGAAACAAAACAAACCAGTAGCAGCAGAACAAAGGGAAAATGGTAAAATAGGAACACAGGGGCCAATCCTAAACTCACGTGTGTGCAAATTGTGTGCAGTTTGCGTGCATGTCACATTTCTCATGCAGGGGATGTGCGTGGGTTGAGTGCACACGGTGAACACACTGCATGCGCAAGGCTTAGGATTGGGCCCGATGTAAACAGCGGAAATTAGTAATAACAGCAAATTGATAATATCGGTAAATTGGTTAAATTGCCAGTTACGAATTGGTCATTAACAGATCAGTTTAATTACCGTGAATCTGATGGTTACTGATATTACAGATTTCTGCTCTAATTCATCACTCTTAGGTTTGCGCCTATGAATGCTAGGAATTGTTGTCAATTATTCTGTCCCTGTCCATGAAACACAGAGTCTTCCAAGGGCTTTGCATACAGGTTTCTAACTAAGTTATGAAAGTTCCTTGTGATGCAGGGAAATATTCTTCCCATTTTTCACCTGGAGAAACTAAAACTAACGTAATGAGAGGGAAATGACCTGATTTTCAAGTCATTAAGAGCGCAGAGTACATCAGGTGGCACTCAGGTCTACAATTAAGCAGTACTGAGTCATGGTCTTCTGTTCTTATCCCGAAAATAAGTTGGCTTTCCTCAGTCGCTGCAGGCAATCTCCAAAGCTGAAAAGCCTGTGGTTTTTATTATTACTCACTTTGCAATCTTCCTTACGTGTTAAAACTTTAGATCCAAATTTCTTTTTCCCTATTATGTAAATTTTCATAATTGCAGCTTGTGACATGTTTACTTCATAAGTTTCCTATTAGTTATCTAGCTTGCTTTATTATGACCATATATCTGCTCTGTAATGAGCAAAACGCTGGATGGATAATTTGAGTGGGAAGTTATTCAAAAGACTTTTTCAACCCCAAAGGACTATGTCAAAGCATATCTCTTTTTGAAGGACAGACTATGCCATGGAATTGTTATTTGTATATATGACATGTTATTAACTCAGACTCTTCTTAGTCATGGTTTTGGCATGTCTACTATGATTTTTGCTGGATACCAGAGCTGCTGTTGAATGATGGTTCTGGTTCTTTGATTTAATACAGTGGGAGCAACCAACATAATTCAGGTTGAAATCAAATTTCTATTAGAGCCCCCTTTTACAGATGCTTATGACTTTCCCAAACACACTATTTGGAGTCTAAAATTATTCATGCTTAGTCAACACCCAGAAGTGAATTTACTTGGGAAACCTCAGCTCTGTTTCCACCTGTTGTTAGTTCTCTGAGATACATCCTCATCAGCTGTAAAACAGTGTTTAACCAAACTGATTTAGTGTTGATTTAAGTCAACACTACCAGGATTTATTCTTCTTTCTTTCTTTTTTTTTTTTTTAAAAACACAGCTTGTTTTGTAGGACTAAATGAGATCTAAGCCACAAGTTAGGACTGAAGGTAATTTGTTCATTAGCTTTTATGAGCATACTGATAGTTTTCATGCATGTGCAAAAGGTGGGGGTTGTTGGTTCAACCTATGGGTTAATTCCTACAACCACTCTGTTGCAAACTTACCAAGAGTTCCTGTGTTTGCATGATTCCCAAAGCTATGTATTCACACAACAACTGATTTCACAGGACCCCTAGTAAAGATGGGACCCCTAGTAAAGATGGGTAACTGATTGCCCAGAACACCAGACATTATCATTACTGATTAACGACTTTCTGTTCTACCATTTTACTATTTTGCTGACCCATTCCAACATAGCATGTTATTGTTTTAGTGTCCTTCTGACACAGATCAATACAAAATTGAAATGGACAGAAAAATGGTACATTTTTAATAGGTAAAATGGTGCAAAATGGTAATTTGGTAAAAGAAAACTAGTAATTCAGTAATGGTAATAGTAATTTGATAGTAGTAACTCAACAAAAGGAACTTGGTAATTCGGTTAACTCATTAAGCACTAAGTGGGTACTGCCTGCCCCAAACAATTCAGGTACTGCAATTTCAACAGGTATGCTTTATTTTATTTTATTTTTTTAAAAAATTGCATTTCAGCTATACTCTAGACCTTCCTTATTTCTTGATAATATTTCAAACAATGAAAAGAGCATGGAAGAATGCCCTTGTTATATCCCAACACGCAATGTTCCAGAAGTAGCAGAGAGAAAATAAAGGAGAAAGTCCCTGGCAGGAGTTTCTGGCCACACAAGAAAATATTAATAAGAAAGAAATGACATATCAGGGATTGAAACTTGTCTTGGTTAATCAAGTCACACAATACCACGACTGCTTGACAGAGTCATATACTTACAAGAAAACCCTTTGCATCAAGTGGCAAGAACAAGCTCATCAAGAAGCACAGGAAGTGGTAAGACTTTTGCACAACTCTGAGACAGTGGGGGGTTTAGCCACTGGCCACACCAATGAAATGTTGCATGAATGAACCCTATGACTAAGAAAGCTGGAGATCCAAATCCAAAAGAGATTTATCAGCTCATTGTATGGCATGAACACTATTAGGGCTGCAAAATGCTTGACTTAAATTTAAACCAGCAATGACTTCACAAGACTGGAAAATCTTACAAACACCTTTGGAAATCCATCACAGCTGTAGTCAGTGGTGGTGACTCCACCACACTGTGGTATCATGACCTTCACAGCCCGAGCTTAAAACTTGGCTGGTATAGATGCTTGTTACTGATTAGAACCTTAACGTTTGTATGCTAAATATAATCCCCATTTAATGGACTGAGTAAATAGACCCAACAATTTTAATCTGCTCTGTTCCTCTAAATTAAACTTTCTCAAATGAATTGCAAATGTTAGTCCTACTTTTTTAAAACAAAAAACAACAAACAAACAACCCCACCAAAATAGTGATCTTACTAATTCTGAAATAATGACATGGAGTAGTGAGGAGCAGTTTTCTTGAAAGGACGGGTATTTTTTAAACATGGTGACAGCCCAGTTTAAGCCACTTTAGCACGAGTTAAACCGGGTGCCACTGCGTCATTCAAATGCACCTGCCAGATGTTAGCACGGTCTGGCTTCCGACCGCGGTGGGAGCTAGCCCAGGCTGTGACACAGGGAAATCCTCAAGTCATAGCCCAGACTGTGCTCCACTATGGGCATGAGCCAGCTGCCTGACCTGGAGTAAAGCAGGCTATCACACCTGATAGCCCACTGTATTTACTGCAGTGGTGGGGGGAGTCAGGTGCCATGGCAGCTGTCATTGGCCACCATGGTCACCCATCAGCTGAGGGTGGGTGCAGGCTGCTCCACACAGCATGGGGGCGGGCAGATGTATGTCCGTGCATTTCCCCACCTCCTCCCCAGTCTGGCCACCATCACATTTGTTCAGTAGCTGGGTGACAGCTCCTGCCACCACCCGGAGAAGTTCATGGCAGAGGCAGGAGTCGTCACATATGTGTCCTCTTCAGCAGTCAGGAGCAGACTGACCTCGCTTCCTGCTTGCCTCTTTTTTATATAGGATAGCTCCACCCACCTATTTCAGCTTCCTGTGGGTGGCCATTTTAGGTAGCCTGCATGGTATGCACCATCTTTTAGCTCAGCCCTGTCGCACTGAGTTGTTGCTGAGTTTCTCCTTCAAGGTTTGGGCTACATCAAATTATTGTCTATGAATACTATCAATTATGAATTTAGCTCCTTTTTTCTATTTATAAGGCGTTCATGGACAGACTTTGATTTCTACTTGTTGCTAACTAAACAATTTATCCACTGACAATTCATGTTATTGGTTGTTTACTGTTTACATTGACTATCTACTATTAACTAAGGCCCTTTACAAATGGGCTGCGGGCTGTGTGTGGGGTAGTGTGAGCGGTGTGGGGTTGTGGTGTACATGAGTACACACCAATTCCCCCCCCCCCCACTAGGGCTGTAGTGGCAAGTCGCAGCTGTAGCTATTTCAGCTGGAAACAGCGTTTCCACAATTAGTGGTACAGCGTGGCAGAGGCTTTCATTCCGTTAGTTTCATTCCACTATTTCCGCAGTTTCACTATTTTCATTCCGCTACTTCCACAGGCTTCACAAATAGCGGAAACATGCCATTTTCACTGCTTCCGCCATTCCGCCAGTGCCACAAAATAGCGGAACAGTGGTTTTCCGACAGTTTCCGACAATTCTGCAATTTTTACGATAGTTTCCGAATTTGCAGAATGCCGGCGGAATTAGCGGAATGTCAGCAGAAAATCCACAGTGTGGCGCGGGCAATTCCGAAATGGCGGAATGGAATCGTGGCGTGGTAAAAGCTGCTGCCGCTTCAGCCCTACCTCCCACACATCCCTACTAATTGAGCAATTGAAATTTTGGCCAATTGCTCCATGAGTGGCAGATGGGTGGAGGTGGGTATGCATGAGTGTTTTGTGGGAGCACACACACACGCCTGCCCACCCACTGCAGCAGTCACATGGATAGCACCCACTCATGCCCATGCAGTGAACCTGCGTGGACATGAGTGGGTACATCCCATGTAAAAAATAGCCTAATAACAATTATCTGTCTCTTGCTTAAGCAAAATGGTGGTGTTTCTTCTACCTACCTGGATAAATTGAAGTTTTAAAACAACAGATCAACCAATAATGAATTCAAAACTACCAAATTATGAATAATCTTCACACACTAATAGCCTTCTTCATGTAGAAATACCCTTGCCAGCATGAAAATACAGATGTCTAGAGTTGACACCTCAGTTTCATCCCAAGGCACCAGTTTTTCAGCCAGAGTCTCCAGGATCCAGGGGAAGACTCAATTTCTCTGAGGCAGCCAGGTCAGAAAGGTGACAACCCACTGAGATTTTTTTCACCTCCTTTCTGATG
Organism: Sphenodon punctatus; assembly: GCA_003113815.1. NCBI lineage: Eukaryota > Metazoa > Chordata > Lepidosauria > Sphenodontia > Sphenodontidae > Sphenodon > Sphenodon punctatus. The sequence continues at coordinate 435,737 of QEPC01011413.1, forward strand.
TGGCGTTGCCCCTATGGAGCGCCATGATGTTATGTTGCTCCACAAAGGGTGTGCTATGTCAGAAAGGGGTGTGCAAGTTCCTTTACACACACACACCCTTTTCAGCATCCCCCCGCCCCCGAAGTGTTGTGATGCTCCATAAGGGGCACGGTTATGTCAGAAGGAGACATGACCGTCCCCCTGTCTTGCTCCTGCCTATATGGCTATGCCTCCTCCAAGTGTAAACCTGAGGGAAACAGTAACCCTTCTACTAAGCCTTCTCTAGAAAATGTAGGTGGGATCCCTGTCCATTCAACTGCAGCATGAATCAGCTTGATATGGAAGTGTCTACATCCTTATTATATCCTGGAATTTCCTGGAATGCCATAGAATCTGAATGCTTCAATGAGCTCATGTTGTTCTAAGGACATTGTAGTCAGCCCTAGAACCAAATGTATAGTATGTGTCTAAAAATTCATCTCCTCCATACTCTGCAAGCATTGGGGGGAAACAGACATGATGCTAACTCTACTTTAACACCGCTTTAACATTTCGTATGCATGTTGCAGGGCTGTATTGGTGCCCTATGCAGTCCTGCAACATGCATAAGAAATGTCAATACGGTATTAAAGTGGAGTTAGCATCATGTACTCTGTTTCACCCATAGAGTACACTTCTATCAGAGCAAAGCTTAGCCATAACTGTGAACTTTGCATGCAGGCTATTACAGGAACATAAATCTATGAACGTCTTGAACCTTTATCACCACCTTGGTATGCAGGGATAGGAATTAGGTACTTCTCTAATTTTTTAATAATGCATTGAAGAACATATCAGTTCCAGGTGGTAAGAATTACTCCTGGAATCCTCCTATATTGCAAGCACTCACTTTATTAGCATTCCTACAAATTTATTCTTGTGTGTGAGGGACTTTGAGCTGTTTATAAGATGTCAGCCATTTTCAATAGTAGCAAAGGCTCTTACCTGATTATTCTGCAGAGCTATCTCCAGATATTTTGCCAAATCTTTCTGCAGATTTTTTCACAATCTTACTCATGGCCTCTGAACTTAAATATCTGACAAAGACTGACAAAGACCCAGCGCAAAGGAGAAAAAAATACCAACCATGATGTTTTGAATGGGGGTGGGATGAAGAGTGTGGTGTGTGGGTTTCATCAAGTTGCACCATAAGTCTGATCTTTTAGGAAAGATAGATATATTCTCCTTGCAATTAATTAATCCTGCTCCCGCCCCTCAAAGCCACGAGTTCCATGAAGTCAACCAACATGTGGTTTAGCTTTGAAAAAACCAATTTGTCAGCATGGCCTTATTCAAAGATAGTTACAACAATGATGATAAGGGAACTGGCCAAAGCAATGCCAAGATGCTCATTACTGACTGGCAGAGGGCATGATGTTCATGCCTGAGAAACTATGGCTGCTTTGAGACGATCGCGGCGGCGCCCGCGCTTGTTTTTTACAACTACCGGGAGGCGGGTTTACACGTGACACCGCCGCCGATTATGCGCATTATGTGGGTGACGTGCGTCCATTTCTGGCTGCGTATGTCCACCCTCGTTCGGTGACCCGGTCACCTCGCGGCCAGAAATGGATGCGCGGCGCCCACACATGCGCATAAGCGGCGGCGGTGTCATGTGTAAACCCGCCTCCCGGTAGTTTCGAAAAACAAGCGAGGGCGCCACCATAATCGTCTAAAAGCAGCCTATGACTCCCTAGGACTTATACCAATATTATACTCATAAGCGATTCTCTCTTTGAATTGTTCACAATGCTGGCAGAGTGACTATTACTCCTAGTAGCATAATATTGGGTGCGGCAGACTTAAACTTTGTTTTGAACTCTAATTTAAATATCATAATGAACTGCCTAACACGGTTAATACATATCCTCTAGCTGCTAGAAACACAGCTACTTGTTTATATGTCAAAGGCAGAGACCTGTGTTCACTGTGTTTCCCCATTGACAGCAAGGGGGAAAATGCAGTGAACACAGATCTCTGGTCATAGGTTGTATATTGCTAACACTTAGGCCATTTTTAGATGGATGCTGTGGGGAGGGCCAGTCCGTGTGTACTCAGTGGAGTACACATGCACTTTTGGTGGGTGGGGGAGGATTTAGAGTGTGGCAGATGGGAGTGCACTTGGTGTGCACCCCCATTCACCTGCCGTCCACCCATGCCCCCGTACAGAGCACCTGGGTGTTTCCTGGTTGCTCCATGTGGGGAGATGGGGGGAGGTGCATAGGTTGTGGGAGCATGCGCCAACCCACTGCCACTTTTAAACAGGTGGTGCCACACATGTCTACTGGGTGGACCTGCGTGGTACCGTCTCATCTAAAACAGCCTTAGAGGATGATGGTTTCAGATCTTGCATATCTACCATCTTCCCCCCTCTATCAAAGTGATGTTCCAAGTGACTGCAATGTAGGAAGTTCATAGACGGCCACAGATTTGTTTTTAATTACTACTTTATAAATCACTGTTGCTTTTGAAGAGCAACACTCAGAAGAGTGTGATAAAATAATTGTGTCCTGATAGCCTCGCCTACCCTGAGGCAATCCTACATCCTCTCTGCCTCATTCCCTTTCCCCCCCCCCATAAAGCACAAAACTCTTGGGGTTCTTGTAATACTTTTCTCTTGGATTAGTTTATTCTTCTCAGTCTAAGCACAACTACACCTCATTTCCCTGTTTCAACAGTTGGGCTCCAGCCAGGCTGATAGCAGGGCCATGGACTCAGTGTTTATATAAACAGTTTCTCTCAAAGCCTTTCCTCAGCTTTATCCCCTCTTGCCCTTTCCCCTCACCTGGACTCACTTCCCCAGCACCCTCAAGCCATCTCTTTGACAGAGCTTTTTCTCCCAAGTCTTCTGATCACAGGCAGTCTCTCCAACAATCCTCTTCCTTTTCAAACACACTCATGCTTCTGTCACCAAACAGTTCTCCCTCTCATCCTTGATAGACAGGTTAGGGATTCTGCTAGTGTACCGTGCACCCTACTGCACAGCAGCATCCCTGACTGCTCTAGCTGCTCTGGTCTCGGAGTTGGTCTTGAGGTCTCCTTGGCTTATTATCTTGGGGGACATCAATATTCATGCTGAGGCCAGAGTGCATGAAGCGGAGCAAAAATTCATGGCTGCCATGGCAACCATGGGTCTGTCCCAGGTGGTCGTGGGCCCAACACATGAAGGGGGGCATACTCTGGATCTGGTGTTCTGGACTGACCTTGAGGCGGGGGGGGGCAGGTCCGATGATAGGGGATGTTGTCTGTAAGTCCTTGCCATAGTCGGACCATTACCTCCCGTGGGCTTGCATCCTGGTGCGCCTACCTGACCGTTGGGGTGAGGGCCCAATTAGGATTGTCCACCCCTGGAGACTTATGGAACTGAATGGGTTCTGGAATATTCTGGGGGATTTTCCTAGACCTTGACAGCTGCTCCATCGATGACCTCATGGCTTTTTGGAATGTCTTGTTGGCTTGAGGCTGTTGATCAGGTGGCTCCTAGGCATCTGCTCCCAGCATTTCACCACCGTGGTTTACGGAGGACCTGGGGCAGTTGAAGCATGAGAGAAGGTGGTTGGAGCAATGGTAGTGCCATACTCGCACTCAAGATGATCAATTGAGGCATAGAGCATTTTTGAGGGCCTATGCTGTGGCTGTGCAGGCAGCAAAGAAATGGTTCTTTGCTGCCCTCATAGCGTCTGCTCAGTCGTGTCCAGCAGAATTGTTCTGGGTGGTGAGGGGTCTGGTCAGTCCAGCCTGTCTCCGCCTGGAACTAGATTTGTCCAAAGTCTACTGTCACATGTTTTTGGCGTACTTTTTGGACAAAATTGCTCACACTGAGCATGACTTTGACTCCACCATTTTGGAGACAGTAGCAGAGCCAAAGGTTAGGAATGCCCTGTCTGGTCTGAGTTTGGGGGATGAATTTCAATTGGTGACACCTGCCAAGACAGCGGATGTGCTGGGCTCTGTTCAGGCCACAACTTGTGAATTAGATCCTTGTCCCTCCTGCTTGGTGAAGGCCACCAGGAAGACATTGGAGCCAGTGTTGGCAGGGGTGATCAACGCCTCCCTTAGGGAGGGTCAGATGCTAGACTGCCTCAAGGTGGCTGTGGTCCAGCTGCTTCTCAAGAAGCCATTGCTTGACGTTGGTGATTCAAAAAACTACCGGATGTTCTCTAACCTTCCCTTTTTAGGGAACGTTATTGAACAGGTTGTGGGCCGTCAGTTGCAAGCACATCTAGATCACACTGGTTTTCTTGATCCTGCGCAGTCTGGCTTTCACCCATGTTATGGCACGGAGACTGCGCTTGTGGTCTTGGTCCACCAGACCTTGGTCCTGATAGAGTTGGACAGGGATCGTATGACCCTACTGGTTCTACTGGATCTCACACCAGCTTTTGATACTGTGAATCATGAGTTGTTGGTGACTCGCCTGTGGGACCTGGCTGGGATGGACAGTACTGTTTTACAGTGGTTTTGGTCCTACCTCGCAGATAGATCTCAGCAGGTGGTGCTAGGCGACTGTTCATCATCCCCTGGGGGCCTCCTGTGTGGGGTCCCTCAGGGTTCCATTTTGTTCCTGATCTTATTGAATGTGTATATGCAGCTGCTTGGGGAGGTCATGCGCAGTTGGGGGTGGGGGGTGTTATGTCATCAATATGCCAATGACACCCAATTGTATTTTTCCTTTTCAGCTGACCCAGGCCCTGCAGTCTCTTTGCTGTCCCAGTTTTTGGCTGTTGTGGGGGATTGGAAGAGGTCAAGCCATTGAAACTCAATCCTGACAAGACAGAGGTGATGCTAGTGGGCGGTGTCAGTGATCTGGAGGAGGGGGAAGACCCCATTATTGGGGGGGTGTACATCCTCCATTGGTTTCTGATGTGCAGAGCCTGGGGTGCTCCTGGACTTATAGCTGCACCTGGATCAGCAGGTGTCGGCTGTGGCCAGGAGTGCCTTTCTCCAATTACGTCTGGTGAAGGGGCTCCGCCCATACGTCTCTAATTCCGATTTTGCCATTGTCATCCATGCATTCATCACCTCGCAGCTGGACTACTGTAATGCGCTCTACATGAGGCTGCCCATGGTGATGGTTCAGAAGTTGCAGCTGGTGCAAAATGTGGTGGCCCATCTGCTTACTGGGATGGGTCACAGGGAGCATATTACACCAGTGCTCCAAACATTGCACCTGCTGCCAATTGTCTTCTGACCCCATTCAAGGTTCTGCTTTTGACCTATAAAGCCCTACATGGCCTGGGTCTCCCTTACCCGAGGGACCACCTCACTTCCTGGACCCCAGAGCATCCCCTGGTCATCTGGGGGCACCATCCTGGAGTTCCTGCATTTTTGGCAGTTCTGGACTGACAGGAGCGTGTTCTTGGAAGCTGCCCCGTCACTGTGGAATGCGCTCCCGGTGGAGGTCTGCCTCATTCCGGATCTCTTTACATTTTTCCCGACATTGTAAGACCTGGTTTTTCTGTCAGGCCTTTGGTGGGGGATGGGGGGAAAGGGGATGGGTTAATTGGGGTTTGGGATGGGTGCATTTTTCATACAGACCTGGACTTTGTGGGATAGGTTGTGTTTTATATATTTATGGATTTTTATTGTATTTATTATTCGGTTGTTACTACTATTAATTGTTAGATGCCTCAGATCACCATTTAGTGAGGGGGCGGGAACAAATGAATTTAACAAATAAATAAATATATGGAAAATTTAAAATAATCTGGGTGGAGTGAAGCTGAGATAAATTCACTGGTTAGAACTGTGGAAACATTCACAAAGAATATTGGAATGATATTTGGGCTATGAAGGCTGCATATCTCAAGCTAGTTGGAACTGTCATTCAGGTATCACAGGGAGTAGAAACAGATAGTGGAACATTAGAAGATATCATTAGCATGGGGCAGTATGGATCAGGGGTGGACAAACTGTGGCTCAGGTGTCACATATGGTTCCAGGCAGTTCAACTGAAGCTCCAGACCTGCCCTTCCCTACTTTAGTGGTCTGGTGTAGTATTTTGCTGTGCCTAAGTCTCATCAGCTGAATCACAGCTGCTCCTCAGAATCTCAACAGCCAGGAGCACAGAGCAACGGCTCCACCAGCCAATCAGAAAGCAGGAGAGTTGGGGAGGGACTGAGGCTCAGTCCAAAAGATTTTCATAGGGGGCTGGGGGGGCATGTCTGCATGTGTGTAACTTGTGGCTTTCAGCCATATGAAGATTTTGTTATGCACTGCAGTTCTTGGGTTGGGAACTTTGCCCTCCTCTCTTAACTGGTATAGATATTTAGGAGTGCTCCAGAAGGAAAAGATTCATGAAGAAGAAATTAAGGAACTATTGAAGAAATAATATTTTAGGAGGTTAGTGATACTATTTACAATGAAGCTAAGTAATGAAAATAATGTTCAGAAAATAAATAGGTATGCAATTCCAATTATACAATATCCTTCTGAAATAGACAAAGAAATGGATGAAGCAGGGGCATAACCAAAAGGGACCTGGTGGAACCTATGCCCCCTGTTCAAGGTCAGTTCCTACACATTTGTTTCCCTCTTCTATGAGTCATCATCATCATAATTTATTGCGCGTAGCCTTTGGCCATAGCGTATGTTTTATGAGTCTGCTATTGTCACCCTCCTGGTTGTGCCCTCCCAATAAAGGAAAGTTCCTCACCCCATCTGAGGACCTTTGTTACATCACTGGGGGAAAGGACAATATTTATTTATTTATTTATTTATTTATATAAAAATTTTATTCCACCCCTCCTGCCCACAGGGCAGTCTGAGGTGGTGAACAACAATAAAACAATAATTAAAACAATTAAAAAGTTACATATATGCAGGGAAAGGAAACCCTCCCCCCCACCCCTCCTCCTACCCCTCACCAAAGGTCTGGCGGAACAGCCAGGTCTTACATAAATGCCGAAATAACAGGAGTGTGGGGGCCAACTGAGCCTCCTCCAGGAGTGAATTTCACAGCACAGGGGCGGCCACCAAAAAAGATCTAGCATCAGTGGCCACCCACCTCGCCTGGGGAACCTCCAAAAAGGCTCCCATGGACGATCTCAAGGTTTGCATGGGCACATGGGGAGTGAGGCGGTCCCGCAGATAAGTAGGGACCAAGCTGTGAAGGGCTTTAAAGGTTAAAACCAGCACCCTGAACCTGGCCCGGTGCTTTATACACAGCCAGTGCAGAGCCCGGAGCACTGATGTCATGTGCTCCCTGCGGCCCACCCCCGTAAGGAGATGGGCAGCGGCATTCTGTACCAGCTGCTCCGGACCAGCTTCTTGGGCAGACCCATGTAGAGTCCATTGCAGTAATCCAGCCTCAAGGTGATTAAGGCATGGATGACAGTGATGAGGTCAGAGTCTGAAAGATACGGCCGTAGCCACCAGACAAGATGTAACTGCCGAAATGCACTCCCCGCCACAGCTACAACCTGAGATTCCAGGCCAAGCTGTGAATCGAGGAGCACACCCAGACTCTGCACTTGAGAGACCATGGGAGGGCAAACCCCCCCCCCTCAACAAGTGGAGATTCAACCACCCCCAGGTCCCCCAAGCCCTCGCCCACCAACATCACTTCCGTCTTGTCAGGATTCAATTGCAGATGGCTCAACCTCATCCAAGCCCCCACAGCTGACAGGCACTGGGAAAATAAAGAGAAAAAATGACCAGGGTAAATGGAAAAAGAGAGATAGAGCTGAGTGTCATCAGCATACTGATGACACTGCATGCCCTGAAACCCTCTCACGATCTCCCCTAATGGCTGCATATAGAAGTTAAACAAGAGGGGGGACAGAATATGAGAGTAGTGAGTAGTAAAAGAAAGAAAGTAGCACTGTTATAATATAATAATAATAAATTTATTTGCAGCCAAGGCCAAAGCCATAAAAAGAAAACATACAACACAAAAACAAGACTATATGAACTATAAACCAGACAAACATAAACAGAAATCTGCTGCCAAACTTGTCCAGCAGATATGGCACTCGGAATTACAAGGTATTTACAAAATGAAAACAATTTCTAAACAAGTACCACAAACTAACCCTCATTCGATAGGCTGCCTAAAGTTTAGAAACGAACTATGTAAATTAAATGCTAACATCAGATAGTGGGCCACAGCACTTGTAATAGAATGATCCACATCAGCCAAAGCCAAGAGCTGCAGATTCCACTCAGTTCTCCCCTGAAATCTCCGGAGAAAGGGTAAAAGGAGCTCCGAGCGGATAGATTCGTATAAGTGACAGTTGAATAAAATGTGGTGAACTATCTCCATGCATTTCCCATCAAAGGGGCAGAGACGCTCGGCAAAAGGTATGGCCCTCAGGCGCCCCTCGAATAAGGCTGTAGGCAGGGCATTGAGCCTCGCACACAGGAACAAATACTTCCCCCTGAGCGGAATGGCTGAAGATAGATATATTGCCATCCCAGGGGGTGATCTGACAAGGGGGAGATAACCCACCATATGGGCCGAGTCTCTGATTTGAGCTGTCTCCTCCTGCTGGTTCTGATCCTGTAGCCTTCTTAGTATGATATTCAATATAATTCCCAGTTTTTTACCCACCCAAAAAGCGGGGGGAAATCCTAGTTTACAAAGAAACAGCTCCACTGCCCGTTGCCAATAACTCTTATAGGAATCCTCCTTCCAAAACTTAATCAACCCCCTCTCCTGTGATGTGTAAAGCTTGGCCCAAAACTTTAAAACAAGGGCCCAAGCTTCCACTGACCATCGGCATTGGCCTAACTTGGCCCTAATCGCTGCAAAAGGAGTACCCCTTGGGATCTTAAGAAGCCTTTGGAAAAAACACACCTGAAAGCTATTAAGTTTTCCCACCCATGAAGGTACAAGGGGCATCCAAACTTCGGCCCCGTATAACACTTGAGCACGAACCTTGGCGTTTAGGACCTTAGTTGCGGGGACAATTGCACGTTTCCCCGAATGGGCAAAAAGCCTAGCAAGAGAAAACGCAGTGCCCCTTGCCACCGCCAGCGCGTTTTCCACATAGCATTGTTATAAGGTAATGGCTACAAATTCAGAAGTGGAGAGGATGTATGCGGATGGGGGAATGGAGAGAAAAGGTTGAAAGTAGGTCTGAAATGAACATCCAAAGCAAATACTGAATTGGATGAATTCTGCCACTTTGGGTGTTAACATATGTAATGCTGCCCAGCTGGGCCAGCGTCACGGCAGGCCGTGCATTTGCAGCCCAACAGATGTGGGTCTAGTTCCTACTCCAGCCAGGTAGGAGCTGGGTGGGAAATGTGGGCCCGGTACAAGCTGGGCCAACAGTCCATGGCCAGCTGATACCTGGCCTGGGCAGAGCGGATGAGCCACGTAGGAACATCTGTTTCTGGCCCCGGCTCATCCCTATGTGAGGGGTTGCCCAATCATGGCTGCCTGGGAACGCAGACGAGTGGCTGCATGATGTTCCCCAAACCCTGCCCCCCTCCCCAGCTGGGAGAGGCCTTGGAAATGTTTGTCTCCGCAGCCAGAGCGTACCCAGGTGGAACAGATGGAGGATGTGAGGTACTGTTAATTTTATTTATTCATTATCCATTTTGGACATTGTGCTTTGGTCATTTGGGTATTTTGGTTATTTCTAGAGTTACCACTTCCATTTGGGCTTTCACCGGCAGGGTGAATGGGTAAAGGAGCTGCTACACTATTTTCTGATGTAAGCCTGCCCCACAGAGAATGTCAAGACAGCATGATGCTCCACAGGGGCAGGCACATGTTGGAAAGGGGGGATGAAGTGCCTGTGGCTCACCCCCTTTCTGATGTGTCTGCTTCCTGCCCGTCCAGAAACCCTGATTTCTCCAGGTTACTAGGGATGCCCCCTGGTTTACCAGGTGACCTACAGAAGCCAGGGTTTCCCCCGAAACCTGGAGATTCTGGTTCAAAACCCAGAGTCCCTGGATAAAATTCCATCATGAAATAAATACCAAAATACTAGGGTGCCAACCCTAGTCACTTGAGTTCAGTCATTTCAATATTTTAGTATTCATTCCATCATGTGGTATTATACTATTATATAGTGCTATTGGACACCAAACAGTTGCAAAATACCAAAATAATGGAAACAACATAAACAAAGGAATATGAATATCACATGCCTGCACAAAGATTATTTGGATATTCAATGGTGTATCCGAATATGCAAATAATCTCCATGACAACATGGCATAAGTGATTTAGCTCTAGTGGAAAGCAATTGAGGATGTTGGGGAGCAGGAATGTGCAATGATAGTAATTTTACATAGGTGAAAGAGGACAAACTGACTGGATTACAGGACAGGTAACTAAATTACAGGAGGAAGGTACACCCATTAAAAACATGTCTTTAGGGAAGCAACCTCATGAAATACACTGATTGAAATTGATGGACAAGAACTACATGGAGAGTTCTCTAGGAAAAAAAAATCAAGGAAATAATTTGATAAATGATAAGTGGCTTATCAAAGGAGAATTGAAGAAAGCTAAATTATGACCGCATCAGAGCAGACTATTTGCACAACATAGGCCAAAGGATCAATAGATGAGAGGAAAGAAGTAAGGGCAGAAAGTAGAATAGGCAGCCTATTACCCATATCACAAGTGTTTCTACTAAGCTTGCAGGAAGCAAATACAAAGTTAAGCATGATAAACATGGCAGCATCATGTATTGAGTGCTTTGACAGAAGTACTGGTTGCAAGCAGGGAACAGGTGCTGACATGGTTGTAAAAAATGAGAGGGTAACAATATTGTAGAAAATGAGAGGGTGAGGTCACATAGTACCACAGAACAAGATGGCTACCTAATCATTGAACTCTTCAGTCCCCCATACTGTTTTTACATCCTGCCTGCATCAGAGAATGCTTATGTTTAGTTCATTTTTTCTAGCTAAGTCTGAAGACTCCCTTTATATCACATATATGTGATCAGCAGGCTTTGAGGTCAAATCTAAATGAATGAAGATGATGATGTCCAGATCTACTAAGTAAGGCCCTTTTTAAATGGGCACGGGTGCAGGGGGGGGGGGGGAGGGAAATAGGTGTACGCACCGGTGCGGGAACGGTATGGGGTGGATTTACACGGGCGCACACCCATCTCCACCCACCTCCATGCACAGAACAACTTCCATTTCCCCCAGTTGCCCCATGGGTGGGCGATGGGTGGAGGTGAGTAGAGGTGTGTGGGTTGTAGGAGGACATATGCACCCCCACTCACCCACTGCAGCAGTCACACAAGGTGGCACACACTCATGTCCACTCAGCAGATCTGTGTGGGAATGAGTGGGTCCCTCTTTTGTAAAAAGGGCCTAAGTCAATAAAGAGGCTGAGAAGTCTTAGTCACAAAATGGCTCAAAAGATTGCTTCTTTGAGTGAGTTTTTGACAGAAAAACTAGAACTAATTTCTTGGGATATCTGTGCACTTTCCATGGACATTAGTGATATTACTACTCTGGAAAATGATCTGTATAAGAATAACATTGAGTGCTGCATTTTGTTTTTTAACCTCTTTAATATCAAACGCAAAATTGGCACTTTAGAACAATAAGATGAACTGGAGAATGTTTCCTGAAGAAACAATTTTCCAGATTCCTGAGGGTTGCGAGGGATCTCATAAGATTAGTTTCCTTCTGAAAATCACACTACAAATTCTGAAACAAGGTCAGTCACTACCTCCAATCGAGATTGAACATGTCCATCACTTAGGGTCAAAGTGAAATCAGGACTGGGCTAAGCCCAGACCCATGATATCCAATCTTCTAAGGCCCTTTTTAAAGGGACTGTGGTGGGTGTAGGTGGGTGTGCGCCTGTTCCCACAGGAGTGTGCACGCACCTCTACCCATCATCTGAGCATTCACATAGGGCGCCTCTCCATGTGGAAAAACTGCATGGAGATGGGTGGGGGTGTCTCGTGTGAAAAGAGTCAAAGATTCTCTGACAAGGTTAATCTTTTATCAACGTTCAGGAAATCAGGGAATCTCATATTCAAACGCCAAAGAATCTCAATTTTCGAGATTTCACAAAAGACCTTAGCAAAAGAAGGGCAGCCTTAAATAAAACAAGACAAATTCTTCATGGATCAGATGTAATACATTATATGAAATAACCTGCAATATTTTTTATGAATTTGGCAAAAAAGAAAAGAAAAACATTTTACATCTCCCTCTGAGGCATGGCATGAGCTGAAAATATCTTCTCCTGATCTAACAGCAACAAATAGAATGGTGATTTATTCTTAAAGATAATTGTGTATAATCAGAATTTCCCCCCTGACATTCCTGACAGACTGCTGAGGTAATATGTGTACAGTTTTCCTGCCTTTTCAGAAATACTGCTGTGGTGATATTGCTTAGTTAACTGTGGTGCTGTTGGAGCAGCTTTTCGACCTTTTCTGAAGTACTGCTACGGAGAAGGTACTAGTGCACAGTACCTTGCTGAGGTACTGTGTGGAGAATTGCTGAGGTAATTCTGAGACTGTGTAAAAGCAGATATATGATTTTGGCCCACTGTGGCCTGCTCTGGCCTGCCGTGACCCAGGACCCACATAAACACTCGCCACCAGATGTTGGCCTGGGATTGACCCAGGGAGTGTTGGTGGTTAGCCCAGGCTGTGACCTCGAAAAATCTCTGAAGTCACAGCTCAGGTTAAGGGCCACCCATGCGGGCCAAAGCAGGTCACAGTGGGCCACAGCTGACTAGCACATCAGTTGTGGTGCACCATACCCACCCCAGGCTGGGGCCGCCATGACCGCCCCCCACCATGGCTATGCCTCATTGGCAGACATGGTAGGCAACTGGGGGGGGGGGGGCGCTGGGAATAGGGTGTGGGTGGGACTGGTCATCCGCATGTTTGTTGTGATCCTGGTCCTACCCAGACATGTGGGCCGTGGGAAAGCTCTCCAGCAATGGCCACATCAGTTTGGTGCCCCAACCTGACCCAGGTCATATCACCCATGATTTACCACCCTGGGGCAGCCCGGGGAACAGTCTCACCAGCTACACATCTGGTTTTACCCACTGGATGAGCAGTTTTCCTGCCATTTCTGAGGTATTGTTAAGATGCTGTCTAAATGGTCTCTCTGTTGATTCTGTAATGCTAATAAGCTGTTTTTGCCAATACATATTCAGAAAACCTTCGCAACGTACAGTTTTGAAGAAGATGAATCTTGGACTTTGATTACATCAGGAATGGCTTGAGATTGGACACTGGTTCAGAGGTAAAATCAAATAACTTTTCATATGGAACAGTGTTGGGTCTGACAGCAAGCATGCTTCTAAAACACCAGTTTGCATTATCACTATGCAGTTACATGATTCTATTAGTGAGAGGAAGCAGCAGCAATTAAAATTGCTTATTTTAATTATATAAGCAACTTATTGCTTTTTAATTACAAATTATGTTCAGGCTATAGAACTGTAAATATTTAACACAAGAAAATATTCATTAAATCTTGTTATATATAGTTCAATTCATTTCATTTGGTGTTCTATACTACCTCTGTAATTTGTACTACTAATCATCATCAATTGTCATCATCATCATAGATTTAATTTATATATAACACCCCCCGTCGCCCTGCCAAATGGTGCTAAGGGTGCGTCACAATATTAGTACAATAAAACACCATAAAACAACTTATGTCATGAAAGAGCCATTTCAAATTTAAATGTCATTTAAGACAGTTTAAAAAGGGGGAGGGAAAGGAGGAGGGAAAAGTACATTGGGGCCAATTCTAAACCCCTGTGTGCATGCACAAGTTGCGTGTGCTTTGGGCACACACTAGATTCCACACAAAGTGGATGCGGGTGGGATGCCTGTGCACATGTCACATGCACGGGACTTACACTGCTTTTAAATGAGGGCGCGCTGAAGCGCCCCCCAAACGCCGCATTAAAGCAAAGCCGCCGGAAGTGACGTTCTCCCCGTTGCCGGCGGCGGCGGCGGCTGGAGACACGGGGCTTTGCAACGGCGCATTCTTAAGACTTCAATTATTAGGCTTAAGAACGTGCCGCTCCAAAGCCCCGTGTCTCCAGCCGCCGCCGCCGCCGGCAACGGGGAGAAAGCCACTCCGGTGGCTTTGCTTTAATGCGCGTTTGGGAGGCGCTTCAGCACGCCCCCGTTTAAAAGCAGCCTCCGGTTCAGCCCCATCAAGGTGAACGAGCAGTGGATCCTCTAAGAGCAACTGGACAATAAAAAAGTCTTAAAGTGCTTTTTCAGGGTTATGAGGGAGGAACTTAGACAAATATCTGGAGGGAGCAATTTCCACACTGAAGGGCCGGCCACAGAATAAAACCCAATAGGCAAAAATCCTCTTCAGACAGCAGAGTAACAATTTACAGTTCTCAAGTTGAAATACAGATATGTTTAAAATTAGCAGAGTTGCAAATTTTAGCAATTTGTATTGTATATGTTTAAAATATGACAACGTTTAGGCAGGCAGAGGGAGTTCAGTGCTTTTGAAATGCTTAAGAAAATGGATTACAATGTAATTTTGTTTTCTGCCTCTAGATCTACAATGGTATATTATTCTGCACATGAAACACTATTGTATGTTTTAGTGGACTCTATTCGGTTGGATAAATTGATATTAAGCTAGAAAAAGAAAGAAAACGAGAAAGTGAGAGGGTGAGTATCAATCCTGTGATTACATACTGTAAGAGGATTACAGAAGCCCGCTCATTACAGGATCTGGAAGAGGCCACCAGACAGTGAGAACAGCAGATGAGCAAGACAAAAAAATAAATAAAAATTAAGCAGTTCTTAAAGCTGCTTCTCCATGTAGCCAGTAAAATTGTGACCTAAATCCAAATGGTTTGCTCAGGTTTGGACCTAAGGGCATAGAAGCAGAAAAGGGGGAGGTGTAACATTGCCAGATTAAAATTTCAAAAATAAGGGACCAGATACAGCTGAGGGATACTGAAAGAAAGGGCATCTATTATGGCCCTTTTCTAATGGGCATGGGTGCGTGGGGGGATGGGTGGGAGGTGTGGTGAGTGGGTGGTGCGTGAAGGTGCATTCCCACGGACCCCCACCCACCTCCAAGGATGGAGCATCCAGCATTGGCGCCCGGTGCTCTGTACGTGGGTGATGGGTGGACGCACATGCACCCCCACCCACCAACTGTAGTGTTCCCACGGATGCCCACCCATCCCTCCTGCACCCGCCATGGCGTTCAAATGGATGACCCCTCCCCTGCACACATGGCCTACGTTGCATGGAGCTGGGTTGTTCAGATACGGAATGTCTATTGTTGTATCTATTAGGAGGCCTGTGTCCACTCCCCATAAGGAATTGTCATTATGTTCTACAGAGCAGATGAGTATGGACAACTTAAAGGAAATAATGGATACCTGGCAACCCTAGCAGAGTGGCACAAAACTGCGATGGTAAAGTTTCCAATCTCACTTGGTTGATAGTTAAACTATAGTAAGGTGCTACAGAAATATAAGACACTACAAATTTTTTCCTATGCCATAGTTTTAGGGTTCTATAGAGAGAAATAGACAGTTTATATTTTACTTGTAAGCCGCTCTGAGCCATTTAGGGAAGGGCGGGATAACAAATTTAAAAATAAAATAAATAATAAATAGAGTCCCAGAGCTGGAAGGGATCACAAGGGTCAACTACTTTGTTCAAGGAGCACGTGGTCATGCACATAGCTAAAGGGGCTTATGACAGGAGCAAGGGATACAAGCCTCCTAATAGATACAATGATAGCAATGGAAAACTCCCATTAGCTTCAATAGGCATAGGATTGAGTCCTATGGGTGAAAACAGATGCAACACGGGCCCACTATGACTTGCTGGAACTCACCATCACATGAATTTCCAGGCCAACAGATGTGGGCTCTGCTGCCCTGGCCCAGGTAGGCGGTTGGCCTGGATATAGTTCTCTGGAAGATCCTGGGCCCATAGTCCGGACCAAGGACTGGGATACCCAGGCAGGGCAACACAGGTCAGCACATATGTTCCCACCATCATTCCCTGCTGGGGATTGGGGTCTGACATGACTGCCCATGATTGGCTGCCATGGCTGACCATCATGGTGGGGGGAGGGATGCTGGGGGCAGGATGGGGGCAGGGTTGGGGGCGGGCCCTGGTGCGGGTAGGGCTCACTGGCTGGCCCAGTTGGGTGCACATCCGTTCCGTGACCTTCCCTAGCCAGGGGTGCCCTTCCTGGGCTATATAGCCAAGGCCAGCCCTACCGCAGTGTGGCTGGAAGCAGCCGCCCCAAGCCCTGCTTCTGCGGGGGGGGCGCTCGGGGTCCCCAGCTCCTGGCCTGACAATGGCCAGGAGATGGGGACCCCACACGGGGCCCCCCTAGCTGACTGACCAGTCCACATCTCCCCTGACAGGCAGCGGAGGGGGGGCCGGCACAGAGTGAGGGAGAGACAGAGGCCCTGCCTCTTCCACATTCCGTGCCCCACCCCCTTGCTACCTGTCAGTCTCAGCCAGGGGAAATGTGTGAGAAACGGGGCCTCTGCCTCTCCCTCACTCTCCCTGGCTGAGACAGCCAGGCAGTGGAGGGGGCCAGCGGAGGTGAGAGAGAGGCAGAGACCCTGCCTCTCCCACACTCCCTGAAACGTCCAGTGGTGGCAGGCAGCACGGAAGCAGATTTAATTTGCCGCAGCTGCGCCTGCCACTACCGGAGCCCACCGCCGGGCCCAGGACAGTGAGGGGTGATGCCACAGTGATGGATGGAGAGGTAAGTGCCCCCAAAATGGCTGGGCTCAGGGATGGGTGGAGGGGTGTGCCCTTCTGCCTGTCCCTGAGCCCAGGCCCAGGTAGTGCCTCCCAACCGAGGCAGGGAGCGCCCCCTGAGCCAGGGAGCATCCCTAGACCCACCGGCCAGCAGCAGCAAAGCCACCGGTGGGAGACTAGGGCCCCGTATTTCTCCCCCCGCCCTGGGCCCCGCAGCTCCTAAGACCGGCCCTGTATATAGCCAGCGTGCCAGCTGCGGGACTGTTTTCACCCTATGTTAGCTGGATATGGACTCAGACCAAAAGCAAGATCCAGACAGTCACTTTGGTGAAATCTGCTTTCAGATCTGGATCTTAACTCTCCCTTTCATAGGTCAGATCCCAGATTCCAGTTGCTCTGTCCAAACTCTGAGGATGGAAAATCCTAATGCAGCAGTTCAGACTCTTGTCATTTTCTCACATTCCTTCCATCTGTATCCTGCTTCATCATCACTCCCCTTTCCTCACAAAAATGAAAGGGTGAACACCCCCCCAAAGCATTTGATCATGCTGTATATGAGAGAGAGAAATGATGTATAAGCAATGCATTTTACTCCTCTAGTTTATATTTTAAATCTAAGATTGCAGCACAACAACAATTTTCATTATCAAGAGGGGGGAAAGAAGAAACAGCTACTGTTTCTGAGTAGCACAAAGATTGCAGTCATGTCGTTCATTCCCACCTCCTTCGTTAAAGCTAACTCTTAAAAAACATTCCAAGTCTGTGGTAGAATGAAAGATAGCTATAAAAGTTAGGCATGATGTACCAATTTTAGGCAAGGTAAAAGCCCAGTGAAACCAATGGAGTTGCAATTAGGATGAATATGGCCCAGTTTCCCTATACATCACACTTGTGCTGTCCAGTTCCAACCTAAACAGTAACCCACCCAGTTTCTGTGCAGTGTAGAGGATGTGATGATGACTCAGTGTAGAGGGGAATGAGAGGTCACCAATCCTGCTGGAATGGAAGATCAAGATATTCTTTCCATCCATCGGGGCTTAATGAGTGGAAGGCAGTTAACGTGGCTTGACCTGTCTAGTTTTCTTCATGTGGACAATAACTCAGATGTAGTCCAAAGCCACAGGACACAGGAGATAAATGGCACGTGGAATTCTTCAGTAATTATGAGCTTAAATTATTACTATCATCAGTGAAGTGATTATGCAAATATCCCTCCTTGATTTGCTGACAAAAACAGATGTTTAACACGATACACTTCATGCATAGAGGTGCATAGGGGCCTCCTTGATCCTGAACTGGATGGCTACCTCCAGTCTAGACAGCTGCGAATGGGTACCTGATCCATTGGACTAGCGAAGCCAAAGGTGGATGGACATGGTACTGGCCACATAACCCTCTTTTGTACTGTAGGCCACAGAAACTGGTGTATCCTGACCACACCAGCCCAATGGTCCACATGGCTCAAGGTGTTCAGCTTCATTTATCTCATTGTAGCCCTTGCAGCTCAGAGGCAGCAGAATCTTTAGTTTCTGAAGATCCAAGTCATCCAACGGTTCCACTGCTACAAGTCCCTCCATTTCAGTGTTGTTTTCACTGGCAGAGTGCTTTAACGATTTGCTGTTAGTAACAGTTTTATTCATTGACAGATAATTTAGAGTTGCACTCGACTCATAGGCATGGGGTTGGTATGAAACAGCAAATGCAATGGAGACTCTTTGCTCTTGAGGAGCTAGAAAAGAACAACATGACGCTGAGATTCTAAACAGTGGTGAGGCCACACAAAACATTATCCTTCTTTGGGCAACCTTACCCCCCACATTAGCCCACGATGCAGTGGACCTTATGGCCATCAGCTGCCAACTGTTCTCCCACTTCTGCCGTGAGGTGGGCAGCCTGCTTCTACATGATGCATCAGTTGGAGGAGGCCGGTGATGCGTCATGTGTTACAATTTCCCCAACTGGGCTAAGGTTGTCCAATCTGGCTGGGCCTGTGTAGCCTTGCCCCGTAGTAAGGTCTGTGGCTCGGGCCTAGAGAAGCACACTCTCCCCACCCTCCAAACAGCTGATCCAGGAAGGGGGGCTTGAAGGAGAGGTCTCCTCTGCCCCCCCCCCCCTTGATCAGCTGTTTGGTGGGTGGGTGGGGAGAGTGTGCACTCCTCTGGATCCCCCCTCTGCCAATAAGCTGTTTGGCAGGTGGGGAGAGTGCATGCTTTCCTGTGACCCCCCCCCACACATCAGCTGTCTAGCAGCAACGGGCCTGATCCTGCAGTGCAGCAGGAGTCCAAGAGTTCAGTCCCGTGTGGCCAGCTCCTGAGCTGGACCCGTGGGATGGAAGGGCTGGTGATGGCCACTGGGGGCTGCTTGTTTGGACTGCCCTCCCCGCTGGCCCAAAGTGTGGTGGTAGCGTTCGCCCCCCCCAGGGTGGGCGGGGGATCGAATCTGCCCTGTCTCATGTGGCACCTTACATTTGAGACACAGGCAGTTAGAGAAACCATATTTATACTTGGAAACGGAATACATTTCTGAAGCAGCTAAGGCCATTTTTAAACGAGTGGCCAATTGAACAGTTTTTTAAAAGCCACTTTCAGAAACCTCGCCGGGGGGGCATTTAGACGTGCAAGGTTTCTAAAAGCGGCTTTTAAAATGCCGCTAGATTGGCTGCTCATTTAAAAACCGCCTAAGACATAGTACTGAAATGGAAACCTGTGGTGCCATTTTTACAGTCACTTTTCAAAGCAAAGATATAATTTATGGGGACATGAATCCCACAGGCCACACATGCAGACAAAAGGCTTTGTACGTTTCCCCCCATGATGGAAAGAATGTTCAGGAAGAGCTCATGGTCAAGAAGACTGTCTCTATTTCTAGCTTACAGAAGTCTTTAGAACATAAGAATTACCACTCTGAGTCAGACCAATGGTCCATCTAGCCCAGCTTCCTGCCTTTGACCAGCTTTGGTTGCTCAGAAAAAGCAAAACAGGTCATAATGGAGTGATCCATTCCTATTACTCCCAGTCAGAGATCCCATTCTCTAAGCAGTTTGACTAATAGGCATTAATGGACCTATCCTCTAAGAACTTATCCTTTGTTATTGGCTTTCACAACATCCTCTGACAATGAGTTCCACAGGTAAATTTATGTTGAGTGGGGAAAAAAAGCTTGCTTTTATTTGTTTTAAGATCTTGTTAGCCCAACCTTCTACCCTTATGATTCTATGGAGGTTGTTCTGCGCTGTAGCCTTCTCTTTCCCCCCAGGTTCTTAGCTTTTGGGCCTTTTCACACAGGCGCTTCCCCCTCACCCCCCCCGACCGCACATGGGTATGGTGGGGGGGGGCACCCATGCGAACACTGCAGTAGGGAGGATGGGTGGGCACCCGTGGGAACACTGCGGGCAGTGAGTAGAGGTGGGGATGCACGCTCCTGCACTTCACCCATCTCCATACATCACCCACGCACAGAGCAACGGGCTCCAATGCCCGTTGCTCCATGCATGGAGGTGGGTGGAGATGGGTGTGCACCCGTTGGAATGGCCGCACACCCACCTCCACCCACCGTGGGCGCACACCCATCCTTCCCAATGCAGCCCATTTGAAAAGGGCCTTTGACTCATGCACATTCCTTCCCCTGTACCAGAACACATCCCAGCACCCCAGCCACAGGCATTCAGTTGGCTGAAAGAATGATTCTGAACAAGTTTAAATGGAGCAGACGGGATTCATTCCTTTTTCCACAGGGTTAAGTCAAGTCTGGGAAGTAATATGGAACTCTGAACAAGAGTTTGTTTAGTAGATAAAAGGGTGGGCCCAAGCCCAGTTAAACCTGAGACGTTTTAGGGAGTGTCTGACCCACATCCCTATAATTTGTATGGCATGGTAAATCAGCAGAGTACATGATATTACTTCACCCAGACACCTGCAAGTGCTTTGTTTTCAGTCCAGTAATCCCAAACCAGGCTCTCAGATAGCTGGGTTTCATCTCTCTCTCTCCCACTTTCCATTTTCTGAAAGACAAATTTGGATTGGCTCACATTTTAATTTAAACCATTCAGCCATTACAAGTTTGGGCATGTGAGAGCCTTAGACTTCATGAAAACATTATTCATTTCAGGTACCGCAGTAGCCGAATTACTCAAGACCCATAGCACACAAACCCACACTTGATTATTGTGCATGGTGCATCTGTTGTGCAAACTGTAAGAGTCTTGGATCTTGCATGCATCTAATTACTATACTCATTGTTCATACCCATTTCAGTCTGGCTCACTTGTTGCTCTAAAGTTACTTTCAGAAACTGAGTAGAAAAGTCAGGGAAAACAGGAGTCCTTAATTAAAAACATATTATTAGCTACAGATGGGGTTGTGCACTTAAAAAGGAATGTCAGAGTGCCCAAATTTGAGTGTTTCCATATAGCTAACAAATGTTAGGCAGCTTATAGGAGGTGGGTGGCACGTGAACTAATTGCTTTCACTTCTCTATCTGCTGCAGACTGCTTGCTGATCAAGATTGCTTTTAGACAAAACTTTGACTGTCTTTTTTGTTATGCTAGCAGGATTTTCCCAAATTCAGATCCACTGTAAAACCTGCTGAGCGGTTCTACTCCAGGAGCAAACACCCTCCCCATAATTACAGAACATAATAGTTTTTGCTTCATTATTACACCTAGAAACTGTTATCTAGAGTGAGTCGGCTGGGGGGTCACGATGGAGAGGGCCTTCTTGGTGGCCGCCCCACTGCTGTGGAATTCCCTGCCGGTGGAGGCCCTTTTGGCCCCAGATCTCCCCTCGTTTCGACGTTGTTGCAAGATGTGGCTGTTTCGTCTGACTTTTGGGGTGTTGGTATATGCAACATCTATAAGTTAAAACTTACTGTATTAAGAATAGTAATTGACTAAAGAGCCTCCAGATGGCGCTGCTAAGTTTATATGTACATGGAAGGGAGATGGGGTTTTGTTGTTGAATTCCTTTATGTAGCCACTCCTCCTTCCTTCACTCTATCACTGTGGGTGTGTCTCAGTCTCCATTTTGTCTTCCTACTAGTTAGATGTAACAAAAGGATCTGTGCCTGAAAAGTCTAAGTAAAGTTCTTATTTAAACCTTCAGCTGCATTTGTCTTTACTGTTTGTGAATTAGATATTACTCTGCAACAGGGTCGACGCTGGTGCAAGATGTGGCTGTTTCACCTGGCTTTTGGGGGGGAGGATGGGTAAGGTGGGGGTGGTTGGGGATTTTTTTATACCTCCCTTTGTTGCATATTTTAAAAATTGTTCTTAATGTTATTAATGTTTGATATTGTGTGCCGGCCATGTAGTCTCCTTATTTTCCCAGTGCCTGTCAGCTGTGGGGGCTTGGATGAGGTCGAGCCATCTGCAATTGAATCCTGACAAGACGGAGATGATGTTGGTGGGCGAGGGCTTGGGGGGCCTGGGGATGGTTGAATCTCCTCTGGTTGGGGGGGTTCGCCCCCCCTATGGTCTCTCAAGTGCGGAGTCTGGGTGTGCTCCTTGATTCGCTGCTCAGCTTGGAATCTCAGGTTGTGGCCGTGGTGGGGAGTGCATATCGGCAGTTACATCTTGTCCGGCGGCTTCAGCCATATCTCTCAGACTCCGACCTTGCCACTGTCATCCATGCCTTAATCACCTCAAAGCTGGATTACTGCAACGCGCTCTACGTGGGGCTGCCCAAGAAGCTGGTCTGGAGGCTGCAGCTGGTGCAGAATGCTGCGGCCCGTCTCCTGACGGGGGCAGGTCGCACGGAGCACATGACACCAGTGATCCGGACTCTGCACTGGCTACATATAAAGCACCGGGCCAGGTTCAAGGTGCTGGTTTTAACCTTTAAAGCCCTTCATGGCCTGGTCCCTGCTTATCTGCGGAACCGCCTCACTCCCCATGTGCCCGTGCGACCCTTGAGATTGTCCGTGGAAGCCTTTTTGGAGGTTCCCCGGGTGAGGCGGGTGGCCACCGATGTTAGATTTTTTTCTATGGCCGCCCCTGTGCTGTGGAATTCGCTCCCAGAGGAGGCTCGGCTGGCTCCCACTCTCCTGCTGTTTCAGCGCATATGTAAGACCTGGCTGTTCTGTCAGGCTTTTGGTGAGGGGTAGGGGTGGGGGGTGGGGTGGGCCCACATATTGTAATTTTAAATTATTTTAAAAAATTTTATATTGTTTTTATTGAATGTTGTTCGCTATCCCGGGCTGCCCTGAGGACAGATGGNATATAAATTTTAAATAAATAAATAAATGCTTGAAAATAAATAAATAAATAAATAAATAAATAAATAGAATAAATGCTCCATCGGGCACTGTGCAAAGCCATAGGAAGACACAGCCCCTGGCCAGCCTAACAGGGAGGCAAGGACAGAGAGTTCAAGTGACTTGTACAAGATCGGACAGGAAATCTGTAGGCAATGCCATAAATAGAATCCAACCCTCCAGCTTTGCAGTCTAGTGCCTTTTTCTTGTTACAAAAAAATCACCAGAATTAAGGACAATATAATACAAAGCTTAAATAGGAGCTGAAACAGGTTCCCTAGACCACAAAAACAGGTACTTGAACCATCTCAGATGGATCAGGCATTAAACGGTATCTATTTATCTGCCACGGTAGTGCAAGGCAGGCGGCACAGCTGCAGCCTCCAGGGTTCAGGCGTAGCAAGCAGAGGGAGGGAGAGGCACCCTGGGGTCAGGACTGGAGGTGCTCAGAGCAGAGACAGTCTGGTGCCAGCCTCATAAGGATGTTTAGAGCAGGAGGGTGATCGGGGAGTGACAGAAAGGTGAGAGTGAGGGGTGGACCCCTTAATAGCTTCTCTGTGTTCCCCTAGGTTCTGGGGTGGGTGGCTGGGTAGAGGCAGGGAGGCTGGATAAGTTGGGGGGGCTATGTAGGAGCAGAGAGACTGGATGGAGGGGTTCTCTTTGGGGGCTGGGGGTTTGTGTGGGGACAGGGGGTCAGCATGGGGACAGGGAGTACGTTGTAGTAGGTGAGTGCACATTTTCTTTCTTTACTATGCAAGTTAACCGTTTTCTGCAATAAGGGCATTGGGGGGAGGGAGAAGGGGGTGGGACAGGGGAGAGGCTGGTGGTGGGTGGGTGGGTGTCCATTTCCTGCACTTGGGGCCATTCCAGCCTAGCTACATCCTGATTGGCAGGGAACAGAAGTGTTCTCCTCAGCACTAAAAGCCAATCCCTGGATTGCAATGTTGGCAGGAAATGTTCCTTCCTTCTCAATACCAATCAACTAATCATCTGGGAGCAGGAGCAACCACCCCCACCCCAAAAACCCTGGGCTGGAACTTGTGCTGTGGGTTGAGAACTTGCTTCCCAAGCATCCCTACTTGCAGTGCCAGCTCTAACATGGGTATTTTCCTGGAGGGGAGCTGGGGGAAGGGGTGTGTGTCTATTTTTGCCCAGAGTGGCAAAATATATAGGGTACCAGTTTAACACAAATTTTAGCCTCCAACACCAAGGCAGTCATCCTGTTTTCTTTATCATGTGAAAAGGCTAGGTTGTAGGGTACTATGGGTGTAATGCACACTTATTAATCAATTTGGAAATCAAGGTTAAACAATCATGCTAATTTCATCACATGCATTTTCCTTAATGTGTGAGGGAATCAATCCTGCTGTCAGCTTCCCCCTTGACGGCAAACCCTTGGACAGTAGTATTTTGTTTTAAGTTGATTTCATTCTAATAATTACTGTAGACTAACACTGTCTTTCCAGTTATGTCATACAAGCAAAACTGCCACTTTGTGCCCAAAACAGAAAAGAATGAATCCTCATTGTATGAAATCTGGCCAAGTTATTGATTAGCTTTCTAGTTAACATACACACAAGTTGCGGTTGCACTGTCTTCCAAAGAAATCCCCCCCCCCCCCCCCATTTTAATAATTGCAAATAAACTCATTTTGATCTTCAGGTAGCCCCACAATGCATTGCAAAAAATATGTATAGCTGTACAGCATCATGGGATACCTACAAGTAGCCGTGACAATGTGGGTGGTAATGGCAATACGGGTGGTAACTTTTAAAGCCTGGGAGGGAACATGGGAACAGTTAAAACATGAGATTGCAATCACACATAAGAAATTGAAGAGGTGGGAGAAAAGGTTCATGTGAAGGCAGCCTAAGTGGGCCACAAGTCATTTAGACATCCTTAGCACCCTTTGGCCTTTCAGCAGCAGTCCAAGGCAAGGGATGTGTGTTTTTTGTAAAATACGTGCCTCGTAAGCATTAATCCACCTTCATAAGGCAAATGCCACTGAGTAACAAACAGCTTCTCCAGTAATTTAAGTTTCCTTTCACATCCATCATTGCAAATGACCAGTAACCAACTCAACAGCAATCAGTGTACTTCTGTTCTGGCAAAAGATGTCTTAAGAGATGTAAGGTAATGAGATGCAGTACATTTGTCAAAAATGACTTTCCTGCTTACCTGCTGGGTCTGATCTGCTGTTTTCACACCAGTGAAATTCCAGTAACCTATCGGTTTTACTCTGGTGCCAATTGGCTCAGCTAATTTCATTAAACAAAGCCCTGATCCAATTCCCATTGAAGAACAAGGGAAACATTCTGTTTATTTCAGTAGTAATTACTTTAGATTGGGTTTTGAATCATCTTTTTGCAACCCTGTAGGTGTACTTACTGTCTGCTCTTTGTGCATGGGATCCACTTGCACAGACTTTTAGATGTAAGCATCTACAGGACTGGTATCCATTTGACTTTCCAGAGGGATCATATCTGGCTATGGGAGAGAGATCCATATAACATTTGGATAAACAAAACAATGTGCAGAGATAGCTTTGGCCCATCAGAGGGATCATATTAGTATAGGAGACTATCCTGGGCTTTCGGACAGAGTCTGAGAGGAATAAGTAGAATGCAGGGCATCCAGAAAAAAAAAAGGTTTGTCATCTCTTTCCTCTACTTTTGCAAAACATGGTTTCAGCTTATGTTTTAGCAGTGGGGAGGGGATAGAGAGGAAGCAATGGGCTGTAGAGTCAGAGAAGAGGCCCCAGTACCTAACAGTGCCTGGAAGTCAGGAGAATAAAAGAGAGAAGTCAGAGATGATATGCAGGTAAAAGGAAGAGCGATGAGGGAGTTTGGGTGGAAATATGAGAATCTCACATTCACACATTTTGAGCCTTTGTATGTATATGTTGGCAAAAATCCATAAGGAGCTGTTGTAGAGACAGGTGGAGAGATTAGACTGGACAGATAGAAGGCCAAAGGTAGATATGGGAGTCAACAACAAAGAGGTGAGAGCCAAACCCATGAGTCTGAAATAGGATAGATGCATGATTTAGAAGCTACATGTATTTAATTATCTGCACATATCTAGCTGCAGCTGAAGTTCATTGCTGACTGGCTCCCCAATAAATCATCTGCTGTGCTCTGAGAGTTTTATTTTACTGTTGGCTCTTCCCTGCTAGTTAGCACATGTTAACCTGTTACAATTTTCCACATTCCTAATCAGCCACATCATTCAGCTCATGAATGTTCTGCAGCCACTTAATAGTTTCTTCAAGCCAGAAGAAGAGACACTACATCTTATATAGAGAACTTCCTTTTTCCTTGATCCATTTTCTCGTGATACACGGGGATGACCTTCTCCTACATCAGAATCAAAATCACAGTGAAACTATAAAAAATGATAATAAGTATTGGCGGCATGGAGGTTTCTGATGGGGAAGCGGCAATGGGGGTAGGGATGTGCAAACGTGGTTCGGAAGTTCGGACTGAACTTCGTCTGTTCAGACGTCCGAACCGAATGTCCAAACCGAACTCGAAAATGGCCAAACAGTTTGGTCGTGTTCAGGTGAGTTTGGATGAGTTAGGGGGTGGGGGAAACGTGAATTTGGGCAGGAAAAACATGACTGAAAGAGGGAGGCAGCTGAGAAGCAGACTTCCTGGCACCAGGGGTGGAGACCAGGGGCTGTTTCAGGGCAAAATAATACCAATACTGAAACAAAAAATCTTCAAATTCAGTATTGGTATCGATAGCGCTATTTTAGAATGTTTGGCCAAGTTTGGCCGAACCAAACTCTGCTAAACCGAACAACTGAACCCGAACTCGAGTTTCAAACTGAACGTCTGAACATCCGAACCACATTCTGTTCACACATCCCTAAATGGGGGTTGGTGGCAGCGGTGGCTCCAAGCTTCTCAGTCCAGGGGGGAGTCATGCATCAACAGCAAAGACAAGAGGAAAACCAACCAGAAACCAAAATTCCAGGATGAACAAGAGCTTTCGTACCGCCTGCGGGCAATCATGAAGAGATGGGATGAGCTGAGAAACCTCAAAGCCAAGAAGACAAGGAAAGCAGGAAGTGAAGGGAAACCAGGATCGCAGGCCCTGACCTCTCTGGATGACAACCCTGTGCGCAAGTTCAAGAGGCGGTGGGGTCCTACATCCAGCGCATGGAGTGGGAATCTAAGAACGTGCTGTTCCCTCACCCAAAACCAGCTGCAGAACGAGCCCGAGAAGGAGGAGCCAGTCCAGGAGAATGGCCCAAAGAAGAAGAACGCGTTTCAGCAGAAGAAACTGGATAAAATCCGCAAGAGAAAAGCAGATAAGAGAGCCACAAAGCTGGAGAGGGAGCTGTTGACAGATCCAGTGAAGTTCGGCAGGTCACAATGCAGCCCCCAGCACTTACAGGCAAGCCCAGAAAGGGTGATGTCAATGACATGGCTGGGCAGAAGCAGCTGTTCTACATATTTTTTATTGAAAATATTGCCTCAACTTAAAAAGTTATTGGCTATAACACCAATCACAAAATCAAATAACACGAATAAAATATCAGATCATTACTTACCAAATAAAATAAAATACATTCTCTACCACCAATTCTATACAAAATCTCCTGAGAGATGACCATGACATTGAATAACTCATATTGATCATATCCCAGGGAAATTAACCATCAGGGTTTGTTTGTAAACAGAACAGCACAACATAATCGCCAATCCCACCTCTTCCTTCATGAGACTCAAAAGTATCATCCCCACCGATCATTCATCACAATATTTCCAAATGCCGCAACAGCCCGAGTCAAATCTGAGTCCCTATTATCAAGGCAAAGCATGCTTGCCATAGCTAAAGGACATTTCTGCTGCAGCAACTCCAGAGTCTCTAGCATTTTANCCATTAGGGCGGCCTAGAACTTTAGACAGGGTCGCATCCACTGAGATCACAGTAAAGCCTCTTAGGGTAATATCCTCCAATGCCCAGGTTTCCTGAAGCAGACAAAAATCCCATCCCTGCAATTTTTGAAGGAAATCGTGATCACGACAGCGAGCCCTCCAACCCGAGATGTTCCAAGATGCCATCTTAATCGGGGAGGGCTGACGCCATCACAAGGCAGTACCATCTTCCATATTCCTGTCTCTTATACACATCTAGATGTGTCTACATGGCATGTTATAGGAGGGATTAACCTTCTGTGCTGAGAGCAACTCTGCATCTATTTGGCACTGTTGATCGGTAATTCTCTGCCTAACCAAGTTCATTGCTTGTTTAGGATTTAATGACAGTAGACTCACCCGAGATAACCCCAACCTCCCTATGACCACCTCCAACTGCCCCAACCAAGGGGACAATAACCCCTCATCCCAATCCCACCTCAACAGGGAAGCCTCCCCCTTTGGCAGAAGGTTCACCTTCAACCAATATCGCACCAACGCTTGGATCGCCTTTGTTTTAATCGGGACACAACCTGCCTCCAACCTCATAAGTATCTGCGGTGTTCCTAAAGGTACCCCCAAAATGGCCCTTAAAAAGCCATTTTGGATCGGCTCCAATTGTTCTAAAAAATCTAAGCCACAAACCGGGAACGCACACAACATTTGCGTAACTGCTTTGGCGCTAAATAAGCGCAATGCCGGGAGAACCAGCTGTCCTCCTTTAGAAAAGTAAAATCCACGGATAGCACTCACCGATTGGAGGGTCTGGGACTTCGTCATCATCCAATGGGCATGCCATCGAGGGGAGTTGGAAAGTAATACCCCTAAATATTGGAACTTGTCCACCTGAGAGATTAATGGGACCCAATTCACCAGTTATGCTTATTGCTTTATGCCATGACTCCTATGGCCCACAACTAATACCTTTGTTTTTCCAAAATTGATTGACAGGCCCTCTTTAAGGCAGTACTCCCCCATCTGCTGCATCCCCCGTCTGAGGCCCACTACTGAGCGGGCCACCAGAACCGTATCATCGGCATACAACAATGCTGGCACCCTCTTTTCTCCGATTAAGGGGGGATGAGAATCCACATCAAGCAGAAACCGAGGAAGATCATGCAAAAAGATATTAAACAGGAAAGGGGCCAAAAGACAACTCTGTCTCACACCCCTCTCCACCCCTACGCTATGCGTTAGGGCTCCTTCTCCATTGAACCTGACTTGGAGCGAGTTGTTTTCATGAAGCCGTGCTATCAGGGCCAAAAGTCTCGGCTCCATCCGCAGGAGCCTCAATTTCTCCCACAACCGGCTCCTGCAGATGGAGTCAAATGCCATCCGCAAATCTACAAAACAGAGAAAGGTCTTTAATCCCTGATCCAGAGTTTTCCTGATCAAATGTGCCAATACCAGCGCATGGTCCACCATTGAGCGACCCTTCTGGAACCCCACCTGCTCCACCCCAATTATTTCCTTTCCCTCCAACCAACTCAGCAACTTAGATAGTAATAACCTAGAGTAAAGTTTACCGACCATACTCAAAAGGCTAATTGGGCGATAGTTCCCAGGGTCCTCCGGGTCCCCTTTCTTGAATATAGGGACCACTATTCTGGTAACCCAGGCCTTAGGTAATCTTCCAGTGGCATTAATTGTGGTAAATATCGGGGCTAGAAGTTCCTCCCACCACTCGGGAGCCTCCTTTAAGATCTCAACTGTTATCAAATCCCCCCCTGGGGCCTTTCCGCCTTTACAACAGGAGATCAGCTCACTAACCTCGGCAGCTGTAACTGGAGGCCAATGCGGAAAAGAGTCAAACTCAGCCACCCATGGGCTGAGTCGTTGGGAGGGGGCGGCCGCGAAAATATCTCCATAAAACCGCTCCCAAACCTCTGGCTCCAGAACCACCGAGGGGCCGGGTCTTTCTCCCAATCTAAGCTGACGAATACTGCCCCAGAAGTGGGTAGCATTCCCACTTACTGCAGCTGCCTCCAGATTCCTCCATTGTTGATGCTGAAAGGCTAAACGCTTGAGAGCAATCATGCGTCTATACTTTGTCTGCTGTTCTAAAAAGGACATTCTACCGATTCGCGAGGGATGGCGTTTCAACTGCAAGGCCAGAAATCTTAGCCTTGTACGTAATCGTTGACAGTCATTATCAAACCATCCCCCCGGTCTCTTTACATGCGGGAAGGCATTTTCAAAAACCAAAAAAGGTCTGAGGAGGGAAATGATCAGCTCAAGGCCCACAAGCACATCCAGGGATCCCGCACTCATCGCACTGCACAACTGCAGCAAGGCGGGGTCTGCTAGAAACTCCTGAAAATCCTGCGCGACTTTGGGAGACAAGCGTATTCTCTTATATAGTGCCCTTGGCCCCACAGCATAATCTAAGCCCCCCTTGGGAGCAGGGATCAGTTGCTCTTTAGGGTCCTTCCATACCAATTGTAAGGGGAAATGCATAGTTTCAGCGCTAGGAACTATAACTAAGCTTATTATTCTAGGAACCAGGGAGGCTGACACTAGAAAATAGTCTATAGTGCTCGAGCCCTAGGTGGAGTGGAAGGTGTAACACCCCTCTCGGTCGCCCTCCACCCTGCCATTCAATATAACCAACTCCCATTCTTCTACAAATAATTTCATAGCTCTAGCATTGATGTTTACTACCTTATCCTGAGCTCTACACTTTGAAAGCTCTGAGTCCATTATATGGGGGCCATAGCTTTCAGGGCCCTGCCAATCGCCCACTCTTGAATTGAAATCACCCCCCATGATAAACGGGGCCATAGGGAACATCTGCCGAGCATTTTCCAACCTGCTGTTAATTTCGTCCCAGATAGCTGTAGAAAAGAAGGAGGAGGTGAGAGGCGGGATGTAAACATTGGCAATCAAACACTCAAACCCTGAAGAAAACTTACAATAAAAAAGGGCAAAATATGATCCATATACATTAATTACTTTAATATATGCTTTAAAAGAGTTGGCTCTAACAAGAGCCAGCCCGCCATTAGGGCGGCCTAGAACTTTAGACAGGGTCGCATCCACTGAGATCACAGTAAAGCCTCTTAGGGTAATATCCTCCAATGCCCAGGTTTCCTGAAGCAGACAAAAATCCCATCCCTGCAATTTTTGAAGGAAATCGTGATCACGACAGCGAGCCCTCCAACCCGAGATGTTCCAAGATGCCATCTTAATCGGGGAGGGCTGACGCCATCACAAGGCAGTACCATCTTCCATATTCTCCACTCCTATTCCCTCTAAAATTTCCGGGGCCAAGTTTTCCTCCAGTGGGGGGGCCCTCTCCAAGGGGGGCATCACCTGCTTGGAGGGAATAAACTTTTGCGACGTCTGGCCTCTGGAGGGGACCCTAACTAGCTCAGGGGAGGCGATCTCCAATAAACTTGTTTGAGGGCACATCCCTCCCTCCCCTTGGAGACTGATTAAAGGATCACCCAACAACCCCCCACACGCCCCTCCCCTCATCGGCGGATCAGATGTTAATTCCACCACCGTACCATTATTACTCTGACTCCATAGCTTACCAATTAAATGTCCACCAGACAACTTCTCTGCAAGGAGTTGGACACTAGAGGCTACAAGGGATGGATTCTCTTTCTGAGACAGGGAGCCATGATGCCCCCTCCGTACATGTGAGGTACTCCTTTTTGATCTCAACTGATTCAATTGGGTACAAAACCGTTCCAGCCTAGATAATAAGTTAAATTCCGGAGCTATCCCTACCTCCCTACCATCTAAACGAGGGCATATACGGGGTAAAGCCTCATGTTCACACCTCCTAGAGGGCTGGGGAGAGCCCACAGGAGCTTCTTGTCCAGTTTCCATACTTTTGGGGCTCTCTCCAATCGCCCCTTGTGGGGAACCAGACAGGGTACCCCTTATAGCTTGTTGGCTACAGGGAGGCTCTCCCACCAAGAGGGCTTGGGTGCCCCTCCAGCCACTTCCCTCCCGCTCAGTCAATCCTCCCTGCACCAGCTCCACCCCAGGCCTCTCAAACTTATCATACACCAGTATGTTCCCGGAATGCGATCGAAAAGCTTGTGAAATAAAGACTGCTCTATCCTCCAGGGATTCCCTGGCCGACCAGATGGCCTTGATATACTCCTGTGTGTTAAACTCTACACTAATTACCTGTCTATCTTTAATGCACGACAATTGCTCTACCATTTTTATATCATGCCTGGTAATTGGTAAGTGTCTCTGAATTGGGTGCTTCAACAAAAGCCTGAGATGTTCCGCCACATCCAGGATCGTATTCCTGACGGGCGGACGCCTCCCCTGAAATGGAAGAACAGTAAAAATTAAATTAAAGGGAGGGGACTATAGAGTGTAACCTGTTCTGATGGTAATGGAGGGTGTGAATCAGGAACTAAATGATTCCGGATAACTTGATTTGGAACACTCTGAACTAACCCCTCACCCTGAATCGCTTCCTGCTTATTATTACTGTGACCTCTGGGATTGTAGACAGGTAATGGAAGCTTACCAGTTGCCCTCAAATCCCTCCCCCTATCTAAAGGGGGGGGGCGGGTCTGAGTTTCCCCCACAACCTCAGCTCCTCTGGTAAAAACCATCAGATCTAATTTCTCATGTATCTGCTGAACTTGAGAGCACATATATCGAACAGAGTCAGCAGTCAACATGACATGGTCAGCCAGAAAGTCCAACAGGGGGGGATTATCCTTTGGCCAGTCCCCCCTCACATTATACCAGCTATGGAGGAGATTTGTTGGGGTTGAATGGCATGTGGGGGAGATCAGATGATTTTGCTCCACCCACGGAGGCGATTGATGGAGAGAGACTTCTAAAATAGAACTTGATGGCAATACTCCCGCATCATTCACTTGTAGCTGGTCAGGCTTGGCGGCAAAAAAGTACTCCAGCCGACGCTGCTTCAGTCTATTCTGAGTTGATGGTATTACTACCCGCTGTTCTTGTCGCGGTCTCTTATTGGTAGACATTCTTGACACAACCCCCTGATGGCTAATTGTACCTTGGGAGGATTCTCCCAAACACGCGGGCAAAGCTATAATCGTCTTGCTCCTTCGGCTGCCAAGATCAGCTTAAACACCACCCCTCACGAACGTCACAGCGGACAGATGATTGGTGGAATTACCTACACGCTAGGGATTATAAGAGGGCTTAGATACCCTTATCCCAATTATACAAAGGGCCCTAGAGAAAAAAGAACAAGGGGGGGGGCTCCTAAGCTCCGGGCACTCCAAGGGCGACTCCCAAGGGGGAATCGCCCTTGTGCTTGTGCCCTTAGGCTCGTGCACATGGCTCGCGCCTACGGGCCACTGTTGGAGTTTTGTTCTCCCCGGTGCCGTGGCTCCGCCCCCGCTCGCCGAGAGCCCCACAGTAGGGGGAGGCCAGTCAATTACAGGTGGATGAGGCAGGTCAGTTACACTCCCCGGCTGTACTCAATGGCTTCCTACGAGCCTGCACGCGCCTCAGCTCCCCCGAAGCAGCTGTTTCTTAAGTCTCTCTTGGGCCCCAACAGTGCATTCCCCACTCCCAGAGCAGCCTCTGTGTCCCTGGCTTGCCAGTGGATCATGCAAGAGGAGAGGGACAGGGCCATTCAAACCTACAGAGATGTAAAGAAATGCAAGTAGCTGATGGGGAGCCGGCTTGCTGTGGAGAAGCTCGGGAAGCTAGTCTGAGCTGCCAGACAGGGTTTGAGAAACGAGTTATGTCATAGATAATAGGCTTGTCTAGGAGTGTCCCAATAACCAATAGGAGTGGCCGGTGCGGTGTCCCATGAAGAAGAGCCTGCTGCATCTACACACACATCCCCAGTGGCTGCTGTTGGGGAATGTGAATGTCCTCCCTGATCCATCTGAGATCAGACCCTGCCCCCCATGTTCATTTCATGAGGGAGAGGCAGAATCATGTGGGGTCCTATTGCATGAAAGAGATGCACCTCTGCCTTGCGGGGGTGGGGGAAGGGGGGCTGTGTGAATCCAGCATCTGCGTGCTCCATGGCTGACCTTTTCCTGCTGGCTCAGCTTTCGCTCTGTTCCAAGAGCACAGACAGTAGGGTTGACGAACTGTTGGGAGAATATTTCCCACCTTGGCTCTTCCCAGAGTGGCCAGCCAGGGATTGAAAAAAACAGGCTCTCTGTCCTCGCAGACATAGGACCTTCCAGCAAGCTTTGGATGATCCTGTGCACACAAGTGTGTGGTCATTGACCAAAAATGCACATACAAAGACATTCCTTGGCTTGAAGATTATACAGCCTCTGATAATGGAGGGATTACAAACACTACAGGCTGAATTCCAGCCCTGATGAAGTCAAAGGGAATTTTGCCCCTCATTTACATTAGGGCTGAATTTCACCTTAGGGTTATCAAAGCTGGAAGGGAGAAAAAATTAAGGAATTTAATTATGGTATTTAAGGATGTGACCAGAAAAATACTTATTTATGCTACATATGGGGTTTCTGAAATTCATTAAAGTTGATTGAGTGCTATAGCAGAATTATAAGGAAGACCAAAGAGTTTCATGTTTAGTAATGGCTCTTGTAGTTACTGCATACACACTAACATGAGCGCAAGGATAGGCTTTTGATTTGATGGCTTGGGACCTCTAGATTCAGTTCCTGGGTTTACCACAGACACAGTGTCTGTTCTTTTGTAAACCACATAACTTGTGTGGCTCAGTTCCCCCCTTTCATTCAACCAAGTGAGTAACTCTTTCTTTTTAAAACTCTTTATTTGTCCTATAAAGAGACAATGTGACTGCTGTTTTAGTCCCAAATGTAAGAGATGGAGAGAAAGTAGCTCAGATGATATCTTTCATTGGCCCAACTACTGTTGAGGGAGAGTATACAAGCTTTAAGTCCACACAGGGCCTCCCCTCAGGCAAGGAAAAGCTCTGTGTGGCCCAAAAGCTTGCACACTCTCACCAAGAGTGTGGCAGGGAGCAGTCTGGTGGGGCTGCTGCTCCTTTAAGAGGCCTGAGAATTCCAGCCTGAGGGCTGGGTATGGGTATGCTGAGCCAGGGCTGTAGAAAGAATGTCAGCCTGAGGGCTGGGTATGTGCTTGGTAAAGTCAGCCCAGCAAAACAGGGTAAGCCTGAACTGAATATTAAGCTGAATGCAGAATAAAGAGTGGGAAAGGGATCTAGTCCTTTAAGAGTGAGAGACTGGAGGGCTAGCCCCACCCACTCTGGGCATATAAGAGAAGCCCAAGCCAGAAGAAAGACAGTCTGGGTTTGGATGCACACCAGAGAGGAGCTCTACAGAGAGCTAGCCTCATCAGGAAAGTTGTGGAAGGTCCTGGACTGTCTGTGCCTGGCTGAAGGCCAAGAAGGAACTCTAAGTGAGAGCTGGCTTCCTGAGGAGCCCTGACCAAGGTGCTGAACCAACTGCCCTGGTCCATCAAACCTACCCTTATTCTCAGTGGCCGATGCTTCAGAATGGGAGCAATGTCACTTCCAGTAGTGCGGGGCAACATCTAAACCTCACCCACCCCACCCCGCTCAGGTTTCGCTCTCTACATAACTTTGCAAGACCCTCATCTAAAAGCGGTCTTAGTGCTCAAGATAATACCTGGTGTTATAAACAGTGGAGTTTTGTAATGTGTGATCACACTATTCCCCTTTTATGCAGTGAGATCTCGCAGCCTTGTAAGCCTGCTTTTAGATGAGTGGCCTGGGAAGCGCATTCTTCAACATGCTGCTAGAAATAGCCGCGCAGGGTGCGTTTACACGCACCAGAAGTGGTCGCCCATCATAGGAATCAGCGTCATGCATGGCCTCTTTAAAGACGTGTTCTGGAAGCCCCGATATCGGGGGTTTCTAGAACGTGTCTTTAAAGAGGCTGTGGGAGGCTGCTCATACCGTCAAATCTGATGGTGGGCGGCCACTTCCAGTGCATGTAAACGCACCCCACGCTACTCAGGCCGCTATTCTAAAAGTGGCCCAAGAGTCACATCTGGTGGGTCTTACAAGGCTGCAAAATCTCACTGCATAAAGGGGGAATAGTTTATAACACCCGATATAATCTCAAGCACTTACAAGAACCCATTTTTGTCATGTGTAAAAGCAGCTTATCAGGTGCTGGGGGGGGATGTGTTAAGAGGGGTTTGGGTGGGGGACAGCTATTGAAGTTGTGTTGGGTATGGGGCAGTATGGCAGGTGGGAAGCTAGACTATCAGGACTGGCTGGAGGTACACTTTGTTTCTGTCCCTTCGTTCCACTCCCCGTCCCCTTCCCCCTGCCCCCATCTTAATGTGAGGTTGGTGGCTAATAAAAGCATTAACCAGCCATTATCTTATTGAGAACGAGGCTGCCAACCTCATCTGCATTACAGAGACCTGACTGGATGAGGCATCGATCTGGGCCTATTTGGCCGAGCATTTATTTATTTTATTTATTTATTTATTTATTTAAATTTTTGTCCTGCCCTTCCGTTAAAAAAAAAAAAAAAAAGGCTCAGGGCAGCTTACAACATAAATAAAAATATATTAACAAAAATCCATTAAAAACAATAATACAGAGGTGTTGTTTACATGACTGCGGGGCCTAGCGGTGATGAGCAGGACCGTTCTTGATTGGGTAATGGGTAATTGCTCATTGTCCTTTTGAAACCCCTCCTATGGGATCCCATAGGGTTAGTATTAAATTTAATTAATCAGTTAATTAATATAGATATCTGTCGCCCTTCCCACAGAAGGTTCTAGTCTGTGTCCCCTCTTGTTCAACATGTATGAGGTTGCTGGGTGAGGTCATTTGGAGGTCTGGGGTGGAGTGCTGTCAGTATTGCTGATGACGCTCCGCTCTGCCTCTCCTTTTCATCCAACCCAGGACCTGTCGTCTCAGGCTGCTGTCAGGGACTGGATGAAGAAGAGACAATTGAGGCTGAATTCAAATAAGGCTGAGGTGATGATGGTTGGCTGGCCTTGTGACCTGGAGGGAATTGGGACTCCTGTTATTGATAGTCTGGCCCCCTCTGGTCAACCATGATTGCAGCCTTGAAGTGCATCTGAACCGGCCCTTACTGTGCCTGGATTGTCAGGTTACAGCAGTGGCCAGGAGTGCTTTTCACCAACTCCATCTGATGAGGAGGCTGTGATGTTTTCTTTCCAATTCAGATCTGGCTCATCCCCTCGAGGCTAGATTACTGCACTGTGTTCTTTGTTGGGTTCAGATGATGGTTCAGAAGCTACAGGTTGTGGGGTTATTAGGTTTTTTTTATATCAGTTTTAAATGTTTTATGGATTGTAAGCTACCCTGAGCCTCAGGGAAGGGTGGAATATAAAATAAATATAAATAAATAAATAATTGCATTACCTGCATTATTCTCCAGGTTCAGCTGAAACTCAGTACTAACTCCTTTGAGATTTTGACTCTCCTGTCAACACAAACAACAACAAACAATGCCTCTTTTAACTGTCATTGGAGTTTTCTCCTTTTACTGCCTGAATAATTTTGAGGAGTTTTAGTATTAAATTTGCTGCTAACATGGAGATTATAGTGATGTGCAAGAGTAAGCTACAGTGTTACCAGACATGCTATGCCTCAAACAAGGATGAAACAAATAAATGGGCATGACCTTCAAGAAACCCACCAGAAAGCTATCTCCTCGCTAATTGCAACATCAGGAGTTCTGTGCCCAATCAAAACTGGAGACAGTTGAGCTTTCAGTGGCAGAAAACAGCAGAGATCAGACAGAGAAGGACTTTTGACATCATCCAAGTGCTAAGACGGCCAAGAGGACAAAGAGAATCTAGCACTGTATAGGCAGATGAAGTTTCTAGAGGATGTGACAGTCTCACATGCTGGGAATTTAGGGATTATATTTCATATAAATAATTAAGAATGGGTTCCCAGAGGCACTTAACTCCTGTTCAAGGTGACTCTGTTTATGCTGAACAGCATTCCTGTGTCTCTTAACACTTGCTAAAGGATTTCTTGTTGTCTCCTCTCCCCCCCCCAGAACTTTCTGCTTCGGTTCCATTCTTGGATGACAAAAGCTACTACTAGGGCTGTTTCTAAATGGCGCCGCTGGGTGGGTGGGGTTGTGTGGGTGTACTGGTGCATGCGTGGTGGGTGTATGGGCGGGGCGTGCATATGGCCGCACACGCACCTCCACTCACCCCCCACTCATGGAGTAACCTCCATTTCCCCCAATTGCTCTGTGCATGGAGATGAGATGGGGATGCGTTCGGCAGGAGCGCACACGCACCCCCACTTACCACGCACGCACGTGCGTGCTGTGTCCACACGGGTCTCTCCCACTCATAAACACGCAGTTTTCTGCATGTTCATGCGTGGGAGAGGCCCGTGTAAAAAGGGCCTAGGATTCTTTGTCAAGCTCAGCTGCACAATAAAGCAACCAAAGAACATTTGATTCCCCCCCAGTGCTCATAGACACTGCACCCTTCACCTTCATTATTTTCCCCTTAAGAAGCAGAAGGAAGGGTTTCATGAAATAGCCCAGGGGCATAGCTATCATAGGGACAGGAGCGACATTTGCCGTAGGGCCCAAGCGGGGGGAGAGGGGGAGCATATTTGGTTCTGTTGCGGTGTGCCCAGGTGGAGACTGAGCAGAAGCAGAAGAGCCCGCAGTGCGCGGTGCACATTGACCCATCTGGCAAACAGCGCAGGGCAAGCACCGGCGGCTGCAGAACAGAGAAGGAAGCCAGTCATTCCAAAACCTACTTGTTCCCTCCTCCCAGTTTGATAGTGAAATAAATAATAATTATAGTTACAGAATGACATTTCAACCAATTCTGTACCATCTGAGTTCCATCTAGGCTACATTTTCCTCATTTGCATATGAGTATCCCACATGGAATCGTCAAATGCTTTACTTAAGTCAAGAAGATAGATTACATCATCTACACTCCCAGTCACCTCCAGTCGCTAGATCAGTTACTTTATCAAAGAAGAAAAGGTTTCTTTGGCATGATTTGTTCCTGGCAAATCCAAGTTGGCTACTTTAATACCCCACTTTTCTCTAGGTGCTCACAAATTAATTGTTTTATGATTTGCTCCAATAATTTACCAAGTATTGAGGTCAAGCTAACTAGCCTATAATTCCCTTGGTTCTCCTTATTCCCTTTCTATTTTAAATAAATGCTATAATATTTGCCTCTTCTTCTGTCCTCTGGGATATCCCATGTCCTCCAGGAATACGAAAAGCTAAAAGCCAATGGCTCTCATATTACCTTGACTACGTCCTTCAATATCATAGGAGGAAATTCATGAGGCCCAACTGACTTATACATATACTTATCCCAATATTTTTTAACCTGTTATTTCCCTAACCTGGCTGGTATCCCATTCCACTTCTTCTTAGCATTAAATGTTGTGGTCATCTGGCACAATTTTCCTTTCTTGTGAAGGCTGGAGCAAAATGGGCATCAAGAACTTTTGCCTTCTTAATATCATCAATAATTATAGCACCTCCTCATTGGGCCTACTCTTTTGGTTGTCCTCCTCTTACTAATATACTTATACAATCCTTTTAAAATTGTTGCTTTGGTCACTTGCAAGCTTCTTCTCCCTCTTCCCTGTCAATTGCCATTGAAGGGGTCTCCATCCTCCCTGTCCCCCACGCCCGTAGCTTGGGCTTCATCTTTGACTTGCACCTCAACTTCAAACCCTACATTGACTCCGTGGCCAAATCCTGCCGCTTCTCCCTCCACAATATTGCTAAGATCTGCCCTTTTCTGTCTGTCTCGTCTGCCAAAACTCTCATCCACGCCCTAGCCATCTCACGCCTAGACTATTGTAACCTCCTCCTCGCTGGCCTTCCCCACTCTAACCTTGCTTCCCTCATCTCTGTTCAACACTCTGTTGCCAGGATCATCCACCTAGCCCATCGCTTTGACCATGTGCAGCCTTTCCTCTCCTCCCTCCACTGGCTTCCCTTTCCTGAGCGTATTCTGCACAAGCTCCTCATCTTCACCTATGAAGCCCTTCATAACCTTGCTCCCCCCTATCTCTCTGCTCTGATCTCCCTCCAAACCCCTGTTGAAGCACTCCGCTCCTCTTCCATCGCCTCCCTCACCCTCCCACGCCTCCCCTGCTCCACCAACAACCTTAGTCCCTTCTCCCTCGCTGCCCAGCATGCCTAGAACTCCCTCCCTGCCCTCGTCCGCCTTGCCCCCACCCTCCACACCTTCAAGTCCCTCCTCAAAACCCACCTCTTCTGCTCTGCCTTTCCTAACTCCTGCTAATCATCCCCACCCAGGATTATCCCCAACCTGTAATCTGCAAACTCCCAGTCTACTGTAACCAAGCCAAGAACATGCACCTGAGTTCTCGCATCCTCATGAATGTTGCATCCCTTGTCTCTCCCTCTGTTCCCCCTTCCCTGTCTCCCATCCCTCTGTCTTTAGATTGTAAGCTCTCGGGAAGGGACCGAGTCTATTTTATTCTTTGTGAAGCACCAGGTACATTTCTGGTGCTATATATAAATGCTAATATAATAATAATAATAATAATAATAATAATAATAATATAATAAAATAATAATTAATTAATAATAAATTAATAATAAGCTGTAAATCATTTTGTTCCTTTCTCCTCATTTTGTTCCTAATTGCCTGCATTGTTCCTTCATACTCCTCTGTCTTGGCATTTCCTTCTTTCCACGTCCTCTAAGTTTTAATTTTCAAGTCTTTTAAAAGCTCTTGCTGACAACAAAATGTTTTCTTCCGTTTCTATCTATCCATCATTCCTATGCACCAGGATAGTTTGCTGTTGTGCCTCCGGTACTGACACTTTTAGAAGTTGCCAATGCCCTCCTAGGTTCCTTTTCCTTCTACATTTTAATCCATGAGGCCTTATCTACTAGCTCTCTGGCTTGCTGAATCATGGTTTGAAAATCCAATCTTTTGATTCTGTTGCTTTCCCTCTTTTAAAAATAATCTTATATCCTATCATTTCATGATCACTTTTGTCTAAATTGTTCATACCATTTACAAAATCCCAAGCAATTCTTCAGGTGCAGTTATACCATTAGGACAGTGCAGACAATGGGGTGGGAATTCTGGATCTCACGAGAACCGATATTGCTGGTATTTGGGTATACCGTCTTAATCCAATAAATCCGATATTTGCCTGTACTGGCATACCGGATTTTTAACATTAGCTGCTTTACTGGATTTTTTTTTTACATTGCGGCCATTGAAGTCAATAGCCGCAATAATAGCTGCAATGTAAAAAATCCGGTAATGCGGCCAATGTTAAAAATCCGGTATTCTGATACCGGTAAATCCGGTACCAGGGAGATCCGATAGCGGTAAATCTGGTATCCGGTATTCTCCCCGGTGTCCCACCCCTAGCAGACAATGCACCACCTTCCAGCAGCTGTCCAATTTACTTTTAAAGCCACCTCAATGGGAGCAGCAGCTCCGAGCACTAATTAGTTAGTGGCTCAGACTGATGCATGCCTGAGGGAAGGGGAGGAGGA
Source organism: Sphenodon punctatus (assembly GCA_003113815.1). Classification (NCBI taxonomy): domain Eukaryota; kingdom Metazoa; phylum Chordata; class Lepidosauria; order Sphenodontia; family Sphenodontidae; genus Sphenodon; species Sphenodon punctatus. The sequence goes on from QEPC01011413.1 coordinate 477,047, forward strand.
GAAAATTGGAGCATTATAGAGCCTTACTAAGCCTAAGAGAAGGGACTGGGAGGAGCTTTACTGAGCATGTCCTCCAGGGATGGTGACAAGCTAGTCTGTACCAAGGGAGCATGCTCACTACAACCAAGGGGTTGAGTTACAGGCACAGCTGGGGACTCTCACAATGGGTGCAGATGAACGGACTGCCCTGGTGCTGTCCATGCCAGCCAGCTTCACCGCTGGATGGCCTGTCCATCTAAAGGCATCCTGCCAGATGTGCAGGGGGCAGCAGTACTCCAGAACATCCCAGAGTGCTGTTGGCGGAGCGTGCCAGCCAAAATCAGAGCTCTGGCCCAAAGCAGAGCAGCTTTCCTTCTGATGCACGGACCCATGCTGCAGCTTCACTTCCAGGTGGCTGTTGCCCCTGGAAACACCATAGAGTTGTGAGTGCCAGCCTAGAGCATCAGGTGGTTTCCTGAAACTTTATGGTATGTGTGTTGGGAGGGGGCATTGTGGGTGGACCGCAGCCTGGGGAACATGCTTGGTCTGTCTGCTGTGAACCCAGGTGGGACTGGGAGTGGGAGGATGTGGGGGTGCACCCTCAGAGTAGGGATGGGTGAACAGAACCCAGTTCGGAAATTTGGTTCGGTTTGGTTCAGTTTGGAAATTTGGTTCAGTTCGGAAGTTTGGTTCGGTCAACTGAACTATTCGAGTTCGGTCCGAACTCCGAACTTCCGAACAAAGTTTGGAAATTCAAACCCCATTGAACTAAATGGAATATTATCTTTTAGGAATGGGCGAACAGAGCCGAGTTCAGAAATTCGTTCNTGAACTATTCGAGTTCGGTCCGAACTCCGAACTTCCGAACAAAGTTTGGAAATTCAAACCCCATTGAACTAAATGGAATATTATCTTTTAGGGATGGGAAAACAGAACCGAGTTCAGAAATTCGGTTCGGTTCAGTTAAAAAATCAAGTTCGGTTCGGTCGACCGAACTGGTCGAGTTCGGTCTGAACTCCGAACTTCCGAACCGCATTTGCCCATCTCTACCTCAGAGCAGCTCTGAGGGCGAGCAGCCCCATGTCTGTCTAAGAACACCTAATTCAGGGGTGCTCAACTTGATTCATGCCGAGGGCCGGAAAATTTGGTTTGGACCCAACCCTGGGCCACAGGTGGTCCCGCCCCAATTTGCATAACCCTACCCTCAATTTACATAACCCCACCCCCTGACAGCAAGGAGCTGGGGCTGGAGATCCGGGTGGCAGAAGCGGCAGCGAGGGGCTCAGGTGGAGACTGGCAGCAGGAAGTTGGAGCCAGGGAGGAAGAAGGAGGGATCCAGCCAGCACCTTTAACAGGCTTGCTGCACAGAGGAAGGAGGATTTCACGCCAGTGCGGAAACTGGAAGAAAGGGGATTGCCAGAGCAGGAGAAGGCATGGCGGGCTGCAGGAAAGGTCTTTGCAGCCAGAGGGAGAGAAGTCACAGGAAATGTCCTTGTAGGCTGCATGCAGCCCTCAGGCTGTAATATGTTGTGCAGCCCTGACCTAATGTGTTCCTATAGAGGAACATAAGCAATCAGGGTAGCCTTCAGGCAGTGAATCACTCTGCCCCTACCAATGGCAGATAAAAAATCCTCCACTTCCCTGTTCCAGTGTGACTAAAAAGGCAGCAGCCATTACTGCCAGCCAGGAGGAATCCTGGGAGTTGGGAGCAGCCTGCTTGCCTCTGATAGGAAAGGGAAACATTGTTTGCCAGCCTGTCTTGTCTGTCTGTCTGTCTGCCTATCAGGGGGTGGGGGATCCATGCCTCCATGAGAGAGAAGGAGGGAGCAAGAGAGTGAGAGTGTAAGAAAGGCAAATTTTTCACACACAAAAATAATCAGAATCCCTGCTTTTCCAGATTTTTAATTTTGTTAATTTTAATCCATTTTTTTTCTTCCTGTGCAAAATTTCAACATTTTTAGTATACGTTCAGAAACAAATTTTGGAACATTTCTTTATGACAGATGTGCCATTGAACACAATTCAACATCATCATAACACACCTAATATTAATTCATATACAACAGTAGCGATCGTGGCTCCCAATGGATTTTATTGCCATAATCACAAAATGTGTCCTGTTTTTCAATTCAGTATATGCCAGAGTCCCACTGATATGCACAGGAAGGAACATTAGGAGTTTGTCAAAAGATCCCTACCCAGTCAAGAACCCCATCAGTCCTGCATTGCCTAAGGGATAACTGCCAGGCTCAGTCAAGGAATTGGGGTGTGCTGTATTATCAGTGTTCATTCTTAAAGGCATTTCCTTCCACTCCCCACCCCCACCCCCCTACCCATCAAGGTCCAGCTTATAAAAAACAGAAATTCTTATTAAAACCTTATATTACAATGGCAGTAATATTTCATTATTTCCATGATTCTGTGTATTCATGTGATAATAAAACAACCAGGATTCATTGAAGAAAGTAATCAATCACTAGATGGGAGGCAAGCACAATTTAACAAAAATAAAAAATAAGAGTTTTCCCAGTGCAGGTAGTATTTCTTACTTAAAAGCAAGTTAAATTTGGCTTGTGTACAGAACTCTGTCATTATAATCTTTTAATCTCAAAGCTGCCAAGCCTCCTTAGAGCCAGTGTTTTAGAGTAAATTAGCAAGAGGAAAAATGAGAGAGAAAGATGTTCTTCTTCCACAGGAAAACATACGGAGAAAATCTACTTGAGGATGAAAAACTGGTGGTGTCATTTTTGTAACACTAGTAGTAATTGATTCATGTTAGATTTTCCTGGAACATTCCTGATTTTGAAGAGCCAAAAGCTTGGGAAAGTATATGGTCATAAATCCATGTCTTCTAGGAATATCAGTTGTTGCGTGTGACAGCCAGCTAGAGAATTGTGGCATCTTTAGGGACACAACTGAAATCTTCCAGCCCTAAAAGCATATTTCTTCTACCACCTGATCTTTAGGAGCATCCTTAACAGCACAAAGACGAAAACCACACACCTATATTCACCGCCTTGCTGTGAACTTGGCATTTTGCAGCGTTTTAGCCAATTCATTTGGTGACTGGTTGCCATTTTGATGCTAGTGGCCTAGGGGTGTGCAACGTCATATTGTTTAATTATGAACATGAATGGAGCTCCATTCATTTTCATAACCAAGGTCATGAAAACAAATGAATAAGCAAAACCAAACATTCATTTGATTTAATTTGGTTAGGTTTTTTTTAATTTTATTTTAAAAAAATCAAAAATCACTGCACATGCACAAAAAGGCCATAGGGCCTTTCTGTGCATGTGCGGCCTGTCTTCAAAATGGCACCAGCAGCATCAGTGCCATTTTGAAAAGGGGCATGCATGCACAGAATAGTCCTGGAATCCATTTTGCACATGCAAAGTGATTTTTTTTAAAAAAAACTAAATTATTTTTAATAAAAAACAAAAAAAGAAACAAAAACAGTAGAGTCCTTTACAACCCTCCCCCCCCCAAAAAAAATGAATGTGATTTTGGAAATGAAAATTAATGGTGTGCCTTCTGCACACCCCTATAGCACAATGGGAGCTGCATGTGACCCCTTCATATGTCACTTCATGCACAGGGTCTGTCTTGTTGCCTGAGTTTGAACCCCAGCCCAGACTGGAAGGATTCATCACCACCACTTCTGCCCCCAAGAGCAACCCTAAGCCTTTTGGAGCTGCTCCTCAAGGAGCCTGACCTGCTAATGGACCTGGCCGTGGTGACGGAGGGCATAAGAGATGTAGCATTGGAGGACTCTGGGAGTGCTGCGGTTTGGACAAGAGGGAGTCTGGTGGTCAATCTTGGGTGTACTGAGAACCAGCAGGTGAGGGGACAGAACTGAGGGCAGCCGGAAATTGGGAAGGGGGACCATTGCAAACTGAAAATCAGTGGGAGTCTTGAGAGCTGAGTATCAAGCACAAAAGTGCTGAGATTTAGGTCACCCATCTCCACCCACGGAGCCGTCTCCATTTTTCCAGATGGCTCCGTGGGTGGGTGATGGGGGGAGATGGGAGTGTCAGGAGCATGCACAGCTCCCCCTCACCGCCTGTGCTATTTGCATGGACAAACCCCCATTGCCTCACCCCACCGTCACGGTGTGTACATGGACGCCCTCCCCCCTGCTGGGTGTGCAAGGTCGTCTTTGCAAATAGCACGGGTGGTGGGTGGAGGGGCGTGCACACTCCCGACGCACTCCCATCTCCACCCATCACCCACCCATGAAGCCATCTGGAAAAATGGAGGCGGCTCCGTGGGTGGAGATGGGTGTGTGTTCCTAGAAAAGGGCACATACTCACCTCCACCCCCTGCAGCAGAACACCCATCCCCCCACCCACCGCTTCCCGTGTAAAAGGGGCCTTAGACGCAGGCCTGCCTGGAGATGCCTTTTTCTTAATCCTTGAGTTTCAGCTTCTTTCATTTATTTTTATCCTTTATTCTGCAGTTAGTTTAGTGGTTTGTTTTTTTTCCTGCCTGTGTTTTGTAAGTATAACGTAAACAATGCCAATAAACAGCACAGTTCAATTCAATTATCTTCCACGTGGTGTTTAGTATTTTATGTAAAAATCGGTCACAACTGCATGTTGTGAAGCATATTTTCATGAATTAAATGTGCATGGTTATGCAACTGAGTCAAATTATGCTAAATTACTTTATTCTCAGTGACTTCGCAGAATTTAGGATTTTTATTTTTATTTTTTGCTTGATCTGTGTCAGTTGCTGGCAACAATTTTTTTTTTAATGCTGTGGTGTGCAAGTTAGTCACATACTACAGAGAAGAGTAACAAAGATTTCACAGAGGTTTACAGTTAAGAGCTGGATAAGGTATCTAAGAAGCCAGTGTGTGTTCAAATCCTACCTTAACCATGAACTCATTGGGTGGCTTTTTGCAAGTTTCTCTGTCAGTCTCCCATCTGTAAAATGGGATTAATAATGATTTACCTTAAAGGAAAATCATAGAATTGTAGGTTGGTGGATGGCACCTTAGGATCATCTAGTCCAATCCCCTTGCAGAGAGAAAGCATTGAGAGGAAGGCCAAAATGTTTTACCTGATTTCAGGTACCCATCTTGTGATAGTACGGTCCTGATTTTTTGGCAGGACGGCGTTGATCACGTGCAACTCCAGCTCAAGTCAGTAGGAAGTCAGCTGCCCAGCACTTCTGGAGAAAAAAATCAGTTCTTAAGATATCTCAGGTTTGGTTCAACATCAAGTATGACTAGCCTTTTGTGACCATTTAGGTGCAAGTGAGTTGTTCAAGGTCATACACAGGGACCCATGCTCACTGCGTTTTCCCCAATGGAGCCATGACACCACATCTCTTGACCCCAGTTCCCAGTCTTGTGCTTTAAGCATGAGGTCATACTTTCACTTGTCATACTTGTTGATATAGTAATACCAAAGAGTGCATCTGGTGCAGGTATTGCCTATTAACAGGCATCTGGGTGGTTAGTGCCACACATTCTTGCTTCCGAATAGTGTCTCCTATATTTCAATGTGTGAAAGACCCACAAAACTAGGAAAGCAATCACACCTTCTCCTCTTCATTATACTTTATACCAGATGGAGCACTCTCTAAAAGCTTGATGGGATCTGGTTCTTCCATCTTTTTTTCAGTCACAAATCCCATCTGAATAACTTATATGCTGTTGTAGAAACTATACAACTGCCGTGCATGCCATCATTTTATCCAGAACACGCTCCAGCATTGTGCTAGAAGCAAAACGTGCCATCCTCTTTCCAGTCAAGAGGAGATGCAGAATGATGCCATCAGTTAGATGGTTCCTAGTTTCCTTTCCCACAACCACCAGCCAGATGCCTCCCCCCCAAGAAAATCTTCGAACATCAAATTTGGAAACGTGTGATGCTGTTTGCACTGGAGCAGAAGAGAGATTCCATAGGTGTGACAGGGTAAAACTAAGTCCTTCCCAGTGTGGAGTAAAGTCCATGTCTAATTTAGAAATAATGAAACATCTGGTTCCTGGGGAGATTAAACTTACTATGGATGTCAGCAAAGTACCCCAATATGTCCTTTTAATATAGTAGTTGGAATACTGGAACCCCAGCTGTTTTCTCTTTTTTAAAAACCAAGTTTGTGGAATATCAGCGGCAGAGTGCAGATCTCCCATTTGCAGATGAGCAAAGTAGAGACCTGGATTTTTTTTTAGTTTGCCATATCCAGCTTTGGCGGATTTTGTTCCAGCTGGGTATGCTGTGCAGCATCAGCCTCGCATGGGCGGCCGGGGAGGTGGTGTAGCTATTGTTTTTAGGGAAGACTGGCCTGTTAGGAGGTATCCAGTGCGGGAGATTATGGGTGTAGAGGCTCTGCACGTGGTGTTCGATTTGGCTGGGGGCAAGCTAGGGGTGCTGCTGGTGTACCGGGCCCCTTTCTGCCCGGCGGCATCCCTTGCCGCTCTAGCGGAGCTGGCCTCGGAGGTGGTGTTGGGCTCCCCCAGGACTTTGGTTCTGGGGGACTTCAACGTCCACGCCGATGCCGGCCTTGTTGGGGCGGAGCGGGAGTTCATGGCCGCCATGGCAACTATGAACTTGTCCCAGGAGGTGATCTGCCCGACCCACGTGGGGGGACATATCCTCGACCTGATCTTCGGCTCTGGCCTTGAGGCGGGGGGTCCGGTTGTGGGGGAGGTGACAGCGGTGCCCTTGTCGTGGACGGACCATTACCTCCTTCAGGCCGGTCTTTTAGCGCGCCCCCTCCAGAAGGGGAAGGGACCAGTTAGGATGGTCCGCCCTCGGAGGCTGATGGAACCCCAGCGGTTCCAGGAGGTCCTGAGGGAGCTTACCCTGGATGTGGACGGTCACTCTGTGGATGAGCTGGTCCGGCATTGGAACATCTTGCTGGAGGAGGCCATTGACAGGGTGGCTCCGAGGCGCCTTCTGCCTCGGTCTCGTCACCGCAGGACCCCTTGGTTTACTGAGGGGCTGCGGTGTATGAAGCGTGTGGGCAGGAGGCTAGAGCGACGCTGGCGTCGGACTCGGTCTGTCTCCGATCGTCTTCTCCATAGGGCCCATTTGCGGTCCTATGTGGAGGCTGTGAGGACGGCGAGGAAGGAATTCCTCGCCGTCCTCATAGCGTCTGCGAAGTCGCGTCCAGCGGAGCTGTTTCGGGTGGTGCGGGGGCTGGTTAGTCCGGCCTCCCTCCGCCTGGATGGGGACTTGTCCCGGGCCCGCTGTGAGGAGTTTGTCATCTACTTCGCAGACAAGATCGCTCGGATTCAGGCCGATTTCGACGCTGGGTTGATAGCAGTAGGGGAAGAGCGCGGGGGGGCGGAGGGTCCGTCTGGTCCATCTTTATGGGGTGAGTTTCAGGAAGTGACGCCGGCCGATGTGGTGGATGTCCTGGGGTCTGTGAGGGCCACGTGTTGTCAACTAGATCCGTGCCCGTCCTGGTTAATAAAAGCTTCCGGGGAGACGTTGGGGACGGTGCTGGCGAGGGTGGTGAATGCGTCCCTTCGGCAGGGGAGGTTGTCGCCTTGCTTAAAAGAGGCTGTGGTGCGCCCCCTGCTGAAAAAACCATCGTTGGACGTAGACGCGCTCGCCAGCTACCGACCTGTCTCTAACCTTCCCTTTTTAGGGAAGGTTATTGAGCGGGCAGTGGCGCTCCAGCTCCAGGGTCATCTAGATAACATCGGGCTCCTTGACCCTTTTCAATCTGGGTTCCGCCCCGGCTATGGCACCGAGACGGCGTTGGTGGCCTTGGTGGACGACCTCCGCCGGGAGATGGATGCGGGATGTTCGACATTTCTCATCCTGCTCGATCTCTCGGCCGCTTTTGACACCGTGGACCATGGGCTGCTGTTGAGACGACTGCGTGACCGGGGGGGTCTGGACGGGACTGTTCTTGAATGGTTCCGTTCATTCCTCTCGGGGAGGAGCCAGCGGGTGGTGTTGGGGGAGGAAACATCGAGCCCCCGCGCCTTACCGTGTGGCGTTCCGCAGGGATCGATCTTGTCTCCATTATTATTTAACATCTATATGCAGCCCTTGGGGGAGGTCGTGAGAGGGTTCGGGGTGCGATGTCACCAGTATGCTGATGATACTCAGCTGTACCTCTCCTTTTCTACTGACCCAGACCCTGCTATCTCGGTGCTATCCCAATGTTTGGAGGCCGTGGCGGATTGGATGCGGCTGAGCAGACTGAAGCTCAACCCAGATAAGACGGAGGTGATGGTGGTGGGGAGGGCGAAGGGGGTGGTGGCCCCCCTGGTTGGGGGGGTTTGCCCCCCTGTAGCTCAGCAGGTCCGGAGTCTGGGGGTCATATTGGACGCAGACCTGCGGCTGGAGCGGCAGGTGGAGGCAGTCGCTAAGGCTGCCTTCCGCCAGCTTTATCTGGTACGTAGGCTGCGTCCGTATGTCTCTGGCCCGGACCTGGCCTCCCTCATCCATGCCTTCGTCACCTCGAGGCTCGACTACTGCAACGCGCTCTACGTGGGGCTTCCCTTGTTCTTGGCCCGGAGGCTGCAGCTGGTGCAGAATGCGGCGGCTCGTCTTCTTACGGGGACGGGTCGCCGGGAGCACATTACACCGGTGCTCCGAGCTCTGCACTGGCTGCCGATAGTGTGCCGGGCCAAGTTCAAGGTCCTAGTGATGATCTATAAAGCCCTACACGGTCTCGGCCCCTCATACCTTAGGGACCGCCTCGCCCTTCGCGCCCCAGAGCGGCTCCTGCGGTCTGCCGGGGGTGCCCTCCTGAAGGTCCCCCGTGTTAAGCGGGGGGCCACGATGGAGAGGGCATTCTCGGTGGTGGGACCGCGGCTGTGGAACTCCCTTCCGGAGGAAGCTCGCCTGGCCCCAAGCCTTTTAACATTTTGGCGGAACTGTAAGACCTGGCTGTTTGCCCAGGCCTTTGGGAGGGAGGGTGGGGAGGGAGGATTTTAGTCCCCCACCCATTTATTTATTTATTTATTTATGTCTAGCCCTGTTTTATATTTTATATTTAATATTTGATTGTTTTTAAAATGAATTTTAGTGTATTTTTATTGTTGGAAGCCGCCCCGAGCTGCGTATAAATCTGAAAAATAAATAAATAAATAAATATTTTTAATTTTTTTAAATAACCATGAGCACTTGATTCACACAACACAAGTCCTGTGATCTCATTACCCGCAGAGTCTGTACCTCCCTAGTTCAATAGAAAACAGGATGGAGCATATTGGCTTGGAGAGACTGCAGCGGGAGCCATTTGCCAGAGATCTGATCAAAACGGGGAGCCTTTGAAAAGACTGTGTGAAATCACTGGAAGAGAAGACTTCGTGAGGTGAACCCTGCAGCTTGGTTTGCAGCAGCTGAAAATGAACCAATCTCTGCAGGTTTGCTTGAAAGTTCAAGTTCAATGAACCAAACCTTTCAAGCACAGCTCCCCACAGCTACCGTAACCTCCTCCCTAAAATGTCCTGTGCACCCCTTCCCAACTCTGCATCCCTTTTTAATACACTCAGAACTTTCATTGAGAAACAACAATTACAGTATTATGGAGATGATGTACAAAGGCAACAAAATAATAGCCAAGCAATGGAGTGATCCCGGGATGCAGTATATGTTTCTCAACACATGACCAGTTGCCAACAAAGCCTGCAGCATTCATGACCTGACCACAGATTAATGTCCCCGCCTGGAAACTTAGTGATGCATGAGTACAAAAGAAGAAAGAAGTATTCCTTTCAAATCTGACCATAAATGGGGGGAGAAATCCATCCCTCAAACAGACATTTCTCTGCGTCCATTTAGTATATGAATTCAGGACAATGCAGAGGATCCTAGTGCAGGGATTTTCAAACTTTCGCCTACCTGTCCTCATTTTGACACTTAAATATACTGTTATGACTGCAGACAGTAACAAAGACATGCAACGTATATCAATATTGGTCAGGATTGGGAACCCATCTATAGAGGGAAGGAGCAATTTCGTTTGAGGGTGTGACCCAACAGTTTGGGAACTGCTGACCTATGCACTCCACCTATGCACACTGACTCAGTGTTATGTGTTGATAGGTCACCAAATGGTCCCAGTGATGACTAACGAAGCTGTAATATTAGAGACTCCTAAATTCAATCTCTTAGGAAAATTCAGCTCAGACATGGATAAAATCCTCCTCAAATTGATTCAGTATCATCTAAGCTCTATGATCATGGCATTGCACTGGTGATGCCCACAGCCAGATGCAACCTGGATGGTATTTTTTGCCTAGGGAATGGACAATATTATTCATTATCATTTATATATCACTTTCACTTTACAATTCTTATCTGGTTCACCCTCACCACAACCCATTTTATTCCAATTTACAGATGGGGAACTGAAGCTGAGAGAGAGGGTAAAAACAGATGTGATCATGACCCACTTGGGACTGCATCTCACCTGTACATTCGTGAAGGCACTGCCAGATGTTTCTGCGTGCTCATCCCCACCCAGCTCCTGGCCTCTTCCTGGTCCCTCCCAACTGGGCCTCTCAGGGCGATGCAGCCGGATGACATCATCTGGACTACTGCAACGCGCTCTACGTGGGGTTTCCCTTGTGCCTGGTTTGGAGGCTGCAGCTAGTGCAGAATGCGGCAGCCCGTCTCCTTTCGGGGACGGGTCGTCGGGAGCACATAACACCTGTGCTCCGGGCTCTGCACTGGCTGCCAATAGCGTGCCGAGCCAGGTTCAAGGTGTTGGTATTGATTTATAAAGCCCTTCACGGTCTTGGCCCCTCATACCTCAGGGACCGCCTCGCCCTCCGTGCCCCAGAGCGGACCCTTTGGTCTGCCGGGGGTACCTTCTTGGAGGTCCCCCGTGTTAAGCGGGGGGCCACGATGGAGAGGGCATTCTCGGTGGTGGGACCGCGGCTGTGGAACTCCCTTCCGGAGGAAGCTCGCCTGGCCCCAAGTCTTTTGGTTTTTCGACAACAGTGTAAAACCTGGCTGTTCGCCCAGGCCTTTGGGGAGGGGGGGAGGGTTTAGGGGATTTTTTATCTCCCCTGCCCACTGATTTTTGTTCCGGGCCCTGTTCTTAAATATTTTAAATATTTTTAAATATTTTAATATTGCGATTGTATTTTATGCGTTTTAAATTGTTCATATGGATTTTACTGTTGGAAGCCGCCCCGAGTTGTGCTCAGGAGGGGTGGGGTACAAATCAAATAAATAAATAAATCACAGACCCGCATTTGGCTCAGGGCCCTGCCCATAGTGACTTTGGAAAGGTCACCCAGTGACATCATGGCTAAAATGGGATTTGAACTCTCTGGTCTCCCAGGTCCAAGTTCAACACCTTATCCACTAAACTACACTGGCTCTGGTGTGGTAACACCCTTTTTCAGGGTCCAAACATAGTTTACTTCAAGCAAAGCTCTCTCCACAGTGTGTGTCTAGTCTAGAACTTCAGTAGTTGCAACATCTACATATTATTATTATTATTATTATTAATTCAATTTTTAACCAGTCCTTCCCATAAGGGCACAGGGTGGCTTACAAAAATTTTAAAAGTATAAAACATATAAACATGTATGTACACATATAAACATAAAAACGATTAAAACCCCCTCAACACCTTACCCTCCAATCCTCTCCACCCACTCTCATCCTCCCCCACAACCACACCCAAACCCCCAACCAAACTTCACCTATCCCTGCCTGCCAAATGCATTTCCAAATTTAAAAGTTTTGTAACGTCTCCAGAAAATAGCCGGGCTCAGGCTCAAGTGAATCTCCTGGAGGAGGGAGTTCCATAACATGGGACAGCAACTGAGAACACTCTCCTGCGCACCCGCACCCCACAGACAAGGGTAACAGATGGAATGCACAGGAGGGTCCCCTTGGTCAACCGTAGGGGCAGCAGAGGAACATGGTAGAATAGGCAGTCTTTCAGATATATGGGACCCAAACTGTTTCAGGCTTTAAAAGTCAAAACCAGCACCTTGAATTGTGCCCGGAAAGCTATAGGCAGCCAGTGCAGACTTCGGAGCACCAGTGTAATGTACGTCCAGTGACTCATTCCAGTTGCAGCTTCTGAACAGTCATCAAGGGCAGCCCCACGTAGAGCGCATTGCAGTAATCTAGCCTCGAGGTGATGAAAGCATGGATGACAGTGGCCAGATCTGAGTCAGAAAGAAAAGGTTGTAGCCTCCTCACTAGATGGAGTTGGTGAAAAGCGCTCCTGGTCACCACTGCCACCTGAGAATCCAGGTGCAGTGAAGGATCCAAAAGCACTCAGACGCTGTGAACCTGAGTGACCAGAGGGGGCTGGACCCCATCAATGGGTATTTTCAGATGTTACGAGACCACGCTCAACTACAGTCAATACCCTGTGGTGGGGAATGGCCTCGTAACGTCTGTTGGGGAACCGGAAGTTCCCCCCCAGATGTTAACCATGCTCAATCGCAGTGGGGAATCACATTCACCATGCGATCGGTGGAACTGGCAGGGCCGGCATCGATCGTGTGGTGAATGTGATTCCCCACCGCGATGAAGGGGCCCATCTCGTCTGGACGGAAACCATGGCCCAGAATTCCCGGCGGGATTCCGGGCCGTGATCAATACAGGTGGGCGCTGCGGCCGCATTGGCCGTGGTGCCTGCCCGTCTCTCCAGAGGGCAGGTGGTGGGGGAACGTGGGGGGCGGGGCCGTGCGGCCACACATTGCACCCCGCAGCCCCTCCCCCTCTACGATTCCCCACCAGGATCAGCCGGCATGTCTATTAGACGTGTCAGGTTGATTCCGGCAGGGAATCTGAAGGGTGATTCTGGGACGGGGCGAATGCCGCCCCGTCTCGTCTGAAATCACCCAATGAGAGGTGTCTCAATCTCCTCATAGTCACAAGATCGGCCAACCATAATCACTTCAGTCTTGTCAGGATTCAGATTCAGTCAGCTCACCCTCATCCAGTCCCCGTCAGCAACTAGGCATTGGGTAAGCACTGAAACTGAGGGACGTGGGTCGAATGAAAAAGAGAGAAAGAGTGTCATCAGCATATTGATTACACCTCACCCCAAACCTCCAAATGACCTCACCCAGCAGCCTCAGATACACATTGAACAGGAAGGGGGACAAAATAGAACCCTGTGGGACACCACAGGGAAAGTCTCAAGGAGATTATGAGCAATTGCCCTTCACCATCCACTGGGACCTCCCTGACAGAAAAGAGGGAACCACTCAAGAGTGGTCTCACCCACCCCCACCAGGTCCCACAGTCATGCCAATACCACCTCATGATCAATTGTATCAAAGGCTGCAGAAAGATCTAATAAAATCGATAAGGTAGAATCCCCCTTTTCCATTTCCAGGCACAGGTCATCGACCAAATCCACAAGCACAGTCTCCGTGCCATACTCAGGATGAAAAGCTGACTGAAACGGGTCTAGGAATCAGACAGCATCAAGATGTGCCCAACACTGTTTGGAAACCCCCCCATTCAGGCCGATAGCTGGCCAGGGCATCAGCATCCAAAGTTGGTTTCTTAAGCAGAGGGTGGACTACTACCGAAGGGAGGTATTGACAACCTCAGCCAACAATTCCTCCAATGTTCACTTCACAACTGGCTGCCCTCATCACCCAAACACATCCCCCAACTGATCCAAATAAACAGGACTAGACTGAGCTTCCATAACCCCAAACTCTGACTCTAAAGTTGAAATGGTAGCACTCAATTAGTTGTGAATGCAAGTGATTTTGTCTTCAAAGTAATTAATAAAAATGTCACAGTGGGCAACAAATGACTCCATATCCTGGAGGAGACAGGCTGGATTAACCAGACCCCTCATAACCCAGAATAGCTCTGCTTTACAAGACTTTTCAGATGCTATGATGGTGGAGAAGAAAACTTTCTTCATTGCCATCGCAGTCACAGTATAGTCCTTCAAAAACAATATATGCCTCAATCAGTTGGCTTCAGCGCAAGTCAAGCAGCACCTTTGCTCTAACTGTCTACCCTCATGGGTGGATTCACAGGGGAGGCTCAGGAGGCTTCAGCCGCCCAATTTCGTTTTGGCTTTCATTTTCATTGGTTTCACTGGAAAACACAGTTTTGGCTCTAACTTTGTTGTTTTTAACTATATTTGACTGAAACATGGGCTGCATATACATCCAATGGAAGACATTAAATGTACCCAATTTCACAAGGATTGAGTAAAGGAATCCAATTTTAGAAGCAATTGAATTATTTTATTTTGCAAAATTCTTCATATACATTCTTAGCTGTAACTTCTTTGCCTCGTATCTAATGTAGATGACACTTGGCAGGTTTACACCCTTTCCCATATTTACTAGGGATGGGTGAACGCAGTTCAGAAGGTCGGAGTTCGGCCTGAACTCAACTTGTTCGGATGACCGAATGCGAACATGAACATACCAAACAAACCGAACGGCAAAATGGCTGAACAGTTTGGTCAGTTCGGATAACGTGTGGGTGGCAAAAAAGGTTCACTGGAAGGTCAAACATAACAGGGAGGTGTCAGTTACTGAGGAGCAGACTTCCAGGCACCAGGGGTGGAGAGGCTTGCAAGAAACGAAAC
>QEPC01011413.1:495624-540172 GCA_003113815.1 Sphenodon punctatus
AGGATGGAATATACAAATGATACAGCTGGAAATGTATTTTCAAGTTAATGTCTTATGCCATCAGGACCCTTTATCCAATCTTTCTGAAAATTGGCAGGAGTGTTAGGCTTATGGAGGGACATGATATTTACAGGTGTAATCCAAATTGGATGCAAGATAAAGATGTTGTAGCCATGAATGTGTATGGAGCTTTTCTGAAAATCACAACATTCAATTGCTTCTAAAATCGGTTTCCTTTACCTAATCATTTCACAAATTGGTACACATAGTGTACATCCTCCCCATGTTTAATCAGAATTGAATAAGAAACAAAAATGTTACAGCCAGAAATATGCTTTTCAGGTTTTTCCATTTATTTCAAAAGCAAAATGTCATTTTTGTTTCTATTTTCGTTATTATTATTTGTCATTTTTGATATTACAATAACAATAATGAAACCAACAAGTTCATTATCGTTATTGTAATAATGAAAATGACATGCACACCCCTACAAGGGGGCATGATTTGCCCATCTCTTTTATTGTTCTCTTTGGGTATGTAGTGCAGTGGGGATTTGCTTCTTACCTGATTGACTTGTAAGGGGGCATTTCCCCCCTCTCTTTTATTGCCTTCTTTTGCACAGTGAGGATTTGCCCCTCATCTACTTTGGGCTTAAGGGGGCATTTGCCCCTCCCTGATTTATTTCCCTCTTTGGCATGGGGTGCAATGGGGAATTGTCCCTAGACTTTGTATTTTCCTGTAGTGAGACTAAGGGAAGGGGTTATTTAACCATATGTGTTTGATGCCCACTTTCAGGCAACAGCTGGAGCCCAGCTATCATATCCACTGCTCCACTGAACCTGAGTCCCCCTCCCCTGTTGTAGCCGTGGCTTGGAGGGTTTCTCATGGCTTTGGGGTGGGGGATAAACTGGCCTAACACTTGGTAGGGGGTGGGGCTAGAGGTGGGGCTGGAGGTGGGGCCTGCTCACCTGGGCGGAGCTATACTAACTTTGGACTTCAGCCCCCCCCATACACATCACTTCTGGATCCACCACTGACCCTCCCGCTTCAGCCACCTCAGGTTCCCAGTAAGCCAAGGGGATTTGTGCAGACAAAGCAGACGTCTAGGTGCCACTGTATCAATGGCCATGGTCAAGATGCCATTCCACAAAGCGACCAGGTTATCAACAGACCAGCCGTCAAGGTCAGTGGGTATATCCCCCAAAGAAGTCTGAAAAACAATCAGATGCATCAGTTGCCAGGGGCAGACCAACCTAACTGCTCCACCTACCCAACGAGGGCATAGGAGGACTTGAATCCAGGCCTTCAGGAGGTAATGATCCAACAATGACAATGGTGTTGTAACAACACTCCCAAGAATCGGAACCCCTGTCTCCAAGCTGGTGCAAAACATCAAATCCAGTGTGCGTCTCGCCTCATGCGTCAGGCCCAATATTATTTGGGATAGGCCCATGGTTGTCATGGTGGCTATGAACTTCTGCTCTTCCCCTAAAAGGCCGGACTTGGTATGTATGTTGAAATCACCCAAAACAATAAGTCTGGGTGACCTACATAATCCTCAAGGGTATATTGTTGCAGTTGTATCCCTTGTTGCTTAAATCATAGGGATCAAAGTCCTAACTTATTTGCCAGTCCTAACCAGATAGATTTTACAACAATTAACAACTGCTAAAAATAAAAAGCTTGTACTCTCTGATTGCATTTCGCCAAAAGTCAGTTTGATGGTAGCTTGCCAGATGTTTGTGCTGAGGATGCAACAGAGGCCTAGCATTGCTTGAGCCACTAGGGGTTTCTTCATTATCTGGAGTTCATAGTTTGCAATAGCTTGAGGGTGAAACAGCTTTTGCTGTGAATTGTCCATACATAAGAAAAGTAAACATAGAGGATTGTTACAGTCATTGGAAAAAATGTGATATGTTTCTGCTGTTCTTGCTAGGGATGGGCGAACAGATCGCGGTTCGGGTTTGGCCGTTCGGTTCAGCTGCATTAGGTTCGTCCGTTCGGTTTGGCAGTTCGGTTCGGCTGCGTTCAGTTCGTCCGTTCAGTTCGGCAGTTCGGCTAGTTCGCCGAGTTCGGGTTCGGCTGGTCGGTTTGGCCGTTCTGTTTGGCCGTTCTGTTAGGCTGTTCGGCTGTTCGGTTTGGCCATTCGGGAAATGTTATGGGTGTTTTTTTGTTTTTTATATGGTTTATTGGGTTTTTTATTGGGTTTTATATGATTTTCTTTTGTTTTTTATTTGGTTTTTTTGTTTTTATATGGGTTTTTTTTTTAATCTAATATTATATATATCTATCTACACTAAAACTAACTGCTATTAACTATTCTAAATGCTATGAACTAAATGGATTATCTAATAAGTATACAGACCTAGGCTACTCCTACAAACACTAAAACTAAATCACTAACGCTATCTCTATCACTAAGCTAACTCCTACAACTCTCTACTATCTATCTATCTATCTATCTATCTATCTATCTATCTATCTATCTATCTATCTATCTATCTATCTATCTATCTATCTATCTATCCCCCCATCCCATATCCATATCCAAATATATATAGATAGATAGATGGAGATGGAGATGGATGTGGATATATATATGGATATATATACATCCATATATCCATATATATGGATATATATATGGATATATATGGATATATATACATCCAATATATATGGGATGGGGGGGAATCTTCACAAATAGAAGAGGAGTCTGTAGTGAAATACATACATTACATACTCAATGAGTCTGTACAGTGCATAACACAAGGTTTCAGTTTATGGTTTAAGTTTCATTTCATTACAAAAGTGAAATGAAACTTAAAGCAATCTAAAAATCCTACTCAACGCCTGCTGTTCAGGAACAGTGACTAGCTCAGAAGGTGTTGGGAAGGGGGGAGGCAGATAATTAGTTTCGTTTCTTGCAAGCCTCTCCACCCCTGGTGCCTGGAAGTCTGCTCCTCAGTGACTGACACCTCCCTGTCATGTTTGACCTTCCAGTGAACCTTTTTTTGCCACCCGAACTCACCCGAACGCGATCCAAACTGACCGAACTGTTCGGCCATTTTGCCGTTCGGTGTTCGGTTTGTTCGGTATGTTCGCGTTCGTGTTTGTGTTCATGTTCGGTCATCTGAACAGGCCAAGTTCGGGCCGAACTCCGAACCTTCGAACCGCGTTCGCCCATCCCTAGTTCTTGCATATTTTCATGGTATGCAAGGCCATCCATACTTCACCTCTAGCACTCATAGTAGCAGTCCCTCGGGTATTTTGAATTTAATTAACCTCATCTTGTGTTGAGATGATCCAAACTGGGCACACTGAAATCCAGACATTTGGCCCATTGTTCCTCTTTTCACAATGCCTCAAGGAAGATGCAGACACCTACCCATTAGGAATTAGACGGAGACTGCTGTTTCATTTCACACTGGACAACATATGCATGGTAATATCTGCAGTCACTTCACCACCAGTCTGGGCTAATGGATATGAACCAGGATCATAGTGATAAGAATCACTACAAGTCATTATCAGCCATTTGAGCCCCGCTCACTCCCTCTTAACCAAAGTCAAAGAATCCCAAATTGTCAATAAACTAGAAGTATGAAGGTCATACTTAAATTAATTGTGTATCAAAAATAAATGCAACACAGCATATATATTGCCTGTGATGATTATCCCTAAACCAATTTGTTCTCTTTTAACAACTGACTTTATATTATCAATAGTTTCATCCAAAGCAAGGCTGAAGATCCTACCCCCTCCCATCAGCACTCACTGCAAATCACAGATCATGCCATCATTTAGGAGAAGAGTATCCACATGCCTCAGAACTCTACAGCGTTTGACTATGGGACACACTTGGAACACCACTCATATCTGAATGTGCTTTGTCCAAAGTCAAAGGGACTACTTGTTTCTTTTAGGAGTTTGCAATTACCCATTTAAAAAAGTGGATACTTTACATTTAGCCACATGTTTATGAGCCCTCAACTGCCAAGCCAGCTCTACTGCTTAAGCTGCTGTCGCTTATAGTACTCGGCAAACACCTGGGGATACAGCAGATCACGGAGCATATTTAATTGCATTTCTGCTTGTACAAAATATTACACTAGGCAGGGAAGTTGGACCTGAATGAAAGTGGTGGCTCTAATTTTAGACAGTACCTATGAATGAAACTTGAAACAAGCTGTGCAGGAAATGCCTTTTGCTAGGCCGGTGCCAGGCAGAGTATGCGATTTAATGCTAAATCGGGCAGGGCTTGAGAACAGGTTGCTGCAAGAGCTTTTTCAAGGCTAAATTTGTATTTGAAGAAAATCTCTTTCATTTCTAAATATGTATCCAGTCCACACCCTTTTGAAAAAGCTGTAGGCCATCCAGCTCTTGGGAGTTAGTTCCTTCTCTACCATGATGTAGCTCTCTGTTTTAAGTAGGGCTATGCATTTGGGTTTTGATCAAACACAAACACAAAAAGACCTTTCCAGACTCCATAGTCAAAACACAAATATTAGGGTTTTGAGTGAACCCCAAACTTCCTGGAAAACATGGTATCTGAGGTCACAAGGTGCGGTGAGGGGATATTAGACCAGCTTGCCTGACTCACGCTGCTTGATAGCTCCCAGCTGTGCGGGACCTGAGAGGGGGAGGAGCTGACCAGACCTGCGGCAAGTTTAAAAGCAAGCCCCACGAAGCCTCCGGTGGCGCGCGCCGAAGGGTCGCGCGCAAAAGGGTGCGCGCCCTTTGGCTCGCCCTTCGGCTTGACCGGGCGTAGGGTGTGCCCCTTATATAGGCCCTCCTTTTGTGCTTCTTTTTTATTTGTGTTAAGCTGCTCCCAATATAAATATACAGCGATGGGTGGCAGCATACACAAATCACATGCCAGGTACAAAGAGACTGAGGGGGATGGAAAATGGTAGCCCTCCTGTGAATACTCAAAATATGAAGCAGAGGAAACTGGATTCTTTTTTTCGGAAAGTGGAAGTGGTCCCTGGCCGGTATGAAGGTGGGCTTTTACCGGCGAGGGGGTCTGAGGAAGAGGTGCCGATTATAAATGTTACATCCCCACTACGAGAGAACATAGATCACCAAAAGATCCCCCCTTCCTGGCATTCAACGCCTGTACATTGTGACGAAGAGGGATCTCTGATATTACAGTCCTGTAATTTGCTAACTGTACCATCTATCCCCGAACCTTTGACTGATTTTCTGATGAAACATGTTGCAGTTACTGCAGAGACTATTCGCTTTATGTGTACTCAGGTGTCTCAAATCCATGGAAAATTAGATCAGATGGCATTACCGGGAAAAAGAGCAGGGAAAATTCAATCTTGCCCCCAATTAATGCAGCAACCTTATGCTGCAAATAGTTCCATCCCTGGTAAATGTAAACTGGGTACACAATGTAATCTGATTTTGGGGGAGGCTGTGAGTAGTTTGTCAAAAGAGAATTCTGATAGATTCTACCCCCTCCCTTTAAATTTGATTTTTGTAATTCTCCCTCATCAGGGTAAATG
The DNA here is from genome assembly GCA_003113815.1 of Sphenodon punctatus. NCBI lineage: Eukaryota > Metazoa > Chordata > Lepidosauria > Sphenodontia > Sphenodontidae > Sphenodon > Sphenodon punctatus. The sequence continues at coordinate 501,138 of QEPC01011413.1, forward strand.
GTCCCCGCTTTGGAATGTACCTCTTGATGTAGCTGAACACCTTAGGATGTTGCTGAACGAGCCAATAACAAGGCATGATATCATCTCAGTTGAGCAATTATTAGTGTCAAGGACAAGACAAATGATAAATGTTCAGTTTAATTCCCAGGAAGCAGTTAATTTAGTATGGGAGGGGAAAGTGTACCTAGAAGAGCAAGCAGTGTTCCCCTCGAGGGCTTTTGGGTCAAAATCGGGACAGGTCCAAGTAGTATCCGATGATGGTAAAGTAATATTGCCAGTGACGGGCTCCCAGGTAGACCCATTGAGATCCTCTCAGCTTGCCCCCCCAGTAGAGAGGAGCAAGCCTCAAGGGCAAATGCAACATCAAAGGGTTTATCCCCACCAACCTGAAGTTAGATCAAGAGGGTTACAGGCCTCCCTTATGGAGGTGGACCTACGAGGGCGGAGGCAACAGAAAAAGGCTCACCCTCAGTACCGTGAGGTTGGATTAAGAGGGTTAAAGGCCCCTATTAAGGAGACGGATCAGGGAGGGCAGATGAAACAACATAGGGCTCACCCTTATCAATCTGAGGTGGGTCAAAAAGGATCACAGGCCTCCCTTATGGAGGTGGACCCGCAGAGACCACAAAGTCTCTATGAACAACTCCCTGCTCTGCCAGTGAGAGAGCAGACAAACTGCTCTGTCTCCTCCTCACAGCTTCAGCTTGTTGCAAAACTTGATGATCTATGTCTGCGATTAAATCATTTAAGGGAGTTAGCTCCCTTGACAGGATCTATCCAACAGAGGACCCGGTTACGGAAAGTATCACAATCTCTGGAGGACTCTCAGCTACTCTGCTCTGTGCAGGGAGAAAAAGTAGACTCTGAGCTGGGAATAAATTTAAGTCATAGGTCCACTATAGCCAGCGAGATAATAGATTTAGGACCCTTGGGACCCCCGGGTGTAAATCAGGGGGATGTTATAATGCCAAAGAAAGCTTCTGCTAAGAAAAGTATCAAGACTCATGGGTCGAGTAGAGAGCTTCTGAAGTATGATAAAAATATTCATCTGCAAAGGTCTGCTGCTGATTTATTGGGGGGGTTAGATTATGATGGTACGTTAAACGATGAGGAAGTAATAAAAGGAAACAACCAACAGAAGGGATTAGAGAGGTCAGAAGATAATCTTGAGTCCCCCCTCGGATCCCAGAGCTTCTGACTAGATTCGGACGAATGGGTGAGGATTGCCTCGTGGAACATTGCCGGATGGCGATCCCACCTAAACGATCCAGAGTTTGGATCTTTTCTCAAGGGGTTGGATGTTTGCCTTATTCAGGAGACTTGGTCAATGGGAGAACTGGAACTGGAGGGATACAGGGTGTGCTCTGTGAATGCATCTCCCTCTGACTCGCAGGGGAGAGCGAGTGGAGGTTTGGCCTTGGTGTCCCCTGTGAGTAGAAATTTTAAAATTGATTTAATAAACTCCTTTGAATCATATTTTGGCCTTTATTCCTGCCTGACTCCCAGGGGTGATATGTTCCTGATAGGGAATGTTTACATTCCCCCGACTTCCTCAAGCCATTATAGCGGCCAGATTTGGAGAGAATTAACGGTAAGGATCCAGGAGGCACGGCGGTTAATCCCCCAAGCCGTGCTGATATTAGGGGGAGATTTCAATACTAGACTGGGTGACCAGGGGAATATCTTGTCTTCGGTGAATCTATTTAATATCCCCCCACGGATTTCACAGGACAAAGTTATGAATAGGAATGCGGCAAAAATGATTCAGATGATGGATGATCTAGAACTGGTTATTCTGAATGGAAGGACGGAAGGGGATAGAGAGGGCCATTTTACATTTCATGCTTATCAAGGGTCCAGTGTGATCGATTTTTTCCTGGTTCCCGGGCATTTTTTCTCAAGGGTAAGGAGCTTTAGGGTCCTTAGTTCCGCTTCAGACCATTTCCCGGTTGTTCTTATATGCCAGGCGGGGGGAGAAGTGAGGAACAAACTAACCCCCACCCTTAGGAATCTTTCCCCTAGGACCCTCACTTATTTTAAGAGGCCTATTTGGTCGGAAAAAATGGCGGTAGCTATGTTAGATCTCCAAAGGGAGGCCGTAGTTTATTCTCTTTGGCAGATGGTGAGAGATGGAGGTTTAAATGCAGATGAAAAGTTTGAGGAGTTGATGTCTCTTCTTGCCTCTAGGATTAGACTAGTCCAGGGTGGGGAACAGATTTGGAAAGAGGGACCTAGATGGTTCAATTTACACTGTAGGAATCAACGTAAAAAATTAAGAAGGGCAGCGAAGAGAATGAGATTGAATCCTTCTAGAGTTACTAGACATATATTTCTGACTGCCCGCTCCCAATATCACAAGATGATAAAAGAAAGACGTACAAATTTTCAGCAAAATCAATGGGCCCTGCTGCAGAAGGCGGCGGGAAGAAATGATTTAAGGAAATTTTGGTCACTAATTCGGCAAACCAGGTTGGGGGGAGGGCAGTTACCCATGGCTGCTATACACCCGGTGGTTTGGGAAGATTTCTATAGAGTAGTGTTTGCTCCTCCCCAGGGAATAGTTGATGTGCCCCAGGTGGCCCTGGAGGATTCTTTCCAGCATTGGCCCCCGGTATCCCCGGAGGAGATTATTACATTGATTAAACAGATCAAATCGGGGAAGGCATCGGGAGAGGATTTGATAATGGGAGACCAGTTAAAGGCATCCCCGGAGTGGTGGGCGGAGATTCTGGCCCCAACCTTTACAAAAATGAATGTGTCTGGGAAGATCCCTGGGAAATGGACAAATAGTATAGTTATACCAATTTTCAAAAAAGGGGACCCTAATTCCCCAGAAAACTATCGACCAATAAGCCTCCTTAGTGTGGTGGGGAAATTATATACTCGGTACCTTTTGAAGAAATTGAATGACTGGATAAAAACTTTTGACATAATAATCCCCGAACAAGCAGGTTTCCAAAATGGTAAATCTACGCTGGACCATGTTTTGGTCCTTGACCAACTGGTAGAGAGGGGGGTGATACGAAATGGAAAGGTATTCCTCTGTTTTGTGGACCTGAAGATGGCTTTTGACTCCATCCGCAGGGAGCGGCTTTGGGATAAGCTTAGCTCCCTGCGGGTGGAGCCTCGACTATTGTTCCTCTTGATGCAGCTGCATGGAGGGAACACCCTCCAGGTTCGTTATAACCGGGAGGGTGCTCTTACAAGTAAGGTGGAGGTGGGTCGAGGGGTGAAGCAGGGGTGCCTTTTGGCGCCTGTCCTTTTCAATCTTTTCATAAATGACCTGCCCCCCTATTTATTAACTGTAGAATCTCATCCGCCGCAGATAGGGGACAGGAAGATTGGAGTACTTTTATACGCAGATGATGCAGTGTTAATATCGTACTCCCTGATTGGTCTTCGAAGGGTCATGCAGGCCATGGGAGACTATGCATCAAGAGAGGGTCTAGTTGTAAACTACAGCAAAACAAAGGTTATGATTGTTGGGAGGAGAAAGAATAAGGAAATTCACCATTGGAGGCTTGGGCCAAATGAAATATCTCAGGTGGCCCAATTTAGATATTTGGGTGTCAATTTTTTCAGCTCCCGGGGTTGTCAGAAGCATGGCCCACTGGCAAAGAGCCACGCCTCCCAGACGGCGGGGACTATTTTGAAATTTTTCTATGGGAAGGGGGGTAAGTTGGTCCTCCCTGCTTTGCGCCTTTTTCAGGCCAAGGTGATCCCCCAGCTTCTCTACGCCTTCCCAGTATGGGGCCTAACAGGTATTGATGGTCTTGAGACAGTCCAAAACAAGTTTATGAGAGCAATCCTGGGTGTGCCAAAAGGCACTCCTCAGATTTTGCTGAGACTTGAATTGGGCAGCCGCCCCATACGCCTCTTTGCTTTGCAATCCATCATTAGGTATTGGCTGAAGATTGTCTCATTACCTTCTGAGGACATGGCTTTAGTAAGGCAGGCAAGGGACGGAGGGATCTTGGGCCCCTGGTTGGGACAAGTCGAGAAGATAATTAGGAAGATGGGTTTTGACCCTTTGAGATTGAGAGAGATGGGACTTAAATTGGCTTGGTCCCAGGTGAAGGAACGACTTGTAGATCAGCAATACCAGCTGGATTCGGCCCTATTACAATGCCAGCAGGTAGCTAGAGATTATGTTCCTCCAAGAGTGCCCCTCGGAGACGCTTCGTATCTGGTGGTGTGGCCAAATTTTCACACTCGGAGGGCATTTACCAGACTACGCTGCGGGGTTTTTCCAACGGCTGTTCTGGAGGGCCGCTACCAGGGGATTGCATGGAAGGACAGGGTATGCCGTTTTTGTGACTTACAGAAAATAGATACCAACAAGCATTTGCTTTTTGAATGCCCCATGTTAAACTCCATCCGAGCCGAGGTTTTGATTCTGGCTTCAAAATTATTGGAAAAGAATTCGGTGGCTAAGTGCTACAGATTATGCCTAGATCCATTAGCAACAGATCTGACAAAAGAAATTGCCATTTTTGCGAACTTGGCAAATCAAGTAAGATTGAGATGGGACGGAGGTAGCAAACAGGACCCAGATAAATGAGTAGGATGGGTGGTTGGACATTGGACTAAGAGAGTGGAATGAAGATGGAGGGATCTGTATTCCCTTAGGAAAGAAGAAAGAATTCTCCTGCAAATAAGGTTAAAGGGATGAATTTGTCAAATTCCGTTTCAACATAGTGGTCCTTGGCCCTTGGTGGAAATCTATCTAGTGCTTCATATGTCGACCTGCCCTTAATAGGTACAAAAATACTTTGTTAATAGATGAGTATGAGAATCGGGTTAAAGTTAGGATTAGTACGGTGTTGTATTTCTTATGTTATTTTTATTAGTAAGTCTGCTGCTTTGTATAAACTAGTTGGCTCGATAGATGCCTACAATATCTGTTTTATGTATATTTATGCTTTGTTATAACTGATGGTTAAACAATAAATTTAATTCATTCATTCGAGGTCACAAACTGCCCCCTTCCCTGCAGTATATATCCAGCTCAGAGACTCAATTTAACCTCCTGCTTGGAGAACCTGTAGTGAGCCCTCCCCACCTCCAGGGGCCACTGCTGTCAGAGCTGCAGTTTCCAGCATTGCAGCCAACCCCCGTCCAGTAGAGATCAGCTAAACCAGGGAGAAATTGTGAATCCCCAAGACAGTGCCCCTCCCCTCCCCGCAACAAATGACACATTCTCCCTCCCCAAGTCAGCAACCTCCCCTGAACCTAGTCACATGCCCCATTCCCCTTTCCCCAAACCAGTGACCCTTCCCTAAGCTATCAATCCCCTCTAAGCCAGATCCATGCCCCTTTCCTGCCTCCCCAAGTTAACAACCTCCCCACCAAGCCAGCTGTATTATCTACTTTCCCCCAAACCAGTGTCCCCCCTTTTAAATTGGTAGCAGACTTCACAGAAGTTTTAGCCACCTTTTTTCTTTTCTTTTAGGCCTGTCAAACTGGCAGAGTCACACTGCACCTCTGTGCCAAAATAACTCATATGGAGGGACCCATGTTCATTGTTTTTTCCATACTGGCAACAATGGGGAAATGCAGCAAAATCAGGCTAAGATACAAATGCAAATAAACGCGCAGCCTAATACTCAAATACAAATACAGATTAAAATATGTAACTCTGTGCACAGCTCTAGTTTGAAGTGCTATCTGATTAGGTTGAGAAGCTGGTGAGAGTTGACAGACAAAAATGGAGCAGAGAGGACACACAAAGATTTTGATGAAAAATTAGTCATGTGAGTAATCCCCAAAAGTTCAATTTGATGCTGAACAGGTGGAGTCTGACACTGTTCACACAATCCTAAGACTCAGGCAGTAAGATGTACATGTGTACAGCAGTATTGTCGTATTGTGCCTCGGTTTCTCCAAAAGGAAAATGTGCTTAGTGGTTCAGGCCTGACATGATCTGGTCTGGATATAGGATGCTCTTTTCTAACATGTGGAATTCGAGTTTACACTTTGCTAATAAGTCAGCCAGCTCAGCAAAGTATTGTAAAGGCCAATTCATTTATATAAATGAGGCTATGAGACTTTAAAACCCTTACCTTCTGACTTTAAAAAAATTGCAATCGCCTGGCCTTGGGGTACATATGACCCCTATGGGAAAAACCCATTATAGGTGGGGTCTATTTTATCCCCAAAACATAGTCTGTGTCCCAAAACCTTCAAACAAAGCCCTGAGAGCACACACACACACACAGAGAAACACATGGAAGAGTCTGTTTTATGGGGATTGCTTACACTCCTCAAATTCGCCTCAAATGCAAATTCTCTCCTGCAAATTACTGGCTGTGCCTTATAGTCTAGCTTTACTAAGGACAGTGGAGTACACTTAGCACCTTTATAGCCTGCTATTTGCATTTCTTTTGTTGTTGTCTAGGATGCTTCAGGGCTTGTCTGCATTTCTTTGTTTGCCTAAGATTCTTGTCTCCACAAACTGACCCCAGAAGTGAAACTTAAAACTTGGCTGAAGAAATTAAATCTAACATTCCCTGACTTCTTGTCTCCACAAACTGACCCCAGAAGGGAAACTTAAACCTAGACTGAAGAAATGAAACCTAACATTACCTGAACAGTTGAGAAATGACACAGAAATGACACAGAAAAGGTTTGCGTAAAACCAAATAGGAAAACTCCATTGACACCTTGTGTGCGTTTGCACCCTGTCACTTTTTTGGTCATTGGAGACAAACAATAAGAGAAATATGGCTGAAATTTGAGTATGTTATGGCCAATGGTACCAGTGACAATGTACTGCAAGCTCAAAGTTGTAGACCCAATACTTAGCATATTATCATGTTTTTTTTCTGCCACAATACAAAGACACAAAATAATAGCAGTGAAGGGGTTAATTTTCATTGCTGCTACCAGCCTGAAGTGGCCTTGAGTTCCATGTCCCCTTGCTATCTGAACCATCCTTGAAAACTGTTTATTTTGGTTTATTTTAATCCGGGGTCCATTTGACCCTTATTGAAATGCATTGGCTTGGGGTCCATTTGACCCCAATAGGCAAACTCTATGGAAACCTGAGGTCCGTTTAAAAAATGCCACTTTTTTGTTTATAGGAGACAAATGGCAAGAGGTATTAGGCTGAAATTTTAGTATGTTATGTCCAGAGGTGCCGGTGACAATGTCCTAAAAGCTCAAACTTGAAGAGCTACTAATGAAGAGCTACTAATTAACATATTTTAATGTTTTTTGTGCTCGGTGGGGTCAGTATGACCCCAAGATCTAAGGTTAGGGATTTTATGAATATTATAAAAATATGAAGCAACAGTTTACTTAAGTTCAAATAAAGACATTGTACAAAAGAAACAGTAAGTACATGACTTTAAGAGTACATTTCTGTTCAAGGAACAGCTCTGTTACAAGTTCAAAGAGCTTAACATCTATAAGATATAACACATGCTCTAAGTATTATTGCTATGGTTGACTCAATGCATCATATTAATATATTCATATTACCCAGTCCTTTACTCGATTCTGCCATATGAAAGAAGTGAGAGAAGCTTCAGGAAAGGAAGCTTTCTGAAAAATCCATCTTTCCTCTCTCTTATAGAGGAAAAGATACTTGAAAGTCAGCTAAAAATGACGTCAGGTCAAGACTGCTGAGAGGGAGGGTTTTCTCAAAATACATAGTAAGAAGCCTATTGATACATTCTAAAACAGGTTGCTATCATATAAGATAGGATTAACAATGGGTAAGCTCCAAACAAACAAGGCCTTTTCCTGCCCTGCCAGGGAGTCACGTATCTTGACTCTAGTCAACAGAAACTATTAATTTCTTTAACAGACTTGATTATATCTTCTATTCCAGTATACAGGCTGATTGTCCAGTATCTGGTCAAGAGTTCAGTAGAAAGGTCACTATAGGACAGCTCTTTAGGAAGTCATCATACAGAAAGGCTAATTCTGATTTCCAATATATTGAAACACAAATGGTCAAAAATAGATGCCTATATACAGGATACATGACAATATCACAGGTTTTCTACCAAATGACAGGGGTTTTTTTATTCAGTGGAAACCAACACCAATGGCTATGTCTATCTGATGGTGGTTTTTGTTGTTGTTTTTAACTATACCCATACTTCCTATTTCCTACTGTCTTCCAAGCTATCAGGGAGAAGTGACCTGCCATAGACCTGCCATGTTATGATGATGGATTTCCTTTCTCTCTTCTCTGTCTTCACAGAATGCTCCTGAGAGTCTTCCCTACCAAATTTAAAATCCCTTCACTGTGCTCTTGCATTGCTTGTAACTAGGGCTATACCATATAGTACTTCCAAGTACTTGGGCCGAATACCGATGTTCCGAATAGTCATCCTGAGTACTCTGTTGCCCTTCGGCACTGTTGCCAAAGTTTAGGAATTAGGATTAGGAATTCTGGACCTTGGAAAAATGTTAAAAACTTCAGAAAGTTGTTGCAAAGTTCTTGACTCCACAGTCAAAGCACTACCCAGAAGAGCAGGCTAGCAAGAGTGGGACAATCGCTCCAGAAGACAACCCTAAAAAAGTGCAACTGCATGCAGAAATAAAAATAACACCAACAGTAGTGTACCCACAGCATGGCTCACCATCAGCAATGAGTGCACCCACTTTATCATTATGCAACCAAGCAGTGCACAAAAATGTAAGCTAGCAAGGGGCATTCGCTCAAGAAGAAGACAATAACCCTCGCAAAACAGTCTAACTGCATGGAGAAATAAATTCCACCAAAAAAAAAACCCAGCAAGCACAGTCCCCAAAATCAATCACAAAATTAAGAAACCAGATGTTCACACACACCCTCCCCCAGGGGTACCCTCTTCCTTGGCATGGCATTGTAGCAATGGTAACTTGAACCAACCAAGCAAACTTGGGAAGTGAAGCCAGGCAAAGAAATCCCAGTCTGACTCTGGCCTCATGGTGCCAAGCAGCTGGCAGAACAGTAGAAATTACACTTTACAATGAATTAATTAGGCTCTGTTGTGTGCCATGCCACAGCCTACACAACAAACACAACGGCTTGAGTCCTGTTTACCTGTGAGACCGCCTCAGGCCTTGGGTCTTTTTGCGACCCTTACAGTCAGCTGGGGGTGCCCAGCTCGAAGTCCCCCAGGTACACCGGGTGGCGACGGCAGAAAGAGCGTTCTCGGCGGTCACACCTCAGCTGTGGAACTCCCTCCCGTTGGAGGCCTGTCTGTCCCCAAACCTCCTCTCTTTCCGTAGATGTTGTAAGACCTGGTTGTTTCACCAGGCTTTTGAGAAGGGGGTGGGTAGGTGGTGTGGGAGGGTTTTATTGCTAACGTAACCGCTATGTCCATTTTTATATTTTTATGATTGTAGTGTTTTGGATGATTTTATTATTGTGATTTTATGATTGTGCTGTACACCACTCCGAGCTGCCGTTGTGGAGGAGGGAGCAGGTTAAAGATTTTAGTATAAATAAACCCTGCAAAACAGTCTGCAACTGCATGGAGAAATAAATCCCACCAAAAAAAAAAGCCAGTGAGCACAGGCCAGGCCAGGCATGCCTCCCGTTGCCCCCGCCGATTATTTACAGATCCAGCAGCACTGTAGCATGCAGTGTAGCCAAATTCACTAAAGAGAATGGACAAAATGGCTGCAGTGCAGACACTTTTATTTTACCCTGCCAGCTGACCATCTGACTTGGCCAGCCAATCAAAACTTGCCATCTGGCTTACCATCACTCAATTGTTCCCTCCCATACCCCCCTGCTACCAAATATGGCACTGTTTCATTTCCAGAAGAAGCTCAGCTGTCCCCTCCATGTGTGCAACAGTCTCTGAAGTTTTCCAAACAACAGCCTTGGTCCTCGGAGCTTCAGAATTCGGCCTTTCCAAACCTTAATATTCAGCAAATTCTGAAGTTTTCCAAAGACTTCGTTTCAGCCCTACTAGTAACCAACTACCTATGGCCATTTACAGGGCTGGACTTAGTAATTTTGCACCCCTAGGTCCTTCTCGGGCTGCTGACCCCAAGTTAAGCCCCGTCCCCACGCTGTGTGTTCATGGGTGGGGGAGCCCCGTGTGAACGACATGGTGCCCCACCCCACGGTGAGTGGGGGTATGCATCCATATGCACCTAACACGCACCCCCTCACTTGTCCCCACAGAGCAACTGGGGAAAACATCAGCCCATGGGTGTGGATGAGTTGCAGGGTGAGTGGGGATGCGTGTACAGCTGTGTGCACACCCCGCCCATTCACCGGTGCACCCATGGACTCCCCCACCCAGCGGAGCCATGTAAAAATGGCCTGTGAGGAGCCACTTGAAAAAGAACAGAAGGTTTCTGCCTTTTAAACAAAGTTCTTTGAGATGGTTCCAAACATTCTCATAACACCCACCTTTCCAGTTCCGCATTGAATTTTTTCCCTTATATTCCTAGAAAGGGTTGGAAGGAACTTCATTCTGAGGGGGAGAGTGCTTTTTATACTAGAGGAGCTCGAGACTATCACGTGGTATATTATTTGAATATGGTGAGCATTAGAGGTGGGACCCCCCAGGGAAATTACCGGATACTGGTTTTCAAAAAAACGGATTCCCGGATTAAATCCGGTATACCGGTACTGGATTTATTCCATTGATTTCAATGGGGCACTGTCCCCATTGAAATCAATGGAATAAAAAAATTCCTTCCCCCCTCCCCCTCCAAGGCTGTGCGGGTGGAAGGGGGGACACCTCCCACCCACCCTGCCCAGCCTGGATTTTAAAAAAAAATTCCCCTAAGTGACTCTCCACGGCAACCCAGAGCCAGCCCAGCACCAGCGGCCATCCCAGCAGCAGCCGGTAAGTATTAGACCTGTACTGTATGATCCCTGGGGGGGGTTAACACCCCCCACCCCAGGGATCACCCTACTTCCAACAAGTTCCCAGGATCCTACCTTCCAGTTCAGCTCTGGGTGGCGGCGGCGGTCCGGGGGCCTCAGCGCCGGCGGTCCGGGCGCCTCAGCGCCGGCGGTCTCAGCGCTGGCTGTGGCTGCCGGCTTCAGATGCTGTAGGCCTTCCGGGGAACTTCCGGGTCTCCCCAGAAGGCCTACTAGCATCTGAAGCCGGCAGCCACAGCTGGCGCTGAGGCTTCTGGACCGCCGCCACCACCCGGAGCTGAACTGGAAGGTAGGATCCTGGGAACTTGTTGGAAGTAGGGTGATCCCTGGGGTGGGGGGGTGTTAAACCCCCCGGGATCATACAGTACAGGTCTAATACTTACTGGCTGCTGCTGGGACAGCCGCTGGTGCTGGGTTGGCTCTGGGTTGCCACGGAGAGTCACTTAGGGGAATTTTTAAAAAAAAATCCAGGCTGGGCAGGGTGGGTGGGGGGTGTCCCCCCCTTCCACCCATGCAGCCTGGACTCGGGGAGGGAAACGTGGGTTTTTGGTGGGGTTTTTACATTGCGGCCATTCATTTAAATGGCCACAATGTAAAAAAAATCCTATACCCGGAATCCGGTAACTGGGCCAGATTACCGGGTTGAATCCGATAATGCCGGTACACCCAGTACCGGCATTATTGGATATCGGAAGATCCGGTTGTCCCGGCCCTAGTGAGCATGCACAACCCAGTTGTGAGAATATTGGGAGCCATCTTGAAGAACCTTCTTTGCAAGGCAACAACCTTCTGATCGCTCACATGGGAGGAGTTGTTTGTAAACAAAAAGCTTTATCTCCCAGTCTCATAGGCTGCTGCTGCAGAACTACTAGCAGGGAGACTGCAGAGGCAGGTGAGAGATGGGGACCCCCCCATGATGTGGGGATGCCCTGCACCTAGGCTGGGGCTGCCCCCAGGGGGCCAGGCAGTGGCCCCCTGGGGGCTTCCCAGGCAGGAGGCTTCTGCTGCAGATGGCATGCAGGGAGTGGGGAGGTGCTGGCACCAGGACTGCCGCCCCACAGAAAATGCCACTCAAGGAGGGGGCCTGCCCCTAAGTCCGGGCCTGGCCATTTACTAGTCACACTCACTGAATGTGGAGTCCCTTTTGCCTTCAGTAGCCTTGGAGGATGCTGAAACAAGTAACCAGCACACACTTTACTGGATGGAGGAATTGACAAAATATTTATCCAGATAGGAGGAAACAAAGAGAAGGCGGCATACTGTAAATTTCTTTTACTAAAATGCAGTAGTACCCCAGGCTATTCCCAGAGGATGCAAGCTAACAGGTTTTGTAAGGGTAGAGCCGAAATGAGGGGACACAAAAGCAGACGTACCCGTTGAATTTCCAATACTCGGACTCCAAAATATTTCAACTCAATTCATGTTGAGCTAGCTCCCAGACTGTTGACCTTCTGTCGGGCCTGTAAGACCTGGCTGTTTGTCCAAGCCTTTGGGGGAGGGGGGGAGTAAGGGTGGGGGTGGGATTGTCTGCCAGTGGTTTTTTATCTCTTTTATTGTTTGCTTTTACAATGTTTTAGTAACCCCTTTTGTATACTGTGCGTTTTAAACTTATTTTTAAATGTTTTGTGAGCTGCCCTAAGCTGCCATAGGACTGGAGGAAGCGAGGTATAAATAATAAATAAATAATGCCTGAAATGTCCCAGAATGTAAACTTCCCGTCCCAATTTTTTGTTTTTCCATCATGATTTACCCATCGGTAACTGGAAAAACAAAACATCATTACCAAAAATTACCATTTTCTTGAATATCTGGGTATTCAATCAGTACCTGGCTATCCCGTTGAATACTCGAGGCAGTACTCGAAAACGTGAGTATTACCCACAGGGAGCAAATGAGCTACCCGTTTCAGCTCTAGTTGTGGATGCAGAACATTGCCACTCTGCACTCAGGAATAGAGCTACAAAGATTACACGGAGTAAGACAATTTCCAAACAATTGAGCCCCAGTTCTACTCCTCTTCCTACTGCCCTTCAAGTGTGGCTAGTTCTCTAGAAACTAGACCTCTCCCTGACCTCATGTACTTTTCTAAGCATCCGAAAGAGAGTGTGGTATTTTTATTTCTGACAAAGCATTCTGTCCAGCTCTCTTGCAAACAGACAGGTTTTATATCCTCATTTCAGCCTAGAATAACTGAGTGAGTCTTGCCATTAGTCATATGGACCATTTGGAGTTGGTCCAGAATCTCCACCCCAGATGATGTCATGTCCAATTAATTAGATTATTCAAAATATTTTACCAAGGCATTACACATCATTTTGGTTGCTGATATGCATCTCTGACACCCACATCCTTTCCCCTCCAAAAACCCAACTTTGAACATTGGGGAGATGGTGCATTTATTGCCTTTGATAGATGTGCTCCATGCTCATTATATGATGTGCACATTGAGAAATCATGAGCACAGTAGCCTGGACTTGTCTTATTGGTTATCTTATTTTGAATTAATACCATGCCCTTTCCAAAAAAGCTCAGAGCAGCTTACAATAGCATATCAGCAAATACAAATAAACTATTGTCACTGTTAACAAGTATTTGTATAGCACCAGCAATGTACCTGGCACGATACAATCATTAATTAAAGACAGCTCCCAGTGCACTTAGGGGCTTCCAATATATTAATTTTATTATTATTATTATTATTATTATTAGCATTAGCATTAGCATTAGCATTAGCATTAGCATTTGTATTGCGCCAGCTGTGTACCTGGCGCTTCCCTGCCTATGGTTTACAATCTAATAGACACGGAGGGGGAAGACAAGGAGAGGGGACATAGGGAGAGACAAGAGATAAATAACAGTCAAGCGGATGCGAAGTCTCAGGTTCACGTGCTTGGATTGGTTGCGGTGAGGCAGGAGTCTGAGGGGAAGGCAGACAGAAAATATTGAAAGGAAAGTTTTAACAGGCGTCGGGAAAGGTGGCGAGGAAGAGGTGGGTTTTGAGGAGGGATTTGAAGGTGCGGAGGGAGGGGGCAAGGTGGATGTGGGCAGGGAGGGAGTTCCAGGCATGGGGGGTTAGCAGGGGAGAATGGACGGAGGCAGTTAGGGGAGATGGGGAGATGAGAGAGAATGAGGGAGGGGGTAGAGGAGGAGTGGAGAGTGCGTGCAGCAGTTTGTAAGGAGACTAGGGCTGAGAAGTAAGAGGGAGCCAGGTTGTGAAGGGATTTGTAAGTGAACACCAGGAGTTTCTGAAGGATGTGTTCGGGAAGGGGGAGCCAGTGAAGTGAGGAGAGGAGAGAGGCGAGGCTGCACATGGTCAAAGCGACAGGCTGAGTGCCAAGTTTTGGATGGAGATAAGGGGGGACAGGTGAGAGCGGGGGAGGCCAACAAGGCGGAGGCTGCAGTAGTCAAGGCGAGAGATGACCATGGCGTGAACAAGGGTTTTGGCTGAGGAGACAGAGAGAAAGGGGCGAATCTGAGCAATGTTGTAGAGGGCGAAGCGACAGGACTTGGCAACAGAGTCGATGTAGGGTTTAAAGGAAAGATGAGTGTCGAAGACGAAGCCCAAGCTACGGGCTTGGGGAACGGGGCGGATGGTGACCCCATCAATAAGGATGGACAGGGAAGAGGGAGAGGAAGGGAAGGGAGGAAGAATAAGGAGATAGGAGAGAGAGGTTTTTAGGAAGGATTTAGGGAAAGAGGGAGCAGAGCCTGTGTGCTCAGGGAGGGAGTTCTAAGCACATGGGGTAGAATGGGAGAAAAGCCAGTGATAGTTTAGAGAGAAGAAGACTCTAAGGTGGGTGAGGGTGGGTGGCAGAGAAAGAGGATGGAGGAAGTGACAAAATCCTAGATGGAACACAGGTGGGAAGGGAAGTTCCCAGGTGGTTTAGATTGTAAACTCTCAGGTGGGGTCTATCTTATTTTTTGTAAAGCGCCAGGTACATCGCTGGCGCTATATAGATGCTTATAATAATAATAATAATAATAATAATAATAATAATAATAATAATAACGACGCAGGTGGGAAGTGAAGTTCCCAGGTGGGAACACAGTGGGAAATGAACGAAAAAAGATAGGGAGAGGTCTGGCCATGAAAATCTTTGAAGGAGAATACAAGAGTTTGTGCTGGATGCTGAGGGGAAGAGGGATCCAGTGAAAGGAGCAGAGAAAGGGTTGAACATGATCAAAGTGGTGACATCGAGGCAATTCACTTGGGCATTCAAGTTTTATATGAACAGGACTATTATCTCTGTCCACCCCCTTCTTGCCACTTCAAACACATCACAACTTCTATATAGGACGTGAAGAGGCTCCAAGATCACAATGTGAAATTCTTAGGTGTCTGAATTTTCCACTGTGAAGGATTGTATGTGCTTGAAGTGACAATAGACTGGCCTACTGTTCCTCAAGTTCTCCTTTTTCATTCTCTTAAAGATATTGCATTTGCCCTTCTCCAGACCCCTGAGATCATTATATAGTTGCCAATGTCTTTAAGATTGCTTTCAATAGTTCCTTGATGGATGTGCTCCATTCTTGGGTGGACGTCCTTAGGCCCCATGCATTTAAGTTATTTAAGCATTATTTAATCTGTTCCTGCCCTAGCCTGACCTTCACCCCTTCCCACTTCTTGATAACACTCAACATTTTGGGTGTTCTAGATGTGCGCCAGCCACAAGGGGCTAACCCAGATGGATGCCGTCTGGAGAACCACTGCTGACACGGTTCGGAGTGGTCTGGTTGCCAGAACAAATGTGACGTGGACCCCTGGTGGCCAAAGAGCAGTCCCATTGCCACCACACACAGGAGTGCCAGAGAGGCAGGGAACAAATCTTACGGTGGCCCTGGCCAGGCTCACCCCACTCCAGGAACCACAGCCGCTGTGACATGCAGACACGGCAGACTGCAGGCAAAAGAAGCCGCCTGAGCCACTTCCACCCACCTGCCCACAAAAGGACTCCATGAGGGCAGGGGAGGAGGGAGAAGCAGGCAGCTGCCAGCCACAGGGGGACCCATTCATATAGACAGTGGAAAAGCAAAGCACACCCACAGTGCAAGAGATAAAACAGTCCAGAGCCAGGCTGGCATCACAGCTCCCTCACATGGGCATGACATATGGCAAGGGTCTGGGGTGTGTGTTACCACACAGATGGAGGAGGTGGTCACTTCCCCCCTCACACACACACATACAGACAGCATAATCCAAGGTTTCACAGGGGGCCACAGCAAAGTCCACACAAAGTTCAGTTCCAGGGTGGAGGAAAGTGGGCTGTGATGGCCAGTCTGCCCCTGCCCGTGCATTCCACAGGATCCACATAAGGTTCATTTCCAAGGGGGCAGATATCTGTGGGGGAGAGAGAAATCCTGCCCACTCCACATAAAACTCCCAGAGGTACATGCCCTCCAGTAGTCCATAGCCCCCATATGGAAAGCAACCAGGTAGTGCGGCTCAAAATGGTCTCTAATGACTAAACTCACCTGGATATCTGACTGAGTTCTGACCCCATATAGGGCATGAAGTTCAGCAGCAGAAGGCTTCTCTTGCCAGTAGAGCCGAGCGGGTGGACCCTCAAGGTGGTTCAGCTCAAGCAGCTAAGGTAGGCGCAGCAGCACCTTCCATGGCCACAGGCACACAGAAGGGTACAGGAGAACAACAGTGCTGGTGAAGGACCCCCAGTATCAAGACACAGCTGAAAATCAGGCTATTTGCATATCTCCTGTAAAGTCATGCTCTCCTAAGTCCCCCATGGAGCCATGGAACCCCTGGGTGTGTGTGCATGGTATCCAAAGACCTGGATGCTGAGGTCACGGGCCCACTCACTGAATGTGCAAGCAGACAGAGGTGCTGGCTTATAAGCTCAAAACCCACATGGCAAGAGCTGGAATCTACCAACAGCTGTTTAACATCTACGTCTCATCTGTGCCATATGTCAGCCAGTAACATGGTTCCCCATACAATCCAATTACCAGGGGTGCCTGTCCCTGGGACAGAGGGCAAGGGAAGAGACATCCCCCCTGACATGGTGCAAAGCAACAGGGAAAGGCACCAGTGTACGAGCCCTGGAACAAAGACAGGCAGCTGTGGAAAATGAAACTACACCACAACTTCTAGAATAGTGCCAAGATCTTCATATAAGAGTGGTATGGTGACACCAAGGGCAATCGTCAGCATGGAAAAAATAATTCCCACTGAGGGGGGAAGGGAAACATACACAGAATGTTCCATTGGTGGTGCTCCAGCACAACAGGGATGGGGGAGGGGGGGGAACCACCCAAAGCTCAACTGGTCAAAAGCAACTCATGGGAAGGTGCTGTGCCACCTGCCAGGTCTGGGGCTGCAAAGGGACACAACGGGTTGGTCACTCAACCAAAGGTACTTCCACAGTGTGACAGGCCACCTGAAGCCAGTAATCCCTTCATCAGACCCTGGAATGTGGCCCTCCTCCACACACACACAGCCATGGAGGGTTGCATCACCCCACCCATTCCAACAAGCACCACCGTTGCAAAATGAACAGGGCGCGGCATGATGAAGAGGGTCCCAATCAGCACCACAGATGTGCTATTCAGACCTATATAGGCCGACACAAACCATGAGCAATCAGCACTTAGTTGCCTCAGAGAAGCACATTAGACAACACCCTTGAAGTCTAGTTGGCATGCCTGGTCTTTCCCATCCAGTACATGGATGAGGATCAGGTCGTTGCTTATAGGCTGCTCCTGCTCTGTGCAGGGGAGTGGTACAGGCAGCACCAGCCTTTGACCATCAACACCTACTAGCCATTAGATTCCAGGAACTGTGCAACCGACAGGCCAGGATCTTCTGGTGCATCTGGAGGAGGCACCTCTGAAGGGCCGGGCATCATTCAGTTGTGCAGTTACAGCTTCTCTAGTGCACCATAGGAGTCATGCTGGCAAGTACCAGGGAGCTGCAGCAGGCCATCTGTAGCCTGTCCAGGCACATAACAGCAGCAGTAGTGGGAATTTACCTGGAAATGACCTTTCAGAGGATGCCCTGGATTAGGACTGAAACTGAATTTCAACTTTTTCTCGGTTATCGCTGAAAATCGTGATTCTTGTCTCATTTTAAATGAGAAACAATAACCGAGGAAATTGCTGTCTCTTGACAATTCTCGGTCGAGAATCTTTTTCAAATTACCATTTACCGAATTGTCATTTACCATTGGATTGTCGGTTATGAAGTTACCATTTACTGGGTTGTTGATTACCATTTACCGGGTTGTTGTTTACTGGGTTGCCTGTGAGCCAAATCCAATAACAAATAAACACAGTAACCAATAAAGCAATAAACATGGTAATAAACCAATAACCAATAAACATGGTAACAAACCAATAAACCAATAACCAATAAACATCAGGAACCTAATAACAAATAACCAATAAACCAATAACAAATAACCAAAACAAAAAACCAAATAATCACTTAACCAATAACCAATAAACATGGTAATAAAGCAATAAACCATTAACCAATAAATAAACAAAAAAATAACCAATAAACACAGTAACCAATAAACCAATAACCAATAAACACGGTAAATGGCAATTCACAATTACCGGTAAACATGGCACAGGGAAACTGCGATAATGATACAACCGATAAATGGCAAAAAAAAACCAGCAATAACCAGCAAACACGGTAAACGATAAATGCTAAATTGCGATAACTGATAAATTGAGTTTCATCCGAGATCTTGATTGGGGTTCAAAAAAGCTGCAAACTCATGGAAGCACACCCAAGACACACTTCAGTACCACACTCAGAACCCAAGTCACACACCCTCGTCACACCTGAGATGCACACCATACCCATACCCAAGAAACATCTCTTAGGCATGCCCAAAACACACACCCATGGCACACCCAAGACAAGCCTTGCCTCACACCCAAAACACACCCAGCGTCACACCCAAGACACACATTCCCCCTCACGAACAAAGACACACCTCTGCGGCACACTCAAAACACACCCTCGTGCCTTAAGCCAACCTTGCCTTAAGATAACGCCTTAGACTTAAGGCTAAATTAAGGCTAACTGAACATTTGTGAAGATAACTTAAGAGAACGCTTGTGAAAGGAGAGCTAAGGTTGACTTAAAGGACAAGGGTGTGTCTTGGATGTGCCACAGAGGTGGGGTTTGGGTGTGCTGCAGAGATGTGCCGCAGAGGTGTGTTTTAGGTGTGTCGCAGAGGTGTGTCGGGTGTGCTGCAGAGGTGTGTCTTGGGAGTGATGCATGGGGGAGTGTTTGGGGTGTTAAATGGGGAGTGTTTTGGTGTGTGACAAGGGGTGTGACTTGGGAGTGTCCTGGGGGTGTCTTGGATGTGTTGCTGGGGCGTTGTCTTGGTGTGACTTGAGGCTAACAGCGCTGACTGAACATCTGTGGGAACACTTCTCCTTTCACAAGCTATCTCTTAAGCTAAGGCTGACTCGAGGCATGAGGGTGTGTTTTTGGGTGTACCACGGAGGTGTGGCTTGGTGTGCGAGGAAGGGTGTATCTTGAGTGAGGCGAGGGAGTGTCTCTTTGGTGTGTCAAGGGGGTGTATTTTGGGTGTGTCGAGGGGGTGATGAGGGATGTGACTTGGGGGTGTCCTGAGCGTGGTGCCAGGGTGTGTCTTGGGGGTGTCTTGGATGTGGCTTGAGGCTGACTTTATTATATAAACACAATCAGGGCTATCTGCCACCACAGTCCAGAGTGGCAAGAGATCAACTTGGGCTAACATCTGGCAGCCTGCAAACTGCCGAGACAGTGGGCCACGGTTCCAAGTGGGTCAAAGCGAGCTAATGTCAGGTCTGAAAACACCCTTTGATGGTCTGGTCATCGTTTACCTTTTATTTGTGAAGACTGAAACAAATTAACCAATGCCTGTCAGATTATTATTTTTAGTGTCAATGTTACTCCTTTGCATCCCCACAAAGTTTTGAGGAAATTTTTACCACTGGCTCACTGTTGTTCTTAAGAACAGATCGACAAAATACAGGATGGAAAAAGACTGAAGTAGAGGATTATGAGAATCAAATCTACGTCTGAATAATACAGATGTCTCTCACTTATCTGTTTTAAAGTAATTTCAAATACCCATAAGTATTGGAAAATCTCTTACTTACCATGGTTCATTACTACACTTTTCCATCTGTAAGTAATGTAGTTTCAGTGCTGTAATTCCTATGCATTAGACACATCCTGCTAGAAGGAAGATGATTATTATTAATTTATTATTATTATTATTATTATTATTATTATTTTGTATGATTTAGGGTGAATCCTAATGGTGAATAGGCACTTAGGGGAAATATATGACAAATCCATTGCCATCAATTAAAACTAGACAAAATACTCCAGTATCCATTAAGGAGTGAAAAAGAAACCTGAGTTGGCAGAGGATTCACTAAATAAACATCTTCACCACCTTAGGTCAAAAACAGATGTTTAAAGTGGTCAGACCTTTTAAAAATAAGGCCCTTGTATCCTGTTTGACTGCCTCAGAATCGCTCACCCCATTCTAGAAATCTCTAAATCTGTCTTGGTGTAAGTAATAGGCCAGGGATGGCCTAAGTTTCCACCCCCAAGAGCCGCATGCCAAAATCTTCATATGATCAACAGCCACAAGACACATACCCATGTGCACGCAAACACACGTCTTTTGCTTTATGATTGGCTAGCAGAGTTGGTAATCTGTGGTCTTAGTTGCTGTGATTCTGAGGTGCAGCTGCAACTCAGCTCCTGAGACGTGGGTGCAATGAAAGCAGACACAGGAACATTAAAGCAGCATGGGGCCCAGGACCAGCCCTGGCTGAAAGCTGCATTTGAACTGCACAAGAACTACTGAAGACAGCCACAGTTTGGCCACCTCTGCTATAGGTTTTCCCAGCCTATAAAGGCTGTAAATCAAAGTAGCTACCTTAGCTTAAACCTTCTTCTACCAGTTTGGCATTCAGTGGGTGTGCAATAAAAGCAACAAATTATTAATTATTACAGTATTTATATAGTGCCAGCTAGTGATACCGGATTTACCGGTATCGGATCTCCCCGGTACCAGATTTACCAGTATCATCAGTATACCGGATCTTTAACATTGGACATTTTACCGATTTTTTTACACTGCGGCCGTTTATCTAAATGGCCTCAATGTAAAAAAAAAACAGTAAGTGCCCAATGTTAAAGATACGGTATGCCGGTACAGGTAATATCGGATTTATCGGATTAATCGGATACACCCAAATACCGGCAATATCGTTTCTTGGGAGAACCAGAATTCCCACCCCTAGTGCCAGCAATGTACCTGGCACTTTACAACTGTTGAAAGTAGGACAGGGTCTCTGGCCCAGGAGACTTACAATCTAAGAGAGATGAGGGAGGGGAGACAAAGGGTGGGGGAAACAGAGGGAGATATGAGGGTTCATTTATGAATGTGTGAGGTTGCAGGTACACATGCTTAGCTTATTTACATAGGGGAAGGTGATACTGGGAAAATCAGGAAGAGGACTAAGAGGATGGGCAACTAGGAAAGGCCTGACAGACGAGTTCTTACCCTTTGGCCATTTTTAAATGGGCCACAGCAGGGGGCTATCTGTCTGTGGCCGGTGGAGTGTCATTGCAGGAGTCATGCATGGAGGGGAGGGTGCAGATGGGTGCACACCCAGCTCCACCCACCTCCATACACCTCCATGGAGCAACCCGCCTGTTCGCCAATTGCTCTGTGAGTGGGGGTGGGGGTGGGGGTGGTGATGAGTGAGGATGCATGGGCCGCGGGAGCATGCACCCATGCACCTCCAAATTCAAATGGGATGCTCCCCCATGTAGAACCTGGGTGACCACGTGTAAGAGTGTGGGAGTGTCTCTGTTAAAAATGGCCTTAGTTCAATCCCTGACATCTGCTCCTGCATAGGAGTCCAGTCCTAAGGAAAAGATAAACAGGAAGGAAAAGTGGCTCAGGGCCTCTTTGTTCAGTTTACCTCCTGATCTAGGGAGGTAATGAGAAGCAGGATGCCTCCCCATGCCAGTCCTGGAACAGGAAGCATAGACAGAAACTGACTTCTCTCAATTCGGAGTCTGGGGGTGATATTGGATGCAGACCTGCATCTGGAGTGGCAGGTGGAGGCAGTCGCTAAGGCTGCCTTCCGCCAGCTGTATCCAGTGCGTAGGCTGCGTCCGTATGTCTCCGGCCCGGACCTGGCCTCCCTCATCCATGCCTTTGTCACCTCGAGGCTCGATTACTGTAACACGCTCTACGTGGGGCTTCCCTTGTTCTTGGCTCGGAGGCTCCAGCTAGTGCAGAATGCGGCGGCTCGTCTTCTTACGGGGACGGGCCGCCGGGAGCTCCAAGCTCTGCATTGGCTGCCGATAGTGTGCCGAGCCAAGTTCAAGGTGTTGATGATGATCTATAAAGCCCTACACGGTCTTGGCCCCTCATACCTTAGGAACCGCCTCGCCCTCCGCGCCCCAGAGCAGCTCCTGCGGTCTGCCGGGGGTGCCTTCCTGGAGGTCCCCCGTGTTAAGCGGGGGGCCACGATGGAGAAGGCATTCTCGGTGGTGGGGCCGGGGCTTTGGAACTCCCTTCCGGAGGAAGCTCGCCTGGCCCCTAGCCTGTTAACATTTCGGCGACATTGTAAGACCTGGCTGTTCGCCCAGGCCTTTGGGAGGGAGGGGTGGGGGGGGTGTTTAGTGCCCCCACCTATTTTGGATTTTATGCTACTCGCTGCCCTGTTTTAATGTTTTGGTTTTAATGTTATAATATTATAATATGTTGAATGTTTTAAATTGATTTTATTGTTTTGATATTTTGGAAGCCGCCCCAAGCTGCATGGCAGGAGGGGCAGGGTAGAAATGCATAAAATAAATAAATAAATAATAATATAAATTCAGACCAAATTGAGAAAGCCATTACTCCTAGCTCCCTGCAGTCTGGCTGCATGCTGAAATCTGTGTGGACTACTTCATTTCCCTGAACATGTGCACCCACACGCACACTCTCTCTCACACACAGATGGTGTCAGATGCTACCATTCTGTGACACACCCTCACATCATGCCCGAAAAGAGCAGGTGCAGACTTAATCAGACAGTCACACATACCAGTTCAACCAAATACTTGTGAGGAGGAGTTGTTGACATTATTCAAACAGCTCCAGAGAAAACTTTTTAAAAATTGGCCGATACCCATATAGAGATTGAGAATTCTAAGACCAGTTCTACCTCCAAAACCCCCAACATGCACAAATAGGCATCCAAGTAGAGATATACAAAGCATATATTATCCCCTGAAAAGGGGCAGGGGAAGGCAGACGCCTAGGCAGCTCTATGTGTAGTTCTCCAGTGGCATAGCCACTGTGGTGTGGGGGCTCCACTGGAACGGACCCTCACCTTTCTCCTCCTCCCCACCACATGGCAAGGCACTGCAGCTGGCTCTGCCCCCATCCATGTTCACTGCTGGAGCTCCCCCCCACCCTTTCTCCAGGTGTGAGTGTGTATGAGAGGGAGAGAAAGAGAATGAGTGTGTTGTGTGCTTGTGAGAAAGAGAGAGGCTGGCATTCCATCCATTTAAGATCTTATAGTTGGTACATCTTGAGAGATTCCTGGTTCCAGGATAATGTTCATACGGTCCAGGATACTGTTCATTCTGGACACTGGACAGACAGCATCATTCCTGGACTCTCCAGAACAACCCTGAACATCTGACAACCCACAAAGATGCTGTCCAAAAGGAACTGGCAAAGATGGAGAGGCATACCTTCAAGAGGTGGAGAACTTGCTTCATCAAGGTGATGTGCAAGTGGATTTGAAGACTCCTCCATTGATAAAGGTAGCAGTTTAGAGAGGCTTAAAGTTTACTTTCTCACCTCTACAGCTGAAATTATAGAAAAGGATGGCGTTACCAAAGAGGCAGCACAGGTGGCCATCAAGGGCAGCAAGTTGAAGGAGGCAGCAAAAACTGAAGCTGCCGTCAACACCAATAAGCTATGTGACTGGGTTGGGGGCAGGAGAGGCAGGGGGTAGCAAAAATTCTTGTGCATTTCCTGACTAAAACTGTTGATCCAATGGAATCAGAAATGGATGTCTGTTTATTCAAAGCCATGGGTTTCACTAGAGATTAATTTGTCCCATTACTACCATCATGAGACACCAAAGGGCATTTATGGAATTTTAGTGGTATTATAGATGGTAATATTGGGATATTAAGTTGGACCAGTGACACAATTTAAGGCACAGACCAGTTCTGTGTCTGTATTTCCTACTCACTTTATCTCAGGTTACATTCTCAAAGGCATATAATGAGACTCCAGCAAAAAAGGAGAAAGAAAACCCTTCTTTTTCTTCTCCCTTGCTTCGTTCTCCCTTTTTGAAGTCACGAAGTCCAATCAACATTTTTACATTTCAGGCAAAACTGACTATCAAAGCTTAGGCTTATCCGTGCCAAGCTAGGCACTGGAGGGGCACATCTCCAGTGGAACATTGGCAGCCTTCCTGGACCATTGGCAGGCCTTACTGAGTGTTCCATTAAAGGAGAGAGAGGCAGGAGGGAGGTCATTAAATCAGTACTATGGGTTGCTGCTGTCAGTGAGACAGCAACATTGAGCCTTTGCGCTGATGTTCCACTAGAGAAAAATCTTTCAAGTGTGGCAAATAGTCCTGGATACCCTGGCCTTGCAATTGAGGTACCGCCAGAAAGGCACAAATTATTATTATTCTTTAAAGTGTCATAATTCTTAATATGATAGGTCAGATCCTCAACTGGTGTAAATCAACACAGCTACCTTGAAATCAGAGCAGTGTGTTTATTTACACCCAGGGCAAGGATCTAGTTCAGTATGTTGCCAAAGGGAGGTCTCATTCTAATAGTTAGAGATTTGTTTAAAGCCCTGAAGCATGAGGTTTAATGTCCCTTTGAAATTTTGTTTGCATTACCTATTATAGGGCTGGATATTTTTGTCATCCTTATAAATGTCCAGTCCCATTTTGAATTTTTCCTAAGGCCTTGGCCTTGGCAGACATAAAAATTATTGCATCTCCAAGAAAAAAATTTCCTCTGCCCCACAAAATAATGAATTCAACACATCACTGCAAAGTTTAACCTTGTGCGACCCTACTGACTTCAGAAGACTTACAGGATGGATTAATTTGGCCCATGAAACATCTATAAAAGGAGGCCATTTTTGCCGCCTCCTTTTATAGATTTTATACTCTTTGAAGACAGAGTTAGATTATGAAATTATGGAAGGGATTATGCAATGGGAAAATGTTTAGTGAGAGTATAACATATGGGCTTGTCCCGATACATTTTTGCAGGCTCCAGCCCCTCAAAATAGCACACGTCACTGTGGTTCTCCCACCCAATATCACTTTATCGTATAGCGCTCTCCCCCCACACCATACAGTGAGCCATCTCTTCGTGGTAAGGCACTTCACTTTGCTCTCCACTCTATGTCTTTTGATGTTGATCACCTCACATGGATCCCAACCAGCCACCCCTTCATGTACTCTGGGGCTTGTCTGGCCTGCTCTTCAGTCAGCCCTGTTGGTGCAGGACCACCACTTGCTCCAGCCTCAGAAACCCCAAGCCTGAACGCTTCCGTCTCCCTAAATGTATGAGACCTCCCTGGGCTATGTAGCCTCTTTATAAGCCTATACCTGATCACCTGACCTGACCCTCTTCCAGTCAGATGCTTGACTAGAAACAACTGACTAATATGGGAGGCTGGGGGGCACGTGGAGAGTGTTTAAGCGATGGTGGAGTGGGAGTGCCACAATGGGTGTAAACAGACAGACAGCAGCTCAGGAATTGCCCACAGATGCCCATGTCACCCCTAGGTTTACCGGTCTGTGTGAAGGGTGCCTGCCAGATGTACAACACAGAGCAGGCTGGGGCTTCTTCGGGGAAGCCCAGCATGATGTGCTCTGCAAGATCCAGGAGCATGCCACGCGGAGCAGGCCAGCCAAACCTGGAGCAATGGCCAAACACAGGGCTGCTTGGAACAGTGCTATATGTTTAAGAAGAATTTAAAATTGCATACATATTGCAATTAATAACATGGAATGCCCATTGGAAGGAAAAGAGGCAACAGCTATGCCAATTTTGAAATAAATCCCATTGTCATCTGAAGATCCTATTAAGTGACTGTGAAAGAATACAACAGAGCTGCATCTTGGAGAGTGGGAGTGGGGAGGGCAAGAGGGAGTGGAATAAATATGAGGAAGACACCAGGGAGAGTGAGTGGAATGGGTGGAATGAGAGGGAGGAACCAAGAGAGGGTGCAGCGTAGCAGCAAGGAACTGGGTGGAATGATAGGAGGAACACCATGACAAACAGATAGAATTACAAGGTTCTGAGTGAAATAAGTCATTTAGAAGAGTGATAGGATACCATGGGGAGCAGTCCTGTCATTCCACCCAGTTTCCACATCTGCCTCCCTGTTGTTCCACTCCCAATTGCCTCCCTCCCTGTTATTTCACCTCCTCTCCTGCTTCTTTTTTTGTCATTCCACACACAGACCCTTTCTTTTCCATATCAGAAATACAGATCATTGTATTTCCTGCAGCTCTTGGGTTCTCTGTCCAGGGGAGTGGGGGCTAGTGGGCTGGGGGAGCTAGGAGGGAGAAGTCTTGGGTTCTCTGTGAGGGGAATGGGGGCTAGTGGGTTAGAGTGGGGACATGGGGCTGGGAGCCAGAATATTACAGGGTTGGGACTTAGTGGATTAAAGCAGAGGGGCTGGGAGCTAGGGCTCCTCTGTTCTCTGGGAAGGGAGTGGGGAAAGGGGCTAGTGGGTTAAAGTAGGGAGGGGGCTGGGAGCCAGGACTCCATGATCCTCTGAGAAAGCTGTGGGGGATAGTGGGTAGAGGGGAGGGCTGAGAGTGGGTACTCAGCTGCTGTCCTATTCTCCCCAATCCAAATGAAAGGATATAGGAAAAGGAGGGGGTGATCACCCCCTCCTGTCCCCAGCTTCATTGCTGTCCCCAACCTGCAGAGGAAGAGGATTGGGGCTGAAAGACCAAGGCAAAGTGTGGGTGCACGGAGCCTAAGTTGTAAGTGAGCACAATATGTGAGCCCGTTTTTAGACGTGCCTTGATCTTTGCAGACTTCACAATCCTCTTTCAGCAACCTCGCAGGGGTGGAGTTTAGACGTGCCTCTCCACACCAGAAGTTGCTTGGCTGCTGTTGGAAACAATGGCGTTGGGAATCTTAGGTATTCTTTTTAAAACTGGATTAGTCAAACCCCGATATTGAGGTTTGACAAATCCGGTTTTAAAAAGAATGCGTGAGCTGCCCGGTGCCGCTGTTTCTAATGGTGGCCAGGCAACTTCCGGTGCAGGGAGGCACATTTAAGCTCCACTCTCGTGAGGTAGCTGAAAGCAGATTGTGAATTCTTCAAATATAGAGGCACGTCTAAAAGTGCCCTGAGACTGTCCAGTGTCTTTACTGCTTACATGGCACGGAAGCTTAGGCGGGAGCCTTAACCTACAATTTCCATGCATTTTGGAGCATGATTGAATTTGTAAAGGCCTTAACTCCTCTCCAAAACTGAAGGGTTTTCTGAGTATAGAATTTCCTCATTTTTTGAAAATGCAATGCACTAAATTCCTCCTGCTGTTGTACTACCATGATTAGAACTCTAACAGTGAAATTTTAGAATTCCAAAACCTCACCATGTACTGAAATATGGCTGCCTTTGGTGTGGGGGTGACCATATTGTTAGCCGCCCCGAGATGCTTTTAGCAGGCGGGGGTGGCATGCAAATGTTATTAATAAAATAAATAAATAAATAAATAAATACTGAAATCTCTCATTGCATACTGAAATGTGGTGATCCTGACCTGCAGCCCATGCTGGGCCAGCTATGCGCACCCACCCCACACAGCTCTGCCAGAGCCCTACAATCCTGACTGAATGTCCTGGGACGGACCTAGGCATACATTCTCACCTTCTCTGACCCTCCCTCAAACAGCAGCCTCTCTCTCTGCCCTCCCCAACTGTAGCCCTTCATTCTCACTCCCCTACCAATCCAGCAGCCTCCCACTCTCACTCCCTCACCCATCTCACAGCAGCCTCTAACCACTCCCCAAACTCTCCACAGCAGCCCCCCACTCTCACCCCCACCCCCACACAATAGCCCCCACTCTCACTTCCCCCACAGCAACCACCCACTCTCAATCTCCCCCCTCCCCACAGCTGTCCCTCTCTCTCAGTCCCCCATCCCCTCCCTGCCAGAGCACATCTCCGCCTGAGATGAACTCTGGTAGAGAAGGGCCCTGTTCATCTATAAACTGTCCAGAGCCTCCTGGGAGTCCCACGGTTTAAGCCCACAGTCCCCATGACCCCACCCCATGCCATCCCTGGCACAGCCTCACCCCCACTCCCCTGACCGGCTCCTATCCACTCCCTTCCCTCTGCACAACCTGCCAGCGTCTGGGATCAGCTGCGATCTTGCATGCTGTTTGCTAATCTCGGATTGCCTCTGATTCCCTCTCTGGTCAGCGGAAGGCAATAAGCATGTGTTTATCCATAGGATAAAATAAGGGACTTCAAAACCTTATAAAACCTTTTAAAATAAAAAATGCAGCACAGATTTTCAAACTTCAAATGAAAAGTCAAAGTACAATGCACAAATGAATTTTCTAAAACCTCTTCAGACGTCACAATGGGTGTTTTTTCACATGGACAGCAGCCCCACCTCTGCTCTGCTGAACCCCCGCGTGGCTCATCTGTCTGAAAGGTGCATCGCCAGATATGCAGTGCCAGCAGTGCTCCAGAACATTCCAAAGCAGAGTGGCCCGGCCAAACCAAATGCTGCTGGAGTCGTTTTGCAAAAGGGCATGCATGCAAAGACCTGCCCCAGTGGCCATTTTGCAAATGTGACGTGATTTATTTATTTTTTAAATACAATTTTTAATTTATTGTTTTTTAAAAAAATTACTTCACATGTGCAAAATGGTCACCGGGGCCTTTCTGCGCACGCGTGCCTTTTTCCAAAATGGCACTGATGCTGTTGATGCAGGAGTTCTGTACATGTGCAGTGAGGTTTTTTATTTTTATAATGAAGGACCCCCCCTCCCCCTCCCAATTTTTCATTACCTTTGTCATTCCTTGTCGTATTTTAATTACTAAAAGGAACTGGACTTCATTTGGTTTAGTAATTTTAAAAATGAAAACAAATGGCACATTCCTAGTAATGACTATCCATTTCCACTCTTATGAATACCCCATTTCAATTATTTTGAGTTGGTGGTTTTCAATTTGGTTATTTCTGTTTTTCTTTATTTCAATAATGCCATTTCAGCAATATTCGCACTATTGTGCTGCATGCACAATTGCCCAAAATGACAAATAAAATGCCTGAAAAAACAAAATAACTGAAATGGAATACATGAAAAGCAAATAGCCACAACCAAAATGAGTATATATTTACATATTATTTGGCTATCTGGACAGCTATCCATAAATGTGAATAATAACCACAAATAATAAAACTACTAACTGTTCCAGCATTAGATAAGAGTAAAACTCAGGCTGACACATAGTGGATACCAAGGTTATTCTCATGGTAATTGTGATTGTGACACCACTCTCGAAGTACCTCTTCTGGCTCCCCCCTTAGCACTAAACACTGGTTGGCTGCCTTTGTCATTAAATTGTTGGATGACCTATCTCCACCCTCCTTGTAGTATCTTATGAGCTACCAAGATGCTAACTGCTGCCCCTACTTATCAGTGATGCCTTTATCATACTCCCAATGCTCCATTCAAACTTCTGCAAAGAAGAACTGTCCTGCAATTCCCTCCTGAGAACCTCTATTTGCTGTGGTGTCTATAAAAAGCTGCTGGTGTGTGGAAAACTAGCTGGGATACTGAAAAGAATTGTCTCACTGTATCCTTGTGATTCCCCGACCGGATTCATGCGTGGTCTCTTGTTTTAAAGAGTTAATGATCTTTGGGCAAGGCACTATCCTGTGCTATATGTTTCACAGCGGCTATTACAATGGTGCTCTTAATTTTGTCTGGGGCTCTCCTCCTACGCAGTACTGCAGAACAAAGAGAATAAAATAAATAACTAAACCAGACAAAATCATAACCCCTGCAAACTGGAACTGGAAATTGGTGAGTTTTCAACAGCTGGGGTAACTGTGTCTTTCTTTATTCTTCAAGTTGCATCTCTCTGGCATCTAACCTGGTACATGGAGAGCTGTTCCTCATGAGCTCAACCTATCTGATCCCTAACATTTGAGGGAGATACCAGTAGTCAGGAACAACTAAGATATGGTTGAGGGATGTATGATTATGTGGATGTGGATCACCCTCTAAGCCCTCCACACAGATGAGTCGAGTTACTCTCTCTCTAGATTTCACATCGAGACTTCAGGGTTTTTTTAGTTTTGTTTTTTGTCCCGGCATCTCCGGCTCCTGGGGAAACCCTGATTTCTCTGTATCATCCAGTTGTGCCCCTGGTAACCTGGCAAAATTACAGCTTCCGGGGGCGGTGATATCAGAAAGTGGGTGGGCCATAGGGACTGTCTTGCACCTTTTCTGGTGTGGCCCTGCCCTACTGAGCATCCCAGTATCATTATTTATTTAATGTATTTATTTGAATTTATATGATGCCCATCCCATTAAGGCTCAGGGCAGTTTACAATCAATAAAAACATCTAACAATCCTCATAACCCCCTCACCAACGTTTCCTTAACCCACTCGCCCGCCCCTATCCCTGCCTGCCAAACGCCTGGTCAAACAGAAAGGTCTGAGAAGACTTGCGCTTAGATGACCTGCCAAGGGAGAGAGTTCCATAATCATGGGGAAGCCACCAAGAACTCCTCTATGCATGCCCTTGCTGTAGAGTTAAGGGAAAGGGGTGGGTGCAACAGTTCCTCTCCCCCAACTCCTTTCTGACATGGCCCCACCATCTCCAGGTGAAAGCCTGAAGGTAAGTAACCCTGTAGATGAGTGCAGCAGCCACAGCACCTGCTGCCTTTTTAGGACAACCCAAGCAGACAAACAATGGCTTTGGGGAAAGAAGCTTCTTTATCCAAACTCCAAAAGTCATGAGATAGGAGGCAGTGTCCTATTGTGGACTGCTAACTGACTGAAGGATAGGAAACAAAGAGTAGGGCTAAATGGTAAGTTTTTGCAATGGAGAGAAGTAAATAGTGAAATGCTGCACGGAACTGTTCTAGGACTGGTGTTGTTTAATATATTCATTAATCATCTTGAGAAAGGAGTAAAGAGTGAAGTGATCGAATTTGCAGACGACACAAAGCTATTTGACATACTTGAAACCTGAGTGGACTGTGAAGAATTGCAGGAGGATTTTGCGAGACTGGGTGACTGGGCATCCAAATGGCAGATGAAATTTAGTGTGGACAAGTGCAAAGTGCTGCACATAGGGAAAAATTCTCCAAACTATATGTGCACAATGCTGGGTTACCACTCAGGAAAAGGATCTTGGGGTCATTGTGGACAATCCATTGAAATCCTCTGCTCAATGTGCGGTGGTGGTCAAAAAAGGAAACAGAATTTTAGGAATTATTTGTAAGGGGATAGAGAATAAAACTGAAAATGTCATAATGCCCTTATATAGGTCGATGGCGCGACCACACCTTGAGTAATGTGTGCAGTTCTGGTTGCCCCATCTCTAAAAAGATTTAGTAGAAATAGAAAAAGAACAGAGAAGGACAACAAAAATGATAAAGAGTATGGAACAGCTCCTGTATGAAGAGATGCTTGATAGGTTGGGACTCTGCAGCTTGGAGAAGAGATGACTGAGAGGGGATATGATAGAGGATTGATAAAATCATGAATGATTATTTACCCTGTCGAATAGTACTAGAACTAGAGGACACCTAAAAGGGATTTGCACAGAATTTGTTTTCTTTTCATTATTCCTTTCGTTTTCATGATTAAGATGTCATTTGTTTTCATTTCTATTTTTGTTATTGTCTTTCATTTTCATTTTTACTTTCATTTTTGTTTTGTATTGGTTTCAATGGGAAATGAGTTCCTTGATTGTTGGAATGCCCTCCCCCCCCCACCCCCCCCACTTCCTGAAGTCCCAGTTATGTCCTGAATTTTTGTTTTTGTCCCCCAAATTTTCAGGACAAGTATTTGCACAACTTCTGTTAAAATTACAAAAGTTCAATTGCTTATAACATTGGAACTCTTTATCCAATTTTTATGAGAATTGGAAAGTAAGATCCCTTCGGTGTCACGTACAATTCTTCCAAATTCCAGCCAAGCTGAATGGAAGATAATACAGTCAGAAATGCATGTGAAAGTCAAATGCTTATAACATCAGGTCCTTTTATCCAATATTTCTGTAATTTGGCAGAGATAATAAACATGGAGATGGGTACAATATGTCATAAAGTCATTCATACTGGATGGAAATTTAAAAAGTTACTCAGAAATGCATGCAACACTTCTGTTAAAATCACAATATTCAATTACTTATAAAATTGGGATCCTTTATACAAGATTTCTGACATTTGGCAGAGATAATGCCTTGGGTGAGGGGTACAATCTCTCAAACCCTCATCCAGATTGGATGAAAAACAATGAAATTACAGTAAAATTACATACTCCCCCCTCCCCCCATTTTTTGTTATTTTCTTTCTTTTTCATTATTGAATAACAAAAACTAAAAGGCCCATTCGTTTTCGTTATTCTAATAACTAAAATGAAACATCCCTACCAATGAAACTAACACAGAGAAGATTTTTTTTTAAAAAGATAGATATATATGTTTTCATTTAACACACAATTAAGTTGTGGAATTTGTTGCCAGAAGAGGTGGTCAAGGCTAATAGTATAGCTGGATTTAATAAAGGACTGGACAAGTTTCTGCAGGATAGGTCCATTAGCAACTATTAGTGGGATAGGTTTTGGGGAATGTAACCTCTTATGTCAGGAGCTGAGAGTGAACAACAGGGAACGGAACGGCCCATTGTGACCTGTTGGGTACTTCTTCCAAACGATCGAGGTTGGCCACTGTCAGAGATAGGTGCTGAATTTGATGGACTTTGGTCTGACCCAGTATGACACTTCTTATGTTCCTATGTAACCTCACCTCTCCCGGTCCCTGAACTATAGCTTCATGCCAGCCAGGCCTGCTATTTCAATAAGCAAATATTTAATTTGCCTCCATATCACCACACAGGGTGTTTTCAGATGGACGCAAGTCTGGCCACCCCCAGACCAGCTCCAGGGATGTACCTGTACATTTGCCCACTTGCAGCCCTGCCTGAGTCATGTTTAAACAGACCAGGCAGTTGCCATGACACTCCCCCATGCCATAGAGTTGCAGGCGGGTTGCCCAATGCCCTAGGCTGTCACCTGAAACTCTGTGATGTTGCCCGGGGCAACCTCCAACCAAGAGCAGAGCTGCAGTGGCCATCCACCAAGCAGATAGACAGCAGCTCAGCCTTGGGCCAGTACCCCCAGTTTGGGCAGCTCACTCCGCTGTCCTGGATGTTCCAGATTGGCACAAGCAGGGCTGGAGCAGCACAGGGACAGCCTACTCCGCCTATGCTCCACCTGCACATTTGCCGGCCTGCATTTAAACAGACAGGCTACATGGGGTGCACCAGAGAAGAGATGGGGCTGCTGTCCACATGAAAGCACCCATAGTGGTGAGTAATCAACTATATTATTATTATTATTTTTTAAGTTGGCAGTGAGATCACTTTACAAGTTACAACAAACCTGACTATGGAATACACAGAGATCTTCTGTAGTGCTGCTAAGGAACAATAGCAAAACGGAAATATTGCGTAACCTGGCAAATCCTCATTTCCAGTAAAAATGGAGCCATTTTGAATGTAGAAAAATCTGAGGGAAACTATCCTGAGCAGCAGCTCACACAGCCTTGTAACTAGTCTTGAGCTAGTCATTTTATACTAGACTACAGGAGGCAGGGCATGTGAAGATACCCTGTAGGAGCAATTGGACCTTGGCTAAGTATCTGACTTGGCTAGCTGATTAATGATTTAATAAATAATATAATAATAATAATAATTAATAATAATAATAATATTAAATGTGCCAACAAGCTACCTGGTGCTAACAGTGGTAGTTAGAGGCAGATGCCTGACCCAAGGGGCTTACAGTCTAGAAAGGAGAAGGAGAGGAGAGACATGAGGAGGCCGTGCACATAGGAGGAGTCAGGGGTAAATTCATGGAGCTGACCAGTTTAGCTTAGTTAAAAGGGAGAAGGCCCACAGAGCTGAAATAAGTACCTGCTAATTTGGTACCGGCAGGTAATACCCACATTTTTGACTACCATGTTGGGTATTTGATGGGTTATTTATCCAATTGCCTCCCAACATGCCAGGCGCATGAAGAGAAAGGGATGCCACGTGTAACAAGAAGACACCACGGCCCTTGCCCCCAGAAGCCATACCCTCATCTTCAACTAAGCCAACCCCCAGAGCAAAAACACCCCTGCGATGGGACTATCAACCTTAAACTACACCCCTGTCTTCATCTCTCCTCAGATTGATGAGGTAGGGTTGGTGGGGCCACCTCTCCCTTGTGAGAGGGGGGTAGAGGTGGTAAGATGTATGTCTGGGTTAGCAGGGGGGGAGTTGGTGGATGATGGGAGTTATCCAGTTTTTGTGGGTGAAATGATTGAATGGGATATAAGTTAAGGCGGGGAATATGACAAATGGGCAGAAGGAAATGTTTATATTTTTGGTCCCTGTGTGGATTATTGGGTATATATGATTGTTGTTTATAATGATATATTGTAATATGATGTTTATTTTGTATTTTTTTCTGGTGTGTAGTGAGCTAGGGCGACGTCCCCTGTGAGAGAGGGTGTGAGTTTGCCGAAATGTCCTGGTGGCAGCAGGATGTTTGGTGGGTGGGACCATCCCTGATTGGGGGATAGTCAGATGGGATTGGAGAGGATAGTATGAATTTATATGTATTGAAATTGTTTTGATTATATTGAGAATTGTTGTTGCTGGACCCCTGCGTGGGAAGTATCTCCAGCAGATGTATGTTTTTTGTTGTTGTAAGCCGCCTCGAGTCTTTTGAGAGAGGCGGGATATAAATAAACTGTTGATTGATTGATTGATTGAAAGTAGGATTTGGATCCTCTGGGTGAGTGACAGTGAGCTTCAGCACCCATAGTGGGACTGTCCCACCTGAACTGGGACTGGTGGAATGTACGGGTTTTTATCCATCCCAAGCATTAGTGGTACGGTGACGCCTGTTATGAAATCCTGAACGTTTAGTTGTGTTTGTCTCAGCCCCTTATTATTAAACTTACTCTGGAATCATTTATTTATTTATTTTTTAAAGGTGAGTTTTTGTGTATGGAAACCATGCCCACATAAAGATCTAATAATCTGAACCAAAGCAGTCTTAGAGCATTTTTACATGGACACTTATCCCAGGATTAGATCATTAGTCCTGGGATGACAGGTTCGTCTAAATGCAGCATTCAGTTATTATAATCCCAGGATCACTGAAAAACTCCAGGATTACAAAACCTCTTTTTCGAGGTTTGTAAAATCCAGTTGTTAAATAATACTGGGATTAGGTCCATCTAAATGACTGTTCAAGGATTTAGCATCACAGAGTTTTAGGACATCCTCTCTATGCAGTTCTGCTTCTAGGATATCTAGGAGCACATGACTGCGGGGCGATATTATCTCTGTCATCTTTCAACAATGCATTGCATTGCACCAAGTTTAAATACCCGCAGAACAAATTTTCTTCAACTCAGAAATCAGAAAAAAATTATAAAAATCAGATTTTCTTCTATCCCAGAAATCAGTGCATAAAGCATGGATGGAAACCACCACTGGATTGATATTCATCCCAGATATTCTCAAACCGGAATAACAGCAATGTGCTGTTCCTTGAACTATCCTGGGCTGGATTTCAATGCCGGATAGAAATGTCCGAGTAAAACATGTACCCATTTGTAATACCTGGATACCAATTCTGGGATAATTTTCGCCTAATCCCAGGATAAAGTGTCCATGTAAAAACAGCAAACGCCTTTAGTCGCTACACTGTCCACGGAAGCAGCTCATTGGGGCAAGGGACAATTTAAACTAGGTTAGGATGAGGCATCGCTTTAGGTAGCGAAACTAGGAGGAATGTGTCCTGAAAGCACAATTGGTTCAACGGCCAACTCAGCTTTTCTAAGGCCTTGATCCCATGAAATGCTGATCACTTACTACAGCTACTGATCACCCTCTTCAGACACTTTTTGACTTCAGTAGCATGAAGTAGTACAAAGCTCTGTGAATACTGATCTGAACTAAGCCTGGACCCCAGCAATTTAGGGTCACCATGTTCTTAGAGATGCTTTCTCTCTCTCTCTCTCTCTCTCTCTCCATACGCATATATCTATATCTTGCATATCTTAGCAGTTTTGAGTCTAATGTCTCCTTGGGCTGAAAAGTGCTATATATACACACCAGTTATATAGTCTTTATTAAAGAACTCTACATATTTTTTTTCAGATGAATTCAGCAGAGCTTTATTAAGAAGAGAACAAAACAAAGTACAAATTTGTCAAAATTAAATGGAAGTTAAGAGAACATACTGTCTAAGGGAACAAGGCAGTTCAGACAGCTCTACAGCAGCCTAAACACATGACAGACCCAGGCAGCTCCCAGCACTGCCAGCACAACTGCCTGTGAAGTCTGCCAAGAAGCCAGATGCTGCTGCTGGAAAAAATATCTTCCACAGTTTGGCATCAGGATCCTGTGATTACCATCCAAATGGGAGGAGATGGAGTGGTAGAATGCAACTTTAGCATTTAGCACCCCAGTACTCCACAGCAGCCTTGGAAGGAGGAGGAAAGAGTTCAAGCAAAATATTTTTGCTGAAAATATACTCAGAGAAATTAACCTCCCCCCACCCCAATTTAATAAAAGAAAACCTAATGATTGTTAAAAACAACACAAAATATTTCATGTCAATAATATCAATTAATTGATCATGGCCAAAATAAAATAAAATAGGATTGTGAATTTTTTTCCCTAGTAAATTTTCTTAAGGAATATTATTTTTGTGAAGGTCAAAGTACGAGCTCTTTGTCTCTCTGCTGTTGCTAATGGAAAGTTCCTTGAGTTCCTTCCAGTGCAGAGAGCGTCACAGAAAGCTCCCTGTACCGAAGATAAATAGAGATGGGCCCAAATATTCCCTGATTTGGGGAAGTTTCCAAATATGGATACCAGGTTTGCAAGCTGGCCCCTGTCTCTGTGGTGAACTGAACCAAAACCTTGCATCCAAAGTTCTGGAGGGACTGGGATCCAGTTGGATTCCAAACTTTGTAGTTTTGGCCTACCTGGAAAAGTGAAGAAGTGAGATGAAACACCATTGGGTAAAAACTGAAGTGACAGCGATGCGGTGGCAACCCTGGTCGGGTTGGGTTCACCAACGCGCCACTGACACTGCCGGGGTCATGTCGGGGAACCAACCACATGTGACCGCAGCCAGGAAGCCATTCTGGCACTGCCCCCACACTGCCCCCAGCACCCTTCCCCATGAT
This sequence comes from Sphenodon punctatus, assembly GCA_003113815.1. Lineage (NCBI taxonomy): Eukaryota > Metazoa > Chordata > Lepidosauria > Sphenodontia > Sphenodontidae > Sphenodon > Sphenodon punctatus. The sequence goes on from QEPC01011413.1 coordinate 538,491, forward strand.
GGGCAGCCATGGTGGCCAATCATGGAGCGATCCAGGAAAGGCCACAGTAGGAAAGGCCACAGCAGGTCCAAGCATACGTTCTAATCTGCTGTGGCCTGTTTTGTCCCAGACTGACCCTGGGGGGAGGGGGTAGTAGCCCAGACTGTAACTTGGGCACTTTGCTGAGTAACAGCCTGCACTAGCCACTGACATGCCTAGGGACAAATGTGACTGCGAGCCAGAGCAGGTCACTGTCATGTTTATTTTTATCCATTTTTTAGTGAGGCTGCTATGCTATCCCTATCAAAGCACAGCAACTTTGCATACTCCCCTTTCTGAAAACTGTGGTAGATGATTTCTTTGAAGCCCACCAATTTAGACATCACATTTCCTAATGCCAAGCCATGTCTCTAATTTGTTTTTGTTTGAGCTGTCTGTACTGGGGTTATATGCAAAATTAAATAATCTGGAGTTTAATGGCTCTGGAAGAATTACAGATGAGTGAAGAAAAATTGGCAGGTGATCTCAAATTCCATTCTTCAAAGTTAGAATGTTCTTCTAATTTGGACAGTAAGCTCTAACTTTTCAAAACCATTCACTGATTCTGAATGCCTACATTTAGACACCAAAGGTCTGGTTTTCAAACGCAGAGCACCAAGGAACTGAGATATCACTGGCCATGTTTGAAAATATAGGCCAGATTTAATTTGTCTTTTTCTCCCCTCTCTGATTGTTTCCCTAGCAGATTTCTCATTATTTAAATTAGAAATCAATCACTACATACTGGACCTTTACTGGATCTTATAATCCAGAGATAGAGTGTGGTCACCATGTTAGCCCAAAGTGATAGAGACACAAAGTAATTCAAATGATAACTTTTATCGGACCAACTGTTGTTGGTGGAAAAATAAGCAAGCTTTCAGCCACAAAGGCAGTAGCCAGTAGAAATATATAAACTGAGCAAACGTAGAGCAGGTATATATGAGGAGGCACAGAATCCATTCCCACCCATTCCATGCCCCCTCATATATACCCACTCTGCTTTTGCTCAGTTTATATATTTGTACTGGCTACACTACATGCCTGAGGAAGGGCTCTGTGTGGCCCAAAAGCTTGCTTATTTCCACCAACAACAGTTGGTCCAATAAAATATATCATTCAAACCACTTTGTCTCTCTGGATCTTTTAAGGAACTTTAAGGGTATTTTTAAACAAGATTCTACCACACATGGCCATCCAGGAGGAGCCACTTATCCCACTGCCCGTCTGAAGGTGGTGCGGGGGGATGCATACTTAGGGGTGTGCATGTCATTTTTGTTATGACAAAACGGTAATGAAAATCGTCATTTTCATTATCGTTATTGCCATAACGAAAATGAAAAATAATAATTAAAAAAAATAGAAATGAAAACAATTTTGTTTTTGAAATAAAGGGAAGAAAATGAAAACTGTATATCTGGCTATAAGCCTTTTTGTTTCTTATTCAATTATGATGAAACTTAGGTAGATTGTACCCCCAATGAAGGGCACTATGGGTGATTTCAGATGTTATGCCATCCCGATTCGTCCCAGTGAATCCCCGGAGGGGGTGAATGAAATAACCACCCCTCATGGTCAAAAAATGGCCCGAATAGACGTGCCGGCTGATCCCAGTGGGGAATCAGGGAGGGGGCGGGGCCGCACGGCGCAACATGTGGCCGCAT
>QEPC01011413.1:568408-592735 GCA_003113815.1 Sphenodon punctatus
GGGGGGGGGGAATTGGGTTAGGGTGGGCTAAGTCTTTGTCACAGGCTAGTGTGTTAATTTAAGATTTATATTATTATGGTTTTTTAAAATTTTCTATTGTATTTTATATTTGTATTTATTTTTATGTTGTGAGCTACTCCAGGTCGCCAGAGGTGAGAGGAGTGAGATATTAAGCTAAATAAATAAATAAAGTGTATGTTCAGCACATCTGAAAGTCTAGGCCAGGACTGATCCATAGGTCTTCATTAGAAAATCATTTTGGTCCTGTTTTTGCATCATTAACATGATTGCTTAAGCACTAAGGAGCCAACCCCAATGGGAGATGCTCAGAAATTCATCTCTATGCTTTAATTTAGCCTGATTTTTTATCACGAGCTCACAAGTTGCTAATATTTATTGAAAATGATTAGCTAAGTATTGCCTGCTCAGCAGGCTGAACAGCATAAAAACGCTGCTGCTGCTTCTTCTTCTTGAGACTCCAGAATTGAAAATGACTCTGTTGATAGTTTGTCTAAACCAGGCACAAAAGCCCAGTAAGGAGTTCATGATTTAGTCCTGTTTGAATCCTACAAATAGTTCTTCATCTCCAGGTCCACAAAAGTTACATATTGTCTGTCAGAACTGCACTATGTTATTATTTTCTGTCTCTAGCAACTGAAGTGGTTTGAGAAGCAGCTACCCAAAATTCCTCCTTGTCTTAATTGGTGCTTACTCGATGCCTGACTGCTGTTGGGGACTGAATGAGGGTGAGCTGATTGAAGCTGAACACTGACAAGACTAAAGTGATGATGGTTGGCCAGTCTTGTGACGTGGAAGGGATTGGGAGTAGATTACGGCAATGCGCTCTACATGGGACGGGGCTGCCCTTCATAAGCTGCTGCTGAATGTGGCAGCTTGGCTTTGTTGAGGGATGAGTCACCGGGAGTGCTCCAAATTCTGCACTGGCTCCCTATAGCTTTCCGGACACAATTCAAAGTGCTGATTTTGACCTTTGAAGGCCTAAATGGTCTGGGTCCCATATATTACCTGCTCAGCAGGCTGAACAGCAGAAAACGCTGCTGCTTCTTCTTCTTCTTGAGACTCCAGAATTGAAAATGACTTTGTTGATAGTTTGTCAACTATCAATGTTGGCCACCTGTTCAGTCAGAACACAGGAATTGTCCTTATGATGCAATGGTGGTCACATTGCATGTTCAATGGGTGGCCTATCCCACCATGTCCCATTGTTTCCCCTACAGTCTTCTGGGAGTGCCCTCTTCCAGGTTCCATCTGTTACTTGCCCATGGGACAGGGGTGCACAGGAAGGCATTCTTGGTTGCTGGCTGGCTGGTTTTGTGGAACTCCCTTCCCCCAGGAGGTTCACTTGAGACCAAGTCTAAGCATCTTCTGGAAGTGGTGTAAAAAAAATGTATTTGAAAAACCATTTGATGGAGAGGGATAGGGGCTGGTTGGGTTTTTGGGTAGGGTTGTGGGTAGGATTGTCAGGGAGGGTGGGAGTTCTTATTGTTTGAATTTTGTTGCCATTGATTTATTAATTGTAAACTGACATGTGAAGGACAGTGTATAAATTTGAATAAATAAAAGAAAGAAATTGATAGTAACCAAGGATGTTTTGAGAAAGAACCATTAGAGAGGCCCGAATGCAGGGTTTACAAAAGGTTGACAGTTGCATCCTTAAATATGGCAGTTGCTACCAAAGATTCCATGGCACAAATTCTCCTCACCAACTTGTCAGACTCTGGGTAAAAATAGATGTGACAGTGGCCCACTTTGGCCTGGGCATATCTGTTTATGCACCACCAGATATCCGCCCAGGACTGCTCCAGGTGCGTAAACTGCTAGCCTGGGATGTGACCTCAGAAAATCTCCAAGGATGCAGCCTGGGTTAAGGGCTGCCCATGTGGGCCAATGCAGGCTAGCACATGTGTTCAGCCCCACCATAACCGCCTCAGGGCAGGAGCTGCCATGACTGAGCACCATAGCTGTCCTGTCATGGTGGGGGTGGAGTGCTGGGAGAAGGACAGGAGTGAGGCCAGCTGCCCACATGTTTGTTTAGCTCCTCACCATGTGGGCACTGGGTCAGCTCTCCGACCATGGGCATGATCATTTGGTGCCCCTCCCTGACCCAGGATGTGTCAGCTGTGGCTTTCTGCCCAGCTGGGAAGTCAAAGTGCCACTTGCATGTGTGTTTTTACCCTGTCTTTCTATGCTTCCATCTCCCAGTTAAGTTACACACCAGGATTGGCTTGGGTGTCTTTAGACATAATGTCAACTGATGTCTGAATGTGTGTTTTGACCTTGATACGAACACCGGTTTGGCCCTGTGTTCACCATGTGATTCTGCTTAGACACACAGCCCATCTTGGGGAAAATCGGTGTTTTGCTCGCCACCCGATCTCAGCACACAAGAGCTGCTGCCTTGTTCCCCGTGTTGTACCTGCTAACACGCCACGCAATATCATTAGATCACCTGTTCAGCCAGAACACAGAAATTGTCCTTATGATGCAATGGTGGTCACATTGCATGTTCAATGGGTGGCCAAACTGGTCATTGTATGTAAGCACCATAACAATCCCAACACCAAACATGTGCTTAGGGGGTTTGACACCCAAACTTTGTTATGTCTAAAGATGCCCTTTGTCTCTATCATTGCCCCACATTTTCTTGATTACTCTAAACAATCTGACAGTACACAGATCAAGAGGAGAAAGAAAACAGGTAAATAAAGGTAGTGGAATAATAAGCATTTTGAGTCAGGAGAGCAAGAGAAGATGGAATTCAGAGGAAGGGAGAAATGAGAAAGATTTCAAAGGAACCAGGGGAATACCTGTAGTGGAGAGGCTTCTAAAGCATTCAGGCTCTGACCAGCAAACGTGTGTGTGTGTGTGTGTGTGTGTGTGTGTGTGTGTGTGTGTGTGTGTAGTCCCTGATTTCAAATGGGATAATATGTATTAGTGTTTGGAGGACTGGGGCTTTAGTGCTGATCTAACTTTGTTCCCACTAAAATCAACGACCTTTTTTACACAGATCCCGCCCACCCCCCATTCCCCGCTGGGGGTGGGTGGGTAGGGATGCGTGAACAGAACCGAGTTCAGAAATTCAATTCGGTTCGAAAATCGAGTTCGGTTCAAAAGTTCGGTTTGGTCGACCGAACAGAGTTCGTACAGTCAAAACTGGGGTTTTTTGGCCTTCTGAACTGGTTCAGATTCGACCGAACAGTTCAGTCGAATTCAAGTTAGGTTCGAAAGTTCGATTCGGTCGACCGAACTATTCAAGTTTGGTCCGAACTCTGAACTTCCGAACTGTGTTCGCACATCCCTAGGTGTGGGTGGGTATCACGGCGGTGGGTGGGACTATGGGTGTGCGCCCGTAGAAACACCACGGACGGTGGGTGCGGGTGTGTGCATGCTCCTGGCACACACACCCTTCCACCCATCACCCACGCATGGAGCCATCAGACAAAACAGAGGAGGCTCCATAGGTGGAGGAAAGGGAGAACACCCACCTCCATCCACCACAGTCCAAGCAAAAAGATCCAACATGTATTAGTGTTTGGAGAACTGAAGTGTTCATGTTGATCTAACTCTGTTCCTACAAAAGTCAAAACAAAAGTTCTTTTGAATTTCAATGGGTGCAGGATGAAGTCAATATTGAATACTTTGAAAAGGGATCCCTTTCCCACGAATGAAAGTCTTTGGAATTTATTCAAAGTGAATGGTTAAAATGCCATGTTGCTGCAGTTAATTGTTTATCCCAGTTGGATATTCAGTCAGGAAAGAGCTTGACTGAAGAGCCACAAGGGCCAAATTAAAATGGCCAATATTATCTATGACCTTAGGTTTGTCTACTTATCCATCATAAGCCAGAAGGGGAAGCTGTCAATTCAGGCTGCTAAGCATTGTGGGTAAGACTTTCTAAGGTGCCCAAGGGAGTTGGGTTCCCAATTCCCTCTGAATTTCAGAGGTTTCATTCTTTTTCCTTACTTTAACAAAAACCTAAGCTTACAGCTAAAAAAATAAAATTAAAAAAAATTGCTGACTTTTTCCATTAGCTCAAAACTCTGAAACTCCCTTCCCCCAACTCCCTTTCAAAATCTGGTTTCAAAAAATAGCTATTGGGCTCAGACCTTGTGTTCCTAATTTCAGCCTGGAGGGAATTTTAATGCCAAAATTGTAATCTCCCTGAAAATAGGGATTTATAATAAGTGCTGACATAACCTTAAGTTTAGCATCACTGTGCATGACACTCTAATGAGAAACAGAGATAAACATGCTGTATGTAGAGTGTTCTTAGGTGGATCTTTTCAACTCAGGCTAATTGCAAATGTGTTGTAGACTGATTGAACCAGGTTGTGGCAATTCCAGGATTAGGACAGGAAAGGGGTGGGTGAGAAGAGAAACAGAAGGGGCAGAGAAGAGGTGAAAGAATGAGACTCACTGGAAGAAAAGTAGGGAGAAACATATTAATTTTCTTTATCAACTTTCCATCCATGTAAAATATTCAGATTCTGTGCACAAGGTTTATGATTTAAGTGATGCACGGGCATGAGTTTTCACCCACCTTGAGTGAAAACAGACGTTATGGCAGTGAGGAGGCTCACTAGCCTGCCCTCAGGCGAACCACTGAAGCCGCCACTCCTGAGGTTGGCAGGGAGGACTGTTCACACATACAGCCTTCCCCCCGTAACCCAGGCATAGGGGCTGATGTCACAGGTTCCCCCCCCAACAGCTGTTTAGTGGGTCGGGTGCGCACATCAAACAGCTGATGGTAGGGCCCCTCAGGAGCACCGCCCATCAGCTGCTTGGTGGGGCTGAGTGAGCTCACCCAGCCCCGCTGAACAGCCTGGAACTTCTCCATTCCTCCCCCCCCCAATCAGTTGTTCAGCAGGGCTATGTGAGTGCACTCCTCCAGGCCCCCTCTGATCAGCTGTTTGGCAGGGTCGGGTGAGCATATACCTCCAGCCCACTCCCCCAGCCAGCTGTTTGGTGGGCTCAGGTGAGTGCACTCTTCCAGGCCCCCTCATCAGCTGTTCAGGAGGGCTGGGTGAAAGCAGAAATTCGATTCCCCAACCTTGCCTTAGGGAGGGGCTTGGGCGCAAAACAGACAATAGGGAGACTGCAAGCCTGCTTTAGTCTGCATGAGTTGGCCTTAACCTGGGCTGTTTCCCAGGGGGCCACACAGGACAGGGCATTCTCGGTGACCGCACCGTGCTTCTGGAACTCCCTCCCGGTGGAGGCCCATCTGGCCCCAGACCTCCCAGTTTTTCATAAGAATTGTAAGACCTGGCTGTTCCGTCAGGCGTTTGGTGAGGGAGAAGGGTGAGGATGGATGGGGTGGTATGGGCTTTTTTCTCCCCATTTTTATTGTTGTTTTATTGTTATTTTTGATGTTTTTATATTTTTTTAAAATGTATTTTATTGTTTGATTTTGTTAGCCGCCCTGGGCTGCCTGTGGCAGGAGGGGCAGTGTATAAATTTTTTAAATAAAATAAAAAATAAAAATATATCTACAAGCTTCTCCAGCCAATGCCTCCCGAAGCAGCTGGCCACCCACTCCAGGGCGGATGCCGGCAAACATCAGGCGGGGACAGAACAAACATGCAGCTGAGGCCCAGGCTAAAGTGGGCTTATGTCACATCTGTTGTCACCCACTGACTTCCTACCATAGATAATATTGCACTGGGCACATATTGACTTGGACACCCATGTAAACTGGTGTGAGCCTGGATGAGGGCACTTCATACTAACCCTTCTTTAGTCCTCCAGAGGGCATCTTCTGTGCATGAGATCTGGCTCACCTAGGGGTGACAACAGACATAACACGAACTCCACTTTAACAGCACTTTAACATTTCTTATGCATGTTGCAGGGCCTCATAGGGTGCCCATACAGCCCTGCAATGTGCATAAGAAACGATAAAGCACTGTTCAAGTGGAGTTCGTCTTGAGTCTGTTTACACCCCTAGTGAGAAAGCTCTTAGTGAGTTAGCCATAATTCTCTTTTGGTTCCTGCAGTAAATTGGTGTAACTGAGGCCAGGGCTGTGGGCTTCCCATAGGGAAGGCAGCAGAGACAGAAATGAAGAACCTTATGTTTCAAAGGAAAAAGTCACCCCATGTGAGACCACAAGCAAATCTCTCTCTGGCCAGGCTAAAAGGAGCTATGCTAAGCCTCTCATCTGGAAGCCACTCCGTGCCATAGCTTATGCAAGACTCGCTTGTCTGTAATGCCAACACCTGCATTCTATTCAGTTTTACCGTATTTAAACCCCCTTCTAAAATAAACAGTTAACTTGATGGCACATTACCCATGCTGGATGTCCAGGTTTTGATGAACTGAAGAGGTATTTGCTACAATGCATTGGAGAGAGCAACAGAGGAAGGTAGAGATGCATATACACACAGGCAAAGACTTCAAACAGCCAGAAGCTCAAGTTATAGAGAGTCAAGACAAAAGTACCGCCATCCATTTCTATGGGTGCGTCCAATCTTTGAGAACATTCCACACACCTCGTGTTGAGATTTCCTCCTTGGGTCATCTGCAGTGCCAAACCAACGCCTGGGAAGCAGAACGTGTGTTAACCTGTCCGAATTTGTTATCATGACTGAACTCTGCCAACACGGTGTCCATTTCCTTCTCCTTTTTCTAAAATTACACGTGGAAGTCATCCTCCTTGGCTCTCTTTGTATGGGTCTTGCATTTTTGAAATTGCTTTAAGTGGTTTTCTTCTGGTGACTGAGAATCTCATGCTCTTAACTGTTTAAAAGACATCCACCAGAGCCGTGTGTGCGCAAGAAGATATTCCTCACAATGAAAATGCTTCAAATTTCAACCAGAAACCTACAGGGAAAATTGTGAGGCTGCCCTTACCCCAGATTGACCTTGTTCATAAGTAAAGTGTGGTCTAACAACTAATGCAGACCTTCAGTTAATGGGGATTATGATGGGCAGTTTGGCTCCAGATCCCTGCTAATAATTGCCCTTAACAACCTTACCTTTCAGTGTGCTAAAAAATGGATTGCTAAGATTAGGAAAATGTCCTTGAGGCTATAACTATACTACAAACCGTGTCAAACATCAGGATTGAAGCATCTGACCTGTCTGTGCAGTAGGGTTGCCACCTATGTATATTTTTCTAGGCCACTTTTGAAAAATACATGTTGCAGGGTCTACACTGGCAACACCACAGGCCCTGCAACATGTATTTTCCATAAGTGGCCTGGGAAAATATACATAGGTGGAAACCCAACTGTGCAGTGTAGCAGATTACTGACAAGCTACCTTTTCCGTGGCTTGAACAGCTTGGGGAATCAAGGTGGCACTGTCAAGGCTGGATCTAAGCCAGTGCAGACTGCGGCCAGACTCATGAATAAACTTGAAATGACATGAGTGTGAGACGCCCTAGCACAAACTACAGGCCCACAAGGCCTCAGACACAGGGACCCTCGGCCTGTGGAGGGCCCACAGTGATTCAAGAAGGTTGGCCAACGCATGGGGCCCATGAATAGAGTGGAAACACCAGCACATGTGTAACATACGCACCTGTAGTACCTGAAATACATGGAGTTCTGCATCCTGAAGGAGATGTTATGCATAACTGAACATTGAAAGTAAGTATGGTAACATTTTCCTTTTTCTAACTGGAGCCAGAAAGATGGAACTACATACCTAGTTGGGCTGGGTATGTCAGCGCTTCATAATACCAAGTTGTGGTGCGCTGCGCAGGGAAGGAGCAGCGCCTCCCCCCCCCCAAAAGGAAAGCATATTATGTCACCGTTAACAATTGTATCTGTCAAACATTCTTAAGTTAGGAGGGGGGCCACACCACCATTTTGCACAGGACACCAACTTCCCCAAATCTGGTATTCAGCCCAACCTCTGCCCACTCATTTGCACCACAAAGATGAGGCTGTAGAGAGAGCATGGTCCCATCCTAAGGGTGTGCTTGTCGTTTTCGTTATTACAATAACAGTAATGAAATTGACATTATTAATAACAAAACAAAACAAAAAAAATGACATGAGGGCCCGGTGCACACCCCTACATGCCACAAAGAAATCTAAGTAATGGAACTTGAAGCTTCAGGGAATCTATGGGATAGTCTGACATATGACCATAAGGACCAAGTCCCCAGCTCCCAGTTCTTCTTGTGAAGGAAACATTAACTGTAATATTCTAGCTGGGACATTTGAAACAACCAAACCAAGGACGACTGCTGAAGAATTCAGCCCAGAATCTGACCTGGGATCCCGATTTTAAGCCTTACACTCATTCGTTTGAGGAGTAGCAAATAATATTGTAAGGCCTCGCCAGGCATAACTATCCAACCCAGCTTGGATTTTAGGCATGAAATACAAATACAGTGAATTTGAGAGCAATCTATAGAACAAGAATTATTTGCAGAGCTTATCTGTAATTAATTGCCATTAGCAAAGACGTCTAAGGAATCCACACGTTGCTAGTGCACAATTTGCAAACAGAGAATGAGATAAGCATGGTAGAATATTTATTATGAATGACGTACCCAACTCTGTGCAATACCCCCAATTCATTACTGAGGCCATAATCCTACAAAGACTTAGGGTGTTTTCGCACAAGACAGTCTCCACCCACTACACATGTTACAGGGCACCCATAGGGCAACACTTCAGCCCTGCAACATGTATAGTGGGTGGGTGGTGGGTAGAGTGTCTTGTGTGAAAACAGCCTTAGATGCATGCCTAACGTTACCTCCATATACAGTCCTACTGATTTAAAGTGGGCTGTGCACACGAGGAATGCTGAACACTCATGCCATTTTTAAAGGGTTAGATCCTTAGAAGTTTTGCTAAAGCACCTCGGTTGTTTGCCTAACAAGCCACTCCAGTGAGACTTTTTAAAGCCTGAGCTAAGAGGCTATAATTGAATTGTAAGTACCTGCTTCTTCATTCCAAGTTTTAAAGGATCAGTGTTGATGAAGGGCAGGTTGCTTTGAATCTTTGGAATGAAAAACGCTCGCCAGATAGGAAACATGATCTGTGTACGTCTGCAGCCTCTTCTGATGCCCGATTCCAAGCCATTGAAGTTGATGGAAAGAATCTCATTGATTTTGATGGGCTTTGGATCAAGCCCTTGAAGTGCATAGGACAGTAGAGCATGGAGGCAAGTCGCCAGATTGGAGTCGTTTGTTGGCCTCCACACTGGCACACAGTGTCCCACTTTATTATAACTGCAAACATTTGAGTCTAATTCACCCATATCAGCCATTTTTAGGCCCCTTCAGCACTTCTCTGTACTCATCCTGCTGAAGAAGCCTTTGGCCAAGCTTAATTATGCTTGGCTAGTGTCAGCTGGGGAGTGTGTGACACTGTTATCCAAGTCTGTCTCTCCACCACCAGGGAGACAGCCAAGCACTGTTGGCCCTGGTGGGCATTGCTCAGCAGATTTTTATCAGACTTGTTAAAACAAAATTTGTTACCACTGACCTCCCAGCAACGAGTTCATACCACTGACTTCAAGATCAACAGTAGCGGGTGCCTGTAACAAACTACACCACTGTAGTCAACCCCTGAGAGACTATTGCCCCTTGGATGATTTGATTTCTTCAGTAAATGGCATTCTTTTTACTGTCAAAAGCTCATGAATGTGGAGCAGTGATAGTCTTGGATAGAACTAGCTGCTCTACAGGACTGTCCAAAAGTACAGCCAACATAACTCAATGTTGGCTCTGAGACATGCGGGCTTCTCCTAATCAAAGGATGCCAATCACACAGAATTATGCTGTGGTTTTAAATGTGGCCAAATCACCTGTCTGCTGGAGAGGTGGACGAAATCACCAAACGTATTCTCACTTATGCCCAGAGAGGAGCCAAAGCCACATAATTCAGACCCAAATTTCAAACACTCGGGACCTGATGCTCCACTACACTAAAATCTTTTCACACCATTCTCGGCAGCGCAAAGTGGCCTTAGAGTAAATGAGAATTCGGCCTTTTTAATTTGGAGGCGATGGAGTGTTTTTGCCTTGGACGTTTGGTGCAGGGCCAGGGCCATCAGCATGGCATGTGATATAAAGTGGGATTTGAATCCAGCCTCTAGCTGTAAAAAGACTGACAGAGTTCATTCCCTTTCATTGGCTTCTGTGGGTGATTTACACTGGTGTGAGATCAGAAGCAGACACAAAGTTTATTTAACATCATGACCCACCTGCCAAGACCCCAGTGTGATGCAAAATGGGGGCTATACAAGCCAGGGTGGATGGCACAGAACCTAAGCCTATGCTTTAGGTTTGCATAAATGAAATTTCCTGGAAACACAGTTTCAGCTCCTGTCAGAACAGACACAGCCCTTCACCTTTGCAAGTCAGGTCAGTTATGTAAAAGGACATTTGCTAGGTGCGTACATGTTTGGGGAGACACCTTACCAACCAAGTTCCACTCTTCTCAGCATGGCCCCCATTAAGGTTTGCCTTAATGTCCTCGGGCTAAGATTCCCGAGACCAAGCTGAAAACACCACACAAATGCACATACAATATAGCTTTAGCCAGGGCCAACCCTAGTTTTTTTGTTGGTCTGGACAAAAATAAAACTTGCCACCCGCCCCCGCAGCACAAGTCCCAGCCTGGAACTTGCAATGTGAGTGGGAAGGTGCTTTTGCTCTTTGCCAAACATCCGGTCAGTAGCATAACAGGACTTAGGTTTTCTCTAGGCCTCTGCATGCCACTGTAATACAAATAATAGTAGTTTGGCGATTTAGCAACATAAATCCCATTGACTTTTCAGCGGAATCTCTGCTCCTTCTGCTCCTGCCAGAGGTTGCCTACCAGATGGAAGTTCTGCTGCAGGTTACCACCTCTCTCTGAGCTTCCATCTGGAGGTGGGGGGGGGGGATATTGCCCCCTTTCTAATATATATATATATAACCTATGGAGTGTGGGGGTGATGTCAAATGCTCCAAACAGGACAGATGTGTGCTAGAAAGGGATCTTCCATCCCCTTTCCATTGTGACCCTGCCCTTTATGGAGTATCCTCACGACACTCCATAGAGACAGGACCATGTCAGAAAGAAGCAGGTGTGAGGAGATTACGGGTATTTTCAGACGTGATGGGGCCAATTGGCCCCGTCACGAAATCAATACATTGATCCCCCCACCGGGATGACCCCATCATGCCTTAACAGACGTGCTGGGGGATTCCAGCGGGGAATCGGGGAGGGGGCAGGGCCGCGCAACGTGCGGCTGCATGGCCCCGCCCCCTCCACGTTCCCCGCCGCCCACCCTCTGGGGAGATGGGCGGCCGCCGCGGCCAATGCGGCTGCATCTCTGCGGGGATTCCGGGCCGTGGCCGCCGTCCAGAAGTGACAGCGGGGTTCACCACGGCGGGGAATCGCCTTCACCACAAGATGACCGCCGGTCCCGCCGCTTCGGCCGCTCACGTGGCGAAAGTGATTCCCCGCCGTGGTAACATCTGGGGGGGAACATCTGTTCCCCCCATCAGATTTTGGCTGGCGTTCTAGGGCATGTGGTATGAAGAGGGAGACCCTCTTTGTCTCTCCCCATTCATCTTAGATTACTCCCTTCCTTTCTTTTTTTGGAAACAAAGAAGCGTGCATGGTAAAGTGAGAGAATGATCAAATCCTGAATGCAGCTTTAAAAAATAGTGATTGCATAAAAGATTGTCCCGCACCGGTGTTTGGAACCCCCCTCCCCGCACAAGTGCCCATGAAACTGCTGGGATAGAGTTGAATGCTGGTGGCCACCACAGGGAATTGACTGTGGTTCACTGTGATCTCGTAACATCTGAAAATACCCTACATTTCCCAGCAGCTCCCTGCCTTCTAGTGGTGACCCAAGGAAGGTTGTTCCTGTGTAGGGGGAAGAGAGAGGACGTTGGGAAGGAGGAGGCGAGAGACCTGGAGATAGAGAGGTTGCAGGAGGGGATTGTGCTGACTGGGAAGCAGGTCCCTGCTGAGCTGCTACTGCACCAGCAGGGACTCTGGGAACTGGAGTGGGAGCCCCCTCACAACTCTGTACTGTTGAAACCCGAGCTGGGCATCCTTAGTAACTGTTGAATTGTTCAAGACTGCTCCTAGGTGACTGCAATTCCCCCTTTTCCTGGCAGCCCTAGTAAAAACACTGTTATTTGTTAACCAAGCATCAGTGTGTTTCCTGGAACCCCCTGGGGCTAGCTCTGAAACTGCTAGTACTGAGTACCTTCAGCACTTGTGTCCAACCTATGGTACACTGGCCCGCTCCCCATTAAAAAGTTCATTGCACATCAAAGTCCCTATGGCTACCCCCTGACACCATTGGAAGCCCTGATTTCTTCTGGTTACCAGAGTGCCTGTAGAAATCTGGGCTTACCCCAGAGCCCCGACGCTCGGGACCAAAAAAAACCAGGAGTGTCTGGATGAAACCCAGAATGGTGGTAACCCTAGATATAGGAACCTCTGTCCCTGCCACAGAGCAAAACCAGGCCACACATACCTGGCTGCATTTTAGTACAGAGGGGGCAGAAAGGGAGAGTGAGAGTTGGGACATGACACAAAGTTCCTCCTGCTGTGGGGTCTGATGGCGGCCTGGGACATGGAGGTTGCTTGCCCTCCTGGCTCAAAGTCAAACGCTTTCGAACGTTGCTTCCTGACTACACACACAACCAGTCAATGTGCATGTTCAATGGCTACATTGCAGGAGCAATGGGTACATGTCCATAGTACGTACGCACCTCATTCCTTGCAAGGTGTTTTGACTGGTTGCCAGTCATTGCTCTACCTTCTGCCATCACCTCCAAAAGAACCCAACCCAACATTAGTTTTGAGATAGTCCAATTCCCATTAACCTTAACAGGCTCTTAGAAGGAACCTGGAATTCAGGACTGGGCCCCAAATAATTAGGAACATTTGCAGATAGAAAGAGCATGTGCTAGTGTGTGGCACTCTGCCATGGAGTGGTACCAGGAGGGTAGCTAAGTTGGAATGGGCTCTGCTGCAGAAGATGGAACGGGGGCCCCTAGCAACAGGAAGTGGGGACTCCCCAGGTTCATGGGCACCACCTGTTTCTATTTTAGATACACCTTTATATTATGTATAATGATACTCTCCTCCCAGTGCCCCATCTTTTTATAACAGGGACCTGCACATGTCTCCCCCTTGCTGCAAAGTAGCTAGGGCAGACGTGCAGAAACTATTCCCCCTCCCCCCCCCCCAAACTTTGTACTCTTGGAAACAACAACTTATTTTCCTAAAACGAGAATGCTGTTTTTGCTCAAGATAGAAAGGAGCTGAGTAGTGTGCAAGGACACAGCAAGAGGCAAAGCACGCTGTATCCTAGAAGAGAAGGCAAATACAGATGTAGAAACAGGTGTTCAGGATATGTCTTTCCCACCTTACATCCCTGTCCAAACTAATCCACATTTGAGGACACAAAGAACTCTAAGCATTCCTTCTTCTCCCAGTACAACTGTGTTCATTCTCCAAGACCACAGCTTTCAGCACCATGCATACTCCATCCACAGAGAACATAACTTGCATACCTCGCTTGACCACAAACACACATCCTACTCATAGACTCCTAGGCTTACTAGCACAGAACAGTTAGAGAGCATTATACCACACTTAGATTTTGGCTGGCGTTCTAGGGCATGTGGTATGAAGAGGGAGACCCTCTTTGTCTCTCCCCATTCATCTTAGATTACTCCCTTCCTTTCTTTTTTTGGAAACAAAGAAGCGTGCATGGTAAAGTGCGAGAATGATCAAATCCTGAATGCAGCTTTAAAAAATAGTAATTGCATAAAAGATTGTCCCGCACTGGCGTTTGGAACCCCCCTCCCCGCACAAGTGCCCATGAAACTGCTGGGATAGAGTTGAATGCTGGTGGCCACTGGCCAGAGTCCCATGATGGTGAGGAAATGTTCCCCTTCCTCGCCACTGCTGGCCACACCCCCTAAGCTAGCAAGCATGGATTTGAGCAACGATTAAGCTACCCAGCCAGACTCCCCATGGAGATGGCAAGGCAACCTCCCCATGGAACCACACTCAGTGATGCACTCGGGTCTCAAAGCCTCCCTTGATGTCTGCACTGCCCCTTGACCTGTTCTTGGTAGGCACAGGAGACAACTTGATGGTGGCTGGTGATTACAAATGTCAGAGGAGCTGGGGAAGGAGACTGTTCACCCTCCCAGCCATTTGTGTGTGTGTGTGTGTGTGTGTGTGTGTGTGTGTGTGTGTGTGAGAGAGAGAGAGAGAGAGAGAGAGAGAGAGAGAGATATGTTTTTAGATGAGCCCTCATTTCTTCCAGACTGCTAAGTCTGGGAGGAAAAAAACCTCTTGTGGGGGGAGGGAGGGAGTTAGATGTTCACCCCACTACTGGAAGTCGGTTGGGTACCATTGGAAACAGCAAGTTCCAGGGAACTCGCACATGCTTGGAGATCCAGACTTGTAAAACCCTGATATCGATGTTTTAAAATTCCGAGTCTCCAAGCATGCATGAGTTCCCCAGTGCCTGCTGTTTTCAATGGCACCCAGCCTACGTTCGGTAGCAGAGGTGAATGTCTAACCACCCCCACTCACCTCACCATGCAAGTTTTTTGCTCCTGAACGCTGAAGTCTGAAGAAACTAGGCTCATCTAAAAATGCTCTCTCTCTCTCTCACACACACACACACACACCTCCTTCCTCCGTCAAAACATACTGCTGCTCCTGCTGCCCTTTTCTCAAATACAAATTCCAGTGTGGACTACAAGCCACAGGCAGGCTATTGTAGTGGAGCTGTGAACAGGGCTTCCTTCTGCCCCTCAGTACAGAGCGCCTGAGCCAGGCTATTCAGTCAAACTATGTGATGGGCTACTAAATAATCACATCTACTCTGCTCTGTGGCATGGGATGGAGAAGGGACAGATGTGCCTTGCCGCAGACCAGAATGGGTCTGATGGTGAGCTACTGTCTTTCTCCACACGCCCAACACTGGTGATGGTGACCAAGCATAGTCTGCTTCCCTGTCCTGAAGCTCTGCCCTTCAGCCCAGGCCTGCCCCTGCCAGCATATCCGTGCTCATCGTGGGTGCACCTTCCTCATGCACCGACCCAAAGCCAGATCAGAGCCTTTCTGTTGAGGTCAGGGGAGTGGTCTACCAAGAGGTCGATCATGATCCACTAGTAGATCACAAACTAGTCTCCAGTAGATCATAGTGTGATGAGGAAGACCAGCCCCTCCGAGATTGCTTCTGGGGACCATTGCCCCAGGGAATGTTTCTGAAGAGATGGGCTAGGAGAGCTTCTCCAGGGTGGCAGAGAAGGCTTTCTCTCCACTCTTGAGACCAGTTTCTGGGGTGCTTTAGACTGGGGAGCCAGCAGGAGGGGTCCTGGTAGACTGCGCTAGGTTTACACCTGGATCATGTGGATCTCATGCATCGTATGTCTAGCCACCCTCTTGGCTTAGGTCAACCAAAATGCACTAAAGGATGAAAAGATACAGCTTTCAGCAACTCGAAGCGTACTAAATAATGAATATTCTCATATTTTGTAACCAAAAAGTGGGAAGCTCTACTTGGGTGGTTACTGCAGAAACACCGAGCAGAGTAATAACAGCAGCAACAGGGGTAAGAATCTTTGAGCATTTCCTTTTCCGTTCGCTTCAAGTTGTGGGCAAGGGTTCAAGTCATTTCTAATTTTATCCAAGTCACTTTCTCCATCTTATTGTCAAAATCCAGGTGGAGAGTGTGAACTTGTTCCAAAGACCATAGGAGTCTTTGAGGTTTTCTGTTTTTATTTAAGTTGTGGGAAAAGCAGGACCCTACTGCGAGCAACTGGACATGCCAAGACAGTGTCAGTCAATGGCTCAGGCAGTCCTCAGATCAGAAAGGTGCACGCCCATGCAAAAAGGCTGAACCCAAAAGTCACAGAAAATAAATAATTTATTTTTCTACATTTCAAAGAGCCAGATAGAGTAAGTGAATGTTTTTCTTGGAAGCAGACAGTCCTGGCGGGTTGCATTTGCTCCACACACCAGCAGTAACAGTTGCTCTATGAGTGCAGGGAGACACCAACCACCATTCCGCCAACACCTACTTCATGCTTAGTGGAAGACAGCTGAGCCCAAGAAAATCATCCAGAGCAAAATAAAGGCATATTTAGAAGGCACGTGTCATTGCCAATCCTGCACCTGAGAGGAATTGCCAGCTGAAAAGGGCATGACAACACTGACCTCTACGTTTTCTGCCCTCCCCTTGAAGTTCTGGGCTCTACACAAGAAATGCAACACATTAGCAAGTCACTTCAAGGCTATGGGTGCCCAACATGAACTGGCATTTGCCAAGAATCACAAAAGTGAATGCAGGGCAAAAAAAGGTCAGCTCTTCACAGAATCAGAGTGATAGGACTGGAAGGAACAGCAAGGGTTATCTAGTTTAGGGGTGTGAAATTAATATTGTTTCTATTAGTATGAAAATGAATGGAGCCCTATTCATTTTCATAACTAAGGATAAGAAAATGAATGAATAAGCAAACAATAGTAGTTTGTTGTCATTCGTTTTTGTTTAAAAATCAAAAAATAAAATGAATATACTGTGCATGTGCAAAAAGGCCACCAGCATCATTCTGTTCATGCCTGTACTTTTCCAAAGTGGTGGTGATGCTGCCGGGGCCATTTTGGAAAAGGGTGTGCATGCGCAGAATGACCCAGCAGCCATTTTAATTTTTAAAATCACTGTACATGCACCAATGGTTGCTGGACCATTCTGCGTATGTGCACGCTTTTCCAAAATGTCACTGGCAGTATCGTCATCATTTTGGGAGAGGGAAGTCAGTCTGCACATGCGCAGTGACCATTTTGCACACGTGTAGACCACCTGCCCTTTTCCAAAATGGTGACTATGCTGCCACCACCACTTTGGAAAACAGCACGCATGCGCAGAATGGTCTGGCAGCTATTTTGTGCATGTACAGTAATTTGTTTAATATATATATATTTAATATTTAATAAAATAGGGGGAAATGAAAATGAATGTTTTCCATGAAAACCCCTGAAAATGAATAGTTTTTGTCAAATGAAAGGTGCCTTCCGCACATCCCTAGCCCTCCTGCTAGTAAACAGAACCTGCTGTACCTACACTATTTCTGAAAGAGGACTGCTCACCTATTTTTAAAGGCCTCCAGTGATGGGACTGCCACAAATCCCTTTGACAAGTTATTATTTATTATTATTAACAAACATTTATATAGCGCCAGCAGTGTACCTGGCACTTTACAAAGTAATAAAATAGACATGGTCCCTGCCCCTAGGGCTTACAATCTGAGAGACAGGAGCTGGGGGAGAGACTTAGGAAGGGGAACAGAGGGAGAGACAAGGGGTCTAACATTCATGAAGATGCGAGGTCTCAAGTGCACGTACTTGGCTTGGTTACGATGAGAATGACAGCAGGCAGGTCCATGTTGCAAGGATAAGGGTAAACCGATCGTAGGTATAGGAATAGTGGCTCAGCAGGATAAAGAGTCAGACAGAGCAGAGCGAAAGAGGTGAGTTTTAAGGAGAGATTTGAAGATATGAAGGGAGGGGGCAAGGCGGATGTGGACAGGGAGGGAGTTCCAGGCATGGGGGGCAGCAAGTGAGAAGGGACGAAGGCGCTTAGGGGAGCAGGGAAGGCGTGGAAGGGTGAGAGAAGGGACAGAGGAGGAGCGAAGTGCACGGGCTGGAGTATGGAGGGCGATAAGTGCAGAGAGGTAGGGGGGAGCAAGGTTGTGAAGAGCTTTATAGGTGAAGACTAGGAGCTTGTGCAGGATTCGTTCAGGAAGGGGAAGCCAGTGAAGCGAAGAGAGGAGGGGCTGCACATGGTCGAAGCGACTGGCGAGGTAGATGACCCTGGCAGCAGAGTTTTGGACAGAGATGAGGGGAGAAAGGTGAGACCGGGGAAGGCCAGTGAGAAGGAGGTTACAGTAATCGAGGCGAGAGATGACCAGAGCATGAACAAGAGTTTTGGCAGACGAGACAGAGAGAAAAGGGCGAATCTTAGCAATGTTATGGAGGGAGAAGCGACAGGATTTAGCAACAGAGTCAATGTAGGGTTTAAAAGAAAGGGGTGAGTCAAAGATGAAGCCTAGGCTACGGGCTTGGGGGACAGGCAGGATGGTGACTCCATCAATAGTTATTGACAGTGAGGAAGGAGAGGAAGGATGAAGGGGGAAGATAAGGAGTTCAGTTTTAGCCATGTTGAGTTTGGCTAAAGTTCTTCCACTGCCTAACGCACCTGGTGGTTGAAAAAGTCTTCCTAACATTTAGCCTCAATCTTTTCTCCTTTAATTTAAACCCGCTCCTCAGTGGCCAGAGAGAATAACTGGGTATCATTTTGCTTATAGCAGTCTTTTAGGTATTTGAAAACTGTAATCATCTCCTCCCTTAATCTTTTTTCTAGGTTAAACATTCCTAGTTGCGTCAACCTCTCCTCATAGATATTTCCTTCCATCCCTTTTATCATCCTTACTGCTCTCCTCTGAACCCTCTGTAGCTTATCAGTATCCTTCTTAAAGTGAGGTACCCAAAACTGGACACAGTACTCCAGATGAGGTCTGACCAGGGCCAAGAACTGAGGAGTGTAAAAGGGGGGGGGAGTGTAAATTTGGGGGGGCTAGGGGACTCTTTCTAGGGTTACCACTGGGTTGTATGGGTGCAATCCAAACCTGGCAACGTTGATTTTGTCAGGAACTTGCACAATTGCCTTTAGCTTCTTCTGATCCTAACCTCGCTGAGAATTCCAAAACTTTATACTATGGATAAAGACATACTTGGGACTTCTCCTTCCCAAGGTGTGACAATCAGTATTCAGTCTTCACTGTGAGCAAGAGTTGCAAACTCTGTAAAAGGTATGCAAGTTAAGATGGTGTTTTATAATAGTGCATTCATTTCAAACTAGGCCTCTACTTGCATGGGTGCATCTTGGCATGCACGATGAACTAACAGCTGAAAATACTGTTAGCTAAGACTCAGTACGACTGATTTATACCATGTGGATAAATTCATTAAGGTACTAAAATGCATCTGTAAAAATTGAGGCTACATTGAAAAGCCAGGAAGGGAAATTACAAAAATGGCCGTACAACCCTACTCCAGTGTTCCCATCAAACTTTGGTTGCATCCTCAAATTAATTACTCTGGAATAGTCCCATTTAAATCAGTTGGACTATGCCAGAGTAAATGGTTTGAGATTTGAGACCTTTGTGTGCATATATCTGGGTAGATAATGCCTACGTTGCACATGAATACTGACAACTGGCTCCACTGAAATCACTACATTTAAAATGTGGTGTGAAGAGTGTACAGATGTTCCTACATGGGTTGTGATTCTATGCAACTTGAGGTCCCTCATACCCATTTTCTAGGTAAAAATATATTGCTTTTTTCTTAGGGATGAGCGAACAAAACCGAGTTCGGAAATTCGGTTCGGTTCAGATCGAAAATCAAGTTTGGTTTGAAAGTTCAGTTCAGTCAACCGAACTATTTGAATTCAGTCAAATTCCGAACTGAGTTCGTACATTCAAAACCGGGTTTTTTGCCTTCCAAATCGGGTTCGGATTCGACCGAACAGCTCGGTCGAATTCGAGTTCGGTTCTAAAGTTTGGTTCAGCCCACCAAACTATTCGAGTTCGGTCCAAACTCCGAACTTCCTAACCGTGTTCGCACATCCCTATTTTTTCTAAATATCAGCACACCAAACTCGGCATGGGTCCTGACTGTCAAACTGGGCTCCTTCCCTCTCACCAGTAAAAAGGGTCCGGCAAGCAAGGTAAGTTGTGCCCAAGGTGACACCTGTGTAAGTATACTCAAGTGTACTGTAACTTATTGACTTTGTCATTTAAGCTGAAGTGCAGGAAATGAGGTTTGGTTAACGGTAGCTAACTATGTCTTTTGCCTTCAACAAGGATGCAGGGAGGGATACAGATTTGATTCCCTCCCTCACACACACTACTAGACAGACAGTGGCAGCCAGCCAGAACTGTGACACAATTATTATAACTGTGTCACCACAGTGAGTGTCACTGTTGAAGTCAATGGGAGTTGGGATATGACCCATCATTTTATTTTTGTAAGCAAAGTAGCTCATGTGTCTCTGGATGCACACACAGAACACAACTGATTGTTAAAGGAGGGCTCATTTTTACATATTGTAGTCACTTTTCAAAGCGAAACTGCACTTTCATACCTGATTTACCCATCGTTAGCTGAACCATTTCCCCTTTTGAAGAGAACTAACAACCAGAGTTCCTGGTTTTCTATTTAGCGCCGAAAACCAGAGAAAAACAGAGAATTCCTATTTTATCAGGGAAAAACATGGAATTCCAGGTTTTTCTGGGAAATTTCTGCCTGCAAAAGCTCACTGGTGGCAGCAGTAGCAGTGGAAACTCTTTGGAGGTTCTTGTGTGCGTCCTTGTCTGAGAGGAGAGACTTGCTGTGGCTGTGTCTGAGAGAAGAACACAGCCACATCTGGCTTTTGGCAAGGCAGACATATATTGGAGTCTGTGCCTGGGATGGCGGGGAGGAGCGAGTTGGAGTGGCACCCCTTCCACCTGCAGAGGGAGAGATTTGGGCTCCGTGCCTGGGCTGGCTAGTGTGGGATATTGTTTTATTTTGTTATTTGAGTGGCAGTGCCAACCAGTGCATCAAATTGTCACAAAAAATGAATAATTTGCAATAAATACTTTCTAATTTTAACAGCCCAAAACCACAAATTTTGGTGTTTTAATCAGATAATTTAGGGGATTTTTTCCCTAGAGAATTACCAGTTTTTTGGCAGAGAAAACTAGGAACCCTGCTAATAACAAATCTGGTAAGAAGTAACTGGGCTTTTTGTAGGGAGGGGGAAAATTCCAATCAATTCCAATGCACTACACATCAAGCTGTGTTTGTAAAGAAACTTCCTTTCACTATTTGACCTACTCAGTGAGACACTGAACATCTTAAGCATCTCCTGCCCTCACTGGGGTAAAGGGCCCTCAGCAACTCACAAGATTGGACCCGGAGAAACATATGGTAAAAGGCACAATCACACCAACAAATCTTTTGCATCACCAAGTCTCCAATGCTAGAGGCATCTGAAGTTTTAAATACTTTGTCAACTTCAGCAAGGTGGTAAAAAGTGAAAAGTTGCTTCTATGAAAATCTTTAGAGCTGATCATCACAAAGAGAGCTTTGAGTCGAGGCCTCTACTTTAATACACTACGGTTGTGGGAACAGAACACTGAGTCTTATTTATTTACACATCCAGCAACAGTTTATGATGGGCATCATCTCATCTCAAGGGTCTGTCATGTACATGCATCGTTGTGCAGTTCGTAAATTCTTGCATTCAAGAAGTTTAATACGCTCTTCATTTGATTTCTTAATGTTTTTTCACAGAAAGTGAACGTTTTTCCTGGCACAGCAGGGGCCGTACGTTCTTTTATCTGCACCCCATGAAGGGCTAGGATGTCTCTTTGAATTCAACCAGTAATTTGAACATAATCCATATTTTGTTTTCCTTGAATTTTTAAATGAAAAGTGAATGTTTTAAGTGAAGAAGCACAGTCTACATTGCCTTTGGAAATGTTACCA
Organism: Sphenodon punctatus; assembly: GCA_003113815.1. Lineage (NCBI taxonomy): Eukaryota > Metazoa > Chordata > Lepidosauria > Sphenodontia > Sphenodontidae > Sphenodon > Sphenodon punctatus. The sequence continues at coordinate 589,961 of QEPC01011413.1, forward strand.
TATCAGTTGCAAAACTCTGGAAATATCCAAGTAGTTATTAAAAACCTTAACACACAATCGTTTAGGAATTAGGTATGTAGTTTTTATATAGAAGACCCCCTCAGTTTTCGCCCTGTTCTCTGAATATTAAATTTAAAAATCTGCTGTATGTCCAGTCTGAGCTGGCCAGAGTCCAAGAGTCTCCAAGGACTGAACTGGAAAGGAGATGAAATTCAACAAGTGTCCAAGGGATAGTGTAACTATACTTGCTATAGATCTGCTTGTCCTTCAGAGAACTTGAGAGCAATGCTACCAGACCAGAACAAACTCTTGCCCCCCAATACTGTATATGTCCTAGAGCAGCAGTTCCCAAACAGAAAAATCTAAGGTAAAGGTCCAGCCTGTGTGTGGGATCGGGATGTGTCACCTTGTCACAGTCCAACAACTGCTCTCTCATCTGTTGACTCTTCCGCTAGTTGTCAGCCTGCTCCTCCAATGGGACAGGAGCTGGAGATATGGAGGGGCTTCCTCCTAGTACTCTGGACAAGCCAGGATGACCCACAGTGAAAAAGACAACTCCATCTAGCTGACCATCCCTAACCAATTAGGGCTCCAGAGGCAAAACTGGCCTTCATGATCCCACCAGTGAATTAAAAAAGAATTCTCTTTGAAAAAATCAGTAATTTGAATGTAATCCATATTTTGTAATCTCTTGATTGTTTAAAGCATGTGAAGCATGTTTAAAGCATGTGAAAAGCATGGCTTTTCTAATAGTCTTTTTATTTTGGCCCATACTTTTGTGGAACAATTTTGCTGGTCCCCCAAGTAGAAAAAAGAAAAGAAAAAAAAAAGGTTGAGAATTACATTATAACCCCTTGTCTCCCAGCTTCCTATACCCAGATTCTTCTTTGCTCCAGACATGCCTCACGTCACCCTTCTTTGTTCCAGAAATGACCCTCTGACATCTGGACGTCTCTCTAACCAGAAAAGAAAGCTTGGCCCATGAGGTGCCCAGATATGGGAGCTGCAATGCTCATTCACACAACATCCGTCCCCCTTACAAACTCACCACTCGTTCTTTAATCTGTGTTTGACTTGTCCTGTAGCAGTGCATTAACAGAATGGCTGACTTTCCTGCATGTCAGTGGCCTTCCCTTGGCCATCACGTGGCAGAAAATAAGGGCTCATCAACAAGCACAGGGAGGGGTAAGGATTTCACACGACGCTCAGAATGTGGGTTTGCGCCACTCTCCACTTTAAAAGAGTGTTGTGCGAATGAGTTAATTTAGAATTAAATAAAAGCTAAGAAATCGAGTTTTTATGTTGAGCTTCTTCAACCATTTTTAAGAAACACACCACCACCTGGCACTGGCTACTGTTTCTCTACTAGATCCTCATCTTGTGCTTCACTAGAGTGAATGAGAAACACATGCCGGCCTATATGCTCAAAAAGATACATTCCACTGATGCAACGAGCAGAGTCATTTTCACACACAATTATTAGATACACAGATGTAGACAAGAAACAATTCACACACACACACACACATCACATTTTCATAAAAGTCCTATGTACATTCACATATGCTTTGCACATGCAAACTTTGCATATGGCATAGAGGCATGGGAAAGTATTTACATGTGCAACTGTGAATCCCACAATGCCTGGGAATTAGCAAGTGCTAAGCCAACAGTCTGGATGTCGAAATACGATGACTGTGCCATTTCTATCCTGGAGGCAGGACTGTATATATATTCATAATTGTTATCTATTATTTGCTTGGAGACAACAGCACAGTAAGCACTTTACAGGTAAAGACGACGACAGTGGGTTGCATGTGCTGCTTTAAAGCGGCAAGATCCAGTGGTTTACAGATGAAAGAATACAGTAGAGTACAAAGGTACCCAAATTCTTCCAACATTTGTAATGTAAACAGAGTAAGACCCCATTAACACAAAAAGTTATTTGGGGTACTTACTTACTCTGGTGGTAAATGCACTTTACAATCACAGAAACACCGAGTAATTAACCCAGGGTAAATAAACATGTGAACAGTTAGGTGCTAAATGACTTTGCATGCGCAATTGATCCCTTTCCCCTATTCACAGGATCATTTAATTCCGGGTATATACTAGTCCGGACTACATAGTCCTCTAAGCAGGAGTGCATCCCCCCCAGGGGTAACCACCCCCTACTTCATGTTTAACACTATACTCATGCGAGCATGGAAGTGCAGGGTAGGAGTGTGCACCAGGGATCCATGTCATTTTCCATTATTAAAAATTGCCATTTTCGTTATTAATAACAACATTCCATTATTTGTTATCAGTGTCGTTATCAGTATTGGTGTCGATTTTGAGCGATAACGACAATTTTGTTTTCTGTATCATTTCCGTTGTGGGCTGCCACCAGTGGCAGAAGTGCCAGCAGAAACCTGCCCCAGACTTCTCAGAAGTTGAACTCCTTCCTCCCTTTCTCATTATAATGCAGCAGTAATATGTGCACGACAATAAGAAAAATTAATAATATGTATGTCTAACCTAAACCTACACCTAATAACCTATACTTTATGCAACATATTCCTATCTTACACTGCTTTTAAACGAGGGCGCGCTGAAGCGCCTCCCAAACGCCGCATTAAAGGAAAGCCGCCGGAAGTGGCGTTCTCCCCGTTGCCGGCGGCGGCGGCGGCTGGAGACACGGGGCTTTGGAGCGGCGCGTTCTTAAGCCTAATAATTGAAGTCTTAAGAACGCGCCGCTGCACAACCCCGTATCTCCAGCCGCCGCCGCCGCCG
>QEPC01011413.1:610775-621732 GCA_003113815.1 Sphenodon punctatus
GGGGGGGAGGCTTCTGCACACCGCTATCATTTAAACCTGTGTAAATGGAGTCCAAAAATTACACCAACTTGAAGTGTAATCATGTTTTGAAACATGGGGGATGGATGGTGGGAAGGAACGTCTTCCTCTCCTCTCTTTACACGGCATCCCTGCTCTCCGGGAAGTAACTTACTTCTGATAGGCCCTAGATTGGAAGCTAATTATTCATTAGTTCACTTATTAGAGCACAGGCATTAGAGGCTAGGATGCTGACAGGCTCTCCGCATGCTCCTGAAACAACTTTCCTGTAGCATCCTTCAAACGAACAGGTTATCGTAATCAAATCAAGTAGATACATTGGACCATTATCAAAATTATTCAATGGTAGAAGAATGAAAGATTTTAGACACTGCACATTTTTGTTTCCAGAACCAGAATATATTGTATGAGTTAATATTGTATTCAAAACATATCCAGATTCACAAAGTCAAATTTGAGACTGCAAACTTTATCTTCAAGATACTTAATGGCCTGAGTGGGCCCAGCAGGTCTAAAAAAATTGCCTAATACTCCCTAGATGAAGAACATGGCCAGGCAGCAGGAACAAAAACCTGCAGGGACTAACAAAGAACAACCAGCTTGCTACCAAAACCTTGCTACCAACATCAACCTTGCATCTTCTTCTCGACCTCTTTGGTACATTCCTTTGGGTTTGCATGTCTTAATATAACAAAGTACACATTAGACTAGAAGACACTCGGCATGTTGACAGAGTCCAAGTAGGGATTGTGGGCCAGAGATAAGGAACTAGGGCATCTCATGCTCCTAGCATGGAATGCATTTGAAATCCCAATTCAGCAACTACATGACGGCTACTCATATGCTCCACAGTGGGACCACAATAGCTATTCCGGTCTCCTGTGCAGGACAAGCATCAACATGCTCTATGTGGGGCTACCCTTGATTACTATTCGGAAACTACAGCTGGTGTAGAATGCGGCGTCCTGGCTCCTTGCAAGGATGGGTCACCATGAGCACATCACACCTGTGCTTCCAAGTCTGCACTGGCTTCCAATAGCTTTCCAGGCACAATTCAAGGGGGCTAGTTTTGACCTTTAAAGCCCTTAATTATCTGGGAAAGGACGTTAAGAATGAGGTCAGATTTGCAGATGACACCAAGTTATTCAAGGTAGTTAAAACATGAGCAGACTGTGAAGAACTGCAGCAGGCTCTTACGAGACTGGGTGCCTGGGCATCTAAATGGCAGATGAGATTTAATGTGAACAAGTGCAAAGTGATGCACGTAGGGAAAAATAACTCAAACTATGCGTACACAATGCTGGGTACTAAGCTAGGAGTTACCACTCAGGAAAAGGATCTGGGAGTGATTGTGGACAATACACTGAAATCCTCAGCCCAGTGTGCAGCAGCAGTCAAAAAAGCAAACAGAATGTTAGGAGTTATTCGCAAAGGGATAAAGAATAAAACTGAGGAGGTCATAATGCCTCTATACAAATCAATGGTGTGATCGCACCTGGAATATTGTGTGCAGTTCTGGTCACCCCATCTCAAAAAAGACAGCTGAACTAGAAAAGGTACAGAGAAGGGCAACGAGAATGATAAAGGGTATGGAATGGCTTCTTTACAAAGAGAGGCTTGACAAGCTGGGTCTCTTCAGCTTAGAGAAAAGAAGACAGAGGGGACATGATAGAGGTTTATAAAATCTTGAGTGGTGTGGAACGAGTAGATAGGCAATGGTTATTTACCCTCTCAAATAGTACTAGAACTAGAAGGCACTCCATGAAACTAGCTATGAGCAGATTTAAAACAAATAAAAGGAAGTATTTTTTCACTCAGCACATAATTAACGTATGGAATTTGTTACCAGAGAACGTTGTCAAGGTCAGTAGTATAGCTGGGTTTAAAAAAGGACTGGATACGTTTTGGAGAGTAGGTCTATTAATGGCTCTTAACCAAGAAGCTTACAGGATGAACTTCTTACTAGGGATGTGAGAACGCAGTTTGGGAGTTCAGGGTTTGGCCCCAACTTGGGGTGTTCAGCCGGTTTGCGAACACTCCAAATCCAAACCGACACCCGCCCGAACCGGCTGAACAAATTTCGGGTTCCGAACCTTTTTGGGTGGGGCACAGTTAGGAACCCAGTTTTCCCTCCCCACTCCCGGCTGCACAGGTGGAAGGGGCACCAGGGAGCACCTCCCCCACCCCACCCTGCCCAGCCTCATAATTTTTTTTATAACCCCCACCCCAGGGATCGCCCTACCTGGTGGTGCCAGGGCTCTGGCCCCGGGTCTGGCGGTGGTGAATCTGGCAGCGGGTCCAGCAGCGGCGGTGCTCCAGAGCACTTCAGGTTGCTACTAGGCCTTCTGGGTCAAACCAGAAGACCTAGTAGCGGCCTGAAACGCGCCAGAGCGCTGCCACCGCCGGATCCGCCACCACCGCTGCTGCCGGCCCCAGGGCTGGAGCCCCAGCACCACCAGGTAGGTTGGGCTCCGCCTCAGGTCCAGCAGCAGCAGCAGCAGATCCAGAGCTCTGGAGGACTTCAGACCACTACTAGACCTTCCAGTTTGACCCGGAAGGTCTAGTAGCGGCCTGAAGCACTCCAGAGAGCTGATGCCACTGGACCCGGGACAGGAGCCCCAGCATGACCAGGTAGGTCGGGCTCTGGCCCTGGATCTGGCAGCAGCAGCGGGTCTGGCAGCGGCGGCACTCCGGAGTACTTCAGGCTGCTACTAGGCCTTCTGGTTTGACCCAGAAGGCCTAGTAGTGGCCTGAAGCGCTCTGGAGCACCGCCTCCGCTGGACCCACTGCTGCCAAACCCGAGGCCAGAGCCCTGGCACCACCAGGTAAGTCAGACTCTGGCCCCAGGTCCAGCAGCGGGTCTGCCGGCAGCGGCGTTCCGGAGCACTTCAGGTCGCTACTAGCCTTCTGGTTTGACCCAGAAGGCCTAGTAGCAGTCTAAAGCACTCCAGAGCACTGCCACCACCGGACCCGCCACCGGAGCCCTGGCACCACCAGGTAGGGCGATCCCTGGGGTGGGGGGGTTTAAAACAAAAATTACAAGGCTGGGCAGGGGGGGAGGTGCTCCCTGGCACCCCTTCCACCCGCACAGCCTGGAGGGGGAGGAAAAACCACCACCACCCCGCCCGAACGGGTTTGCCCCCCCAAACCCGTTCGGGCCAAACAGGCCAAACCAAATGGTTTCAGGTTTAACCGAACACCAAACCATCCCCGGTGTTCGCACATCCCTACTTCTTACTGTCGGGAGCTGAGAGAGAACAAGGGGGATGGATTGCCCCTTGTGACTGTTGGTTCTTCTTCCATGCAATCAAGATTGGCCACTGTCAGAAGACAGGATACTGGGATTGATGGACCATTGGTCTGACTCAATGTGGCACTACTTATGCTCTTATATGGCCTGGACCCCATATAGCAGGAAGACCACCTCTCATCATAATCCACTGTGATCCTTCTGCTCAGCTGGGAAGGCCCTGTTGTGGGTACCACCCGCCAATCATGTTCATATGATGAGAGCACGCAAAGGGGTGTTCTCAGTTGTTGCCCCTGGAGCAACTGTGAAACTCCCTTCCCTCTGGAGATCTGTCAAAGTCCACGCCTGAACATATTCTGGAGGAGATGCAAGACTTTTCTTTTTGGGAAAGCATTTGGCAGGCAGGGTTAGGGGGTGGGGGTGAGGATGGGTTTTTTAAAGGATTCTTATGTATTTTATATGTTTTATATTGTAAACTGCCCTCAGCCTTAGGGGAACTCTGGGGCACCAAATTTGAATAAATAAATTATTGATTTGTTTATTAATTTGTTTATTTGTGCTGTCCTCACCTGTCCCCATCCCCACACCCCTAGCTAATCCCAGAGAGCAGCCAGTAGCAGGTTCCTGGGGGTGTTAGCAATCAAGCTATTACTTCTGCTGCCTCCATTCAATGGTACCCTGGTTCTACTGCCAGTCAGTTAAACTCCCCAGCTGACCCCAAACAGTTCATGGGTAACTAGCCACTGTAATAATTTCAGCAGCTACCTATAAACTGTTATGTGTACACAACCCAGTGCATGTGGATTTCTTGTGTTGGCAATCCTTAGCATATCCCTGGTGTAATATGTAAAGCCACCCATAGCCACGTGGGCATATTTTTAAAATCTACCAAATGATATACAACACAAGTGCACACAATTTTACCTTTCAGCAGAGGATGAGAGGATGCTAAGTACAAGGGACGGAGGTTATAGTCATATTGCTCAATGCTCTGTTGTAAAGTGCTCTATTGAATATGAGAGAGGAATAAGAATGGGGATGAATAGAATAACCACTCCGTTACAGTTGAACGGTAGAGCAGAATCTGACTCCAAGTCAACTCTTTGCAGAGCTCTGGAGTCCTTTGGGAGGGAAGGCACTGCAGAGAGAGGAGAAATTAGATTTCTTTTCAAGAAATGCATGGGAAAAACGTGGAGTAAGAATGGCTGTGTCAAATCAGCAAGTACAAAGTGGGTTCCGTATGGTTAGTACTCAGGACTTCTCCTGTTTCAAATCTACATAAATGGCCCACTCAAACTATTTCAAACAGCCAACAACAAAAATGGGGGAGGTGAACTCCAGGCAAGCAGTAAGTAAACTATACAAGTGAGCTGACAGATGGCAAATTAATGCTGTCAAATAGGGAGAGTACATCAAACTAAGGAGCACTGTGGCCAGATTGCTTTCTTGCACATGAAGTCTTTTAATCATAAGGATACATTTGCTATTTTTAGCCTAATAAGATTTATAGGAAAGAGTGTGACAGTAAGTTAAAGATGAATTTGCTCTGAATCTATGGGAATTAAAAAAAACCCATTTATAGGGATGGGCGAACAGAGCGTGGTTCAGATGTTCAGTCGTTCGGTTCGAAACCCAAGTTCGGGTTCAATGGTTCGGTTCAGCTGAGTTCGGTTTGGCCAAACTTGGCCGAACATTCAAAAATAGCGAAACCGAAACTGAAACGAAATCAAAACCAAAACCAAATTTTCAGCCCTGGAAAGACGTTTTTTCTGCCCCTGAACTCATCCAAACTCATCAGAACACAACCAAACTGTTCGGTCGTTCGAGAGTTCGGTTTGGACGTTCGGTTCAGATGTCCGAGCAGACCGAGTTCGGTCCGAACTCCGAACATCCGAACCACATTCGCCCATCCCAACCCATTTAGAGATCGGTAGTATTGTTTGCCAAACAGGTTTAGCAAAGTTACAAATGAAATTGTACTTCTGAATTCAGATATGTTCGTTTTGCTGATAGTACTGAAAAGAGACTATCAACAATCGTCATAAGCATCCTAGAGGTCATTATGCAAAAGAACCTAAGACAGAACCACTCAATATGATGTTGACCTTTAAAAATCAGAAAATGAGAGCTGGAAGGATATTGTGGGGAGGGAAGGGGGTTATTACATGAGCTACATTTTAGTGAAAGAACAGTGGGCCAAATTTGCATCCTTCATGATATTTATTTTTTATTATTAATAATAATAATAATTATTTAGTAGTAGTAGTAATTTATATAGCACATTCAGAGCTTAATGCTTTACAGTCTTTAGGCCCTTTTCACACAGACACTCGAATGCCGATAAAATGGGTGTTACATTTTATTATACATGTTGCAGGGCTGCATGTGTGCTCTATGGGTGCCCTGCAACCTGTATAATAAAATGTAACACCCATTTTATCAGTGTTTGAGTGTTTGTGTGAAAAGGGCCAAGATCTCCTTCACTCTCAGAGCAACTCTGTTAGGTAGGTCATTATCATTCCCATTTTGCAGATGGGGAACTGAGACAGAGATAGTGACTTGCCTAAGGCCACTCAGTGAGTTCATGGAGAAGGCAGATACTAGAACAGAACCTCCAATATCAGTAGGGAGGGGAAATGGCCTCTCTTTGTCCTAAGTAAAGGGGATAAAGTTTTGTATATCTCTTTAGCTTCAAATGGGCCGATACCTTTAATCAACAAGGGGGTCTGATGACAACAAAGGAATTCATACCTCTGATTAAAAGACAGTTAGCCAATAGCTCAGCATGGGTCTAAGCAAAGAAATACATTGCTCGCAGGAGAATGTCCTTCACAGATTTAAACAGCCAAAGCAGTTATAAGGAAGCAATGTTCTCCTAGTGCCTGAAGAAGGGAATAGACAATAATCCACAATCACATTTAATCATGGCTTATGCTGGCGGGAAGGGGCAGCTGATTACGAGATTGCCCTCTCCTCCCTCGGATCCCTGCATGTTGCGGGGCTCCGGGTGGAGGTTGTGGACCCAGTAAGGAACCAGGGTGTCATTTTTAAACATGCTCTGTCCATGAAAACTCAGGTATCAGATGCGTTTCAAAAATTATTTCCTCAGCTGCATAATTTGCATAAACTAAGCCCATACTTATCCTAGTTTGACCTTGCCATAGCGACCCATGCCCTGGTGACCCCAAGCCTTCATTTTTGTAATTCCCTCTTCTATGGGCTTCCAGCAGTGCTGCTTCATCGTTTCCGGCTTGTTCAGAATGCGTCAGCGCGGCTGCTTCCTGATTTGGGCAGCTATGGCCATGTTACGCCTGCCCTGCGTTCTCTGCATTGGCTGCCTGTAGCATGGCAGGTAGAATTTAATATTGTGCTGCTGGTTTTTAAGGTTCTGAACAGGAACGGCCCTGGCTATATTTGAAACCTACTTTTGGAACCTCACTCTACTGGCTGTCTGCGCTCAGATGCCACTCGCTGCTTGGGGATTGTGCCGTAAGTCAGTGGGTGATCGGACCTTTGCTATGGCGGGCCTCTCAGTGTGGATCTCGCTCTCCAGATGTTTATTTTAGTTCCTCCCTCCTCAACTTCAAAAAGCACCTGAATTATTATTTTTGTTTTGTTTTTGTTTTCTAGGTGCTTTTAGAGGATCCACTGTTGGTTCCGCCTTTGTGTGTTTCCCTCCTCTTTTTACCTTCCCCTTTTAAATTTATTTAAATTGGTTTTTTATATAGTGTTTTATTGTATTTCACTATGAGTGCCATCTGGCGGAGTGATGCTGTATAAATAAATTATTATTATTTATTATTATCAGATGTTCCAGCAATATTTAATATGTAACATTCCCTGTATGTCTTCTCGGGTACAGTCTCATCGATAGGAGAAACCAACTTTATTTGAAGGTGGTAGATGGTTGGAACAACTGTGTCAGATCCTTAGCTGATGTAAATCAGGATAGCCATGAATTCATTGGACCTAACCTAGTTTATACTAAATACGGGTGCAATTCTTCATCCATTGAAGTCAATGTTTTTGCACACACATTTCTCCTGGATGTTTGCTGTTACATTCTGAACTTTCTGTGTGTCTAAATCACTCACCCAGATCATAAACATCTGCATCTATGAACTTCTGCATAGAACGTCTCCCAGAACTTTTGTGTGTAAAACGTTCTCCTGGTAAACTGCTTTGCTCCAGGCAGCTGTGGTCACTTGGTTTCCATGGCAGTCTGTCACGTGTACAGCTGCAGCTATTTTAGGCTGCCTCAGTGCAGTGTTCGTGTGAAGAATACATCCAGGAACTGCCTCAGGGCAGCGTTTGTGTGAAGAATGCATCGAGGAACTGCGTCAGGGTAGCGTGTGTGTAAAAAATGAATCCAGAACTTACACCACTTTTAGACGAGGGCGCTGAAGGTGCCTCCGGAGCCGTGCATTAAGAGAGAAGCCGCGCCATGCTGCCAGAAGTGACGTGCTCCACGTTGCCGGCAATGACGGCTGGAGATGCAGCGCTTTGCAGAGGCACGTTCTGGAGACCTGAAAATTGAGGTCTCCAGAACGCGCCTCTGCAAAGTGCCGCGTCTCCAGCCACCGCCGTTGCCGGCAACAGGGAGCACGTCACTTCCGGCAGCGCGGCATGGCTTCTCTCAACGCGCGGCTCTGGAGGCGCTTTTCAGCGCCCTCGTCTAAAAGCGGTCTCACTTGTGGACTTGTAAACCCAGAAGATTGAAAAATCCGGAACTTTAACGTGCGTGTAAAAATGCCTATTGTCTCATCTTCAATTGACTTTACCAGTGAAGGATGTGCAACATGTGTGCAATACGCACACTATGTGCAGTGTATGTAATACGCACACCTTGGATTGACGCCCAAGTTTCTGCTGAGATACTATGGGCCGGTATGATGTAAGACTAGATCTATTTACCCTTAAGACCATGATGGACTTTCCAATGACTTAAGTGAACACTGGATCAGATTCTCTATGTCAGTGGTTCTCATAATGGAGGGTGCAGAGGTTATTCGGGGGGGGGGCTGCAAGGAGGAGCACAGCTTTCAACAGTGGTGTAGCAAGGCTGGGAAGAGCCCCAGCTCATGTTCAACCCCCAATTATGTCCCCTCCCCCACGGGTGACTCAGACGTAAAATAAATAAATAATCAAAAACAAACCACAGGGTACAGAATAGTTAGAATACAATATATTTTTCAAATATAAAATTTGCAAAATTTTCATCAGCACACTTCTAGGTTGATGGCTCATGGGGGTGGGACCCAGGGGTCAGAACCCTCACCCAACCTGATGTTGCTGAGTTGGGGGGGTGACTCACCAACCAGCCCCTACCTTGTTTCTGGCTGTGCTGCTGAGGGGGACCCAGGTGTCCAAGGACCCCCTTCCTAACTGTACATCTGGCAGGGGGACCCAGGTGTCCAAGATGCCCTGGGGGCAGCAAAACTAGGAAGCGGCCACAAGGGGCATGCAGCGGGGAGTGCAGGAAGGTCTTGGCCATGCTGCAGGAATACTGGGGGAATATGGGGAGACAGCTCCAGCACTGGTGGCTGTGGAGGGAGCTTGGCTCCTGCCACAGGTTCCTGCACTTCCCAGGGTGGGGAAATCTGACAGGACCTGCCGGCGGGCTGGGACTGACCCGCATGTGCTCACTCCTCACCATTTTCCCGCTCCTCACCAGACTCCAACCCTGGTCATTTGCACCTCCACTGGGCTGAGACTGGCCTGTAAACTCCCTCCCACAGGCTCCCCTGCTCCCAGGAGTGACCTGCCTCGGGGCAGGAGCTGCGAACTCTCCCCCCGCACGCACAATGACCAGGATCGTAGTCCTCACAAGGCTCACTGTCTGTCACCATGGTTGCCTCCACTCGCTGCCTCCTGCCCCAAGTCAGGCTGTCAGTCATTCAGGCTCCTCTGTCCAATATAAGTCAGGGTCTGTTGTTTAGGAGAGAGGAGACTACCTGGGTGTCAGGGACTCATACTAGTGGCGTGCCACATTGCAGACAGTTTCCCGCTGCCACCACTCTTACTAAGTGGGCCTGTGCCATGCGCCCGCTCCTTGTCGACCCCAACTCCGGTCATTTGCTCCGGGGCCTAAGCCCCGGTGCAACCACCTCCCCCACCCCACCACGCACCTCCCTCGTACTCCAAAAGCTACACCAGTGGCTTTCAAACAACTAGCTCTGCTCTGACCTGAACTAAGGGAAATTTCAAAAATGGGGTAGTAAGAACAAGAAAGTGTCAGAGAGCAAAGAAGATAGCAACAGGAGAGTGGGAAGGGGAAGAGGGAGCAAAGCATATGTATGTGGGTGCAATGGTAGAAGGGGCCTCAACTAATTCAGATAAGAGGAAGGGGTGTGGTTTAAAGAAGTCTGAGAACCACTTCTCTGTGTCAGACAGAGCTGTTGTTTAAGTTATTTGAAGAAATATTATTTGCTCTAAAGATAACAATACTTCTGGTTTCTTTTCCAATAAAAGAGAAGGAGAGAGCTATTTAATGTGGTTAAATAAAGGGGGGGGGGGATTACCACCACACATCTCTGGGAAAAATAGGAAGTACAGAGAAATGAAATGATGATCAGGTGAGAGGGGCTGACTGCTACAGCTAAAGACCAGTGATATCATTTCAACAGATTAGATGATAAATGATTTAAACTGGAAACATGTCCATGAGGCCCAAAAAATATAAAATAATCAGACCAATTTTACCTACCTTTCATTCTCATTACAATCATGGAAGGATAAGCATAAACCGATCAATACCTCACTGGATGCTTTTAAGCAGACAGCACCCATGACTCTGCTCCTTCTCACCACAGGGCAGCCCATCCGTATAAAGGTGGGCTGCCAGATGTGGAGGCGGAACAGAAGCAGAGCAGGCAACAGCTGCTCTGCTCCAGCTCTGCTAGCAATGCTCTGGAACATCCCAGAACACCGCCAGTAGAGTAGGCCACCCAAATATGGAGCACCAGCCAGAGACAGAACTGCAGTCCATCTACTCCCAGACAGCCACTGCAGTTCCACTCCTGGCTGGCAGTTGCCTTGGGCAACACCGTAGAACTGCAGGTAGCAGCCAATCCACCTGGAGCTCTAAGTTGTCGGGGAGGGGAGTGCTGTGTGGGTAGATTGTGGGCCGCAGCAGCTGCCAGGTCCATCTAAACCTGACACAAGCAGGGATGCACACAGGAGATGCAGGGCTAGCCACCCCCCCAGAGCCAGTCCGTGGGTGGCCACCCCCGGGTCTGTTGTCTAAAGACACCCATTCTGGGGATGGGCGAACAGATCGCGGTTCGGCTTCGCCCGTTCGGTTCGGCTGCGTTCGGTTCGTCCGTTCGGTTTGGTGGTTCGGCAGTTCGGCTAGTTCGCCGAGTTCGGGTTCGGCTGTTCGGTTCAGTCGTCTGAACAGGCAGTTTGGTTAGGCCGTTCGGCTGTTCGGTTCGGCCGTTCGGGAAATGTTGTTATGGGTGTTTTTTGTTTTTTATATGGTTTTTTATTGGGTTTTATATGGTTTTCTTTTGTTTTTTTTATTTGGTTTTTTTGTTTTTATATGTTTTTTGTTTTTTTTTAATCTAATATTATATCTATCTATCTACACTAAATCTAACTGCTATTAACTATTCTAAATGCTATGAACTAAATTGATTATCTAATAAGTACACAGACCTACTCCTACAAACACTAAAACTAAATCACTAA
>QEPC01011413.1:622114-636252 GCA_003113815.1 Sphenodon punctatus
TTCAGGAACAGTGACTGGCTCAGAAGGTGTTGGGAAGGGGGGGAGGCAGATAATTAGTTTTGTTTCTTGCAAGCCTCTCCACCCCTGGTGCCTGGAAGTCTGCTCCTCAGTGACTGACACCTCCCTGTCATGGTTGAACCTTTTTTCGCCACCCGAACTCACCTGAACGCAATCCGAACTGACCAAACTGTTCGGCCATTTCGCTGTTCAGTATGTTCGCGTTTGGGTTCGGGTTCGAGTTCGGTCGTGCGAACAGGCCGAGTTCGGGCCAACCTCCGAACTGCCGAACCACGTTCGCCCATCCCTAACCCATTCTCTTGGACAGCCCTGTAATGTGAGAACAGATCATGCAATGAAAATAATGGCTAGTCTCTATAGAACAAAGAAAAGGAATGGTCCTTCAACCAGTGCTTGACCAGCTTGAACACAACACCTGAGACACCTGCACTCAGACAGGAGGATGAGCAACTGCAAACTGAGACCACAACTGGGGAAAGAATCCCATTTCAGGACAGCACTTAAACATGCTCTGAACTTCAGGCACAGATTGAAGTCTCAATGTGACTAAAATTAAGCGCGGACTAAAGCGTTGTCCCTCAACAATGTACTTAAATGATTTACTGGATCAGCCTCAGGACATCAATCTGTTCGAGGAGCGAGTAACTGTCTCTCATTACAGGCACAACCCTAACTCCATAGAAGTCAATGGGTGTTTAGCCACAAACTTCAGTGGAGTCAGAGAGTTATGTCCAATGCAATCCTTCATCCATTAAAATCAATGGGAGCTGGGCCATTGACTTTAACGGTAGAGGAATGTGGCCTAGGCAGTCATATAATGGAAGTCTGATCTCAGTTGGGGCATGAGGTGATACCACAATACAACTAACTATGTGTAAACTGTAGAGAGAAAATATCAAGAGGCCATGCTGGCACACACCTGGGTGTGCTATGTAGTCAGCAAAGCAGCCATAAGCAATGTCATCACATCCAAAAAGTACCACATTCATGCCAAAAAGGGAGGATTGTGGGAACAATCATTCCTACAATAGGAAAACCAAGGACGGTGGGTAGAGAATGACAGAGAATAAAAAAGATTTTTTTAAAAGGTGGGGAAGAAGGGAAATGAATATTTCACAATAGTAGGTATATACTAGGGCTGTTCTGAATGTAAAAAAAATAAAATAAAATATTGCAAGTATTTCTGAAGGTGTGAGGGCCGGTCCCTGGTGTGAGGGCTGTTCCTTGGACCCTCAGAGAATACTCAGAATTCAGAGGGAAGGGGGCCAGAGCAGGTCTGGTGGGGGGAAGAAATAGACCAGCGTGGGTCTGGGAAGGCAGGTAGGGGCCTAGCAAGGGCTTAGGGGTGGGTTACTTAAGGGGGCAGGGTCCTAGCAGGGGGCCTAGTGAGGGGCCAGGGGTAGGGTACTTACCAGGGCTGAAATGAAGCCTTTGGAAAATTTTGGAATTTGCTGAATATTAAGGTATTTGGTTTGGAAACGCTGAATTCTGAAGTTCCAAGGACCAAGGCCATTATTTGGAAAACTTCAGAAACATTTGCAAGCTGCTGGCGCATGGGGGTGACTGGTGGAGACAGTTCAGCTGCTTCTGGAAATGAAACTTAGTGCCATATTTGGTATGGGAGGGGACAATTGAGTGATGGAAAGTTTTGATTGGCTGGCCAAGTCAGATGGTCAGTTTTTGAACTGGCTGGCAGGGCACAATAAAAGTGTCTGCACTGCAGCCATTTTGTCCATTCTCCATAGCATGCTACAGTGCTGCTAGATCTGTAAGTAATTGGCTGGGAGTGGAGGTGGAGAGGGGTGCCTGGCCTTGTATGGCCTGTCCATAGGGCCAATGCTGGGGAATGAGGGTTATATTACCCTTTACTATGCCATGCAGGATGTGGGGTTTTTTTGTGCTTTTTTTTTTTTTAATCTATTGGGTTCCAGGCCACATTGTTGCCTGCTGCTTGGTTGGCCCTTGGCACCATGAGGAAGGAGCTGTCTGCCTGGCTCCACTTCTCAAGTTTGCTTGGTCTGTTCAAGTTACAATTGCCACAATGCCATGCCAAGGAAGAGGGTTCCCCTGGAGGGGGAGGTTTCTTAATTTTGTGACTGCTGCTGGGGCCTGTGCTTGCTGGCTTTTTTGGTGGGATTTATTTCTCCATGCAGTTGCAGACTGTTTTGCGGTGGTTGTTGTATTCCTGCTAGCCTGCATTTTTTCGTTCACTGCTTGGTTGGCATAATGATGATTAAAGTGGTTGCACTCACTGCTGATGGTGGGCCATGCTGTGGGTACACTCCCGTTGGTGGGTTTTTGGGGATTTCTGCACGCAGTTGCACTTTTGGGGGGTTATCTTCTGGAGTGATTGTCTCACTCTTGCTAGCCTGCTTTTCTGGACAGTGCTTTGGCTGTGGGTGTAACAACTTTGCAACATCTTTCTGAAGTTTTCTGAAGTCCAGAATTCTGAATTCAAATTCCAAAACTTCAGAAGCAGTGCTGAAGGGTCGCCAAATACTCGGGCCAACTATTTGGAACTTCAATATTCAACCTGAATACCCAGAAGTACTATTCGGTACAGCCCTACTACTTACCCTCCGAAGCGGGTCCGTGAAGCACAGCCTTTTCCTGGGCTAATAAATTTTTTTAAGTGGGCATGCTCAGAAGGGCCTGAATGGCCCCCTCTGAGCATGCTCAGTCCTTCCCAAGATGGTGCTGGCAGCATCATCACACTCGGCATCATCTTAAATGTGCCACATCCACTGGCTGGAAACATCCAAGATGGCACCAACAGCATGCTGATGCTGCCAGCCTCATCTTGAGAAGGGCTGAGCATGCTCAGAAGAAGCCATGCACCCCACCCCTGACCCCCCACTAGGCCTCTGTCTCACTTAAATACCCCACCCCAAGCCCCCGCTAGGCCCCTGTTCCCTTCCCAGGCCCATGCTGTCCTATTCACTCCCACTGTGCTATTCCCTCCACCCGCTGCCCTCTGGCCCCCCTGCCTACACTCAGCCAAAGTTTGGCCAATTTCTGAATTTTTAACGGCAGGGCCTCAGAAATTCAGGACTTGGCAGATCAAGGCCAAACGCCCCATTCCCTGGTATTTCCGTAGGGAAAAATGAGGACCATGTTACTGCCCTAGTACATACAGTAAATACTTTACTCTGATATCTGGATGGTTTAAATGAGTCCTGCTGTTTCCAACACTGTCTTTGGGCTAATAAATAAAGTGTTTGCAGTTTCTTTGGCAGAAAGAAGAAAAGCTACAAAGCAAATACCTACAATAGAAAGGTTTTTTTTAAATGTAATTGAAGGGGAACTGAAGGTCCATCACCAAGACACTTCTTTGGCTTTTGTTCGACGCTAGATTTCAATTCGCCCAAATGGAATTCTAATCCTAGGGCCAAATATAACATCGAATAATGAAAAACTTCAATCGTAAACATTAACACAAACAGGCATCGAGTATATTAAACAACACTCAGTCTGCAACAGGCCAAATCTGCAAATTGGGAACAGGTCCCAGTGCCGACACACAGTAAAAACAAGTTCTAGCTTGCCACCCTCAAAACCCAGCACACAACCCATAAAGGGCACAATCCTATGCCCCACGCGTGCAGGGTGCATGCGTGTAATGCACATACACATGATGTGCATGCACTCAAGAAAGCCGCTCCCGGCAAGCATGCAGCCTGGCCCGACCCCGAACCCCCACACCCCACACCCTGTCTCCTCCACACAGCATACCTATCAGGCGCAGGGGGTCAGGACAGGCTACATGCTTGCCGAGCACAGCTCTCGTGTGCATGCTCACTGTGAGCACATGCATTACGTGCATGCACCCAGTGCGCATGGAGCATAGGATTGTGCCCATAGTGTTTAAATTAAGCTCGGTGTGCAACACTGATTCAGATATTTGATTTGGCTGACTGGATCCAGTTTTTAATCATGGACACTTTCATGGATGTTCATAGCTCAACATTTGGATCGTGAAAGCAGCAGTGAGGAACCTAATTTTTTATCTTATGTGCCTGGCTGTTCATAGAAGTATCAACATGCAGGAATCAGACACTCAAGTAGTTTGAAAACTGGGACCAAGTTTCAAAATAGAAGACTAAAATTGGACATAAGTCCATATACATGCACCCAAATAAGTATCCTCGTTTTCAAAAGTGGTAAAAATCCAGTCATTCCTGCTGAAATCAATAGAGCTATGAGAGGATAATCAGGCTCAATATACCTAAACTCCAACCTGAGATTAAATTCAATGGTGAAACAGCAATAAGAACATAAGATATACCTTACTGAGTGAGACCAATGGTCCATTTAGCCCAGTATCCTGTGTGCAAAATTGACTGGCTTCGGTTGCTTCAGGGCAGCGCTCAAGACATCATAATAGAGTGACCCATTTCTGCTATAAACTCCCAGACTGTCAGTCAGAGCTCTCCTCCCCTGACCAACTAGACAAATAGCTATTCCTAGACCTATCCTCTAAGAAGTTATCCAATACCTTTTTGAACCCAGTTACGCTATTGACGTCCACAACATCCCCCGGTAATGAGTTCCATGGATTATTTTGTGCATTGTGTGGGATAGTACTTAATTTTCCTTGGGTAATTTCAGATGTTACGAAAATGCCTTTCACCACAGTGGATCACAGTGGATCCCCTGTGGTGGCAGAGTTCCCGTGAACATCTGTTTGACCCCCACCAGTTGTTTACCACAGTGAATCTCTGGCAGGGGTCAAACCTAACCACGGTTCTGGACCTCTGGCCGGCCGGAGGCCGAGAACCGTGGTTAGATTGGCCATGATCTGGAAAGGGGAAAAAGTAACGTCAGTTACCTTGCCCCAGTCCGGCATCTCGCCCCAAACCATGGTACGAGATTGGGCGCAGCAGCCTCATTGGCTGCTACGCCCACCCGTCTCCCCGTGAGCGGGTGGTCGAGGGACTGCGGGGGGGGGGGCAGTGCGGCTGCACATCGCTCCGTACAGCCCCGCCCCCTCCCCGATTCCCCACAGTGATAGAGCCGGCACGTCTGAAGGACGGCCGGCTTCATCACGGACCAGCGATGAGAGCGATCCCGGTCTGGGGTTCAGCGTGGCGGACCTCCGGGCCCTTCACATCTGAAATTACTCTTTGTTTTAAACCTGTTACCAGCTCATTCCATTGGGTGTCCCCTAATTCTATAATTATACAGCCATAGGAGTAGCTGTACACTTAAGGCTAGCTTGCAACTTTCTGTTTAATGCATGAACATTCTATTGCTTATAAAATCAGCACCATTTATCCTTTTTGTCTGAAATTTGAAAGAGAGGATTGCTTTGGAGAGGTGTACAATCTGTCCATATTTGGCACAAATCAGACAAAAACAGAATAAAAGTGGTTTGCAAATCAGATTAAACATTGCTTTTTCTGCCTGTTTCACATGCTTTTTAGTATTGGCTTCAAACTGAATTTTAAGAAAAAATTTGTGAGGTGTAATGGTGTTAGAAAATTCAAAGATGTGTTCCAATGCGTGCCCTTTTTATTTTTCAAAATTGATCTGGTAGTTTTAAAGTTGTACATTTTTGCATCTCTCATATTAGTCAGTGGAGAGTTAATAATTAGTCAGTGGGAGAGTTCATAACATCGCACATGTGCATTGTTCTCAGCTGCCCAGCAGAGGGACTCTGATATCAGCAAGGAAGATCTCACCCAATTCCAGACCCCAGGAGACTGAAAGGCAGGTTGTACAGGGGGGCAGACTAGGAGGGGTTAACTTGCGGGCAGGGGCTTCCTGACCCAAACTGCATAGGGGTGATAGTGGGGGAGGGGACCTGGTAGGAACACTTCTCCTCCCCCCACCTAACAGCTAATCATGGGGGAGGGGGACCTAGGAGCACAGCCACTCCTCTCCCCTGACTAACAGCAGATTGCAGGGGAGGGGGGCCTGGGAGGAGCATGGGTATATGATACACTATATGAAAACACATAGAGAATTAAGTCCAGCATCTTTACCAGGTGAGTAAAAAGGAAAGCTTCTAGGATCTCTTCCCACCAAGGCAGCAAGAGTCATGCCTTTCTCAGCTGGAATTTGCTCTTGGGCGTCCAGTTTCTGCCTCCCCTTTATTTTGTGCAGGTGGCTCAACTCTTAGTTCTTCTCCTTGGGAACACAGTATTTTTGGTTGGTTCTCTTCCAGAATTTCCTATCCTTGTGATGAAGCGCAAAGTAAGTTCAGTGATAGTAAGAAATAGTTCATGAAGTGTATGCTGTTGTTGTTTTTCTTGCAACATTTCTAGAAGTGAAAATTAATGCTGTTTGTAAAGAAAGCAGAGTACTTGGGTTCTTTTTATTGCAGATCAGAATTTTAAAAAGGCCTGTTCATATGGATGTTTGTAATAGGGAAGCCTAAAATAGGGTCTGTGGGCCCTTTAAGAGAAGAAAAACGCAGCCTGAAGTAAGGCCGTTTTTAGACGTGTGTGGCGGTGCCCGCACTTATTTTTCAAAAGACCGGGCAGCCCGATCTACACATGACGTCGTCACCAAATACATGCATGCGCAGGTGTTGCACATCCATTTCCAGCTGCATATGACCGGCCTCGATCGCCGACCCGGTTAGTTCGTGGCCGGAAATAGATGTGCATCGCCCGCGCATGCGCGTATTCAGCGGCGGCATCATCACGTGCAAATCAGGATGCTGGGTCTTTTGGAAAACAAGCGCGGGTGCTGCTGCGCATGTCTAAAAATGGCCTAAGTCTGATTAGTCCAGCTGGGCAAAGACACTCAGTTAGGATAACAAGGGCTGAGAGCTCAGTTTGAAAGAGGCTGCTGAGGAAAGAAGACGTAGGACAGGTGTCTCACAGTTTGGAAACCAGAAATAACTCGGCCAAGGAGAATAGCTGAGAGTTGGAGAAAAGCCCAAGCTTTAAAAAGGAAAGTAATCCCAGAGACCCAGTAAGGAGAACAGACTGTGTGGGATACTCTAGGTGAAATATGTCCTGCTATTTATGCCCTAGAGGAAGGGCTTGGTTATTGACTCTGTTCACAAAGCCTCCTGCAGACTGAACACTATAAAACACCTTGTTGGAGATGGGCTGGTTAAAGGGGAGGTTTGGAGGCCAGAACCATAAGCTCCTCCCAAACGCTTGAGGTTTAAGACTGTGCATTGCAAAGTTCTGGTTGCTTGCATTAATGAGGGATTTTGGTGTGCTCTGGGCATAGAGCTAATTTCTCCAACATCAGCAGCACCTTTTGGATAAGGACACTGCCTAGTCACAGTCTTCATGAGCCTGCTTTGCCTGCGCACCAGGGCTGAAGATGTTGGCCCTTTAAAGCGTGCAGCTAGCGCCAACAAAGGGATTGAGCAGTGGGGCTGCAGGCGCTGGTGCCACTGGAAGTAAAGAACAGTGCCTGAGTGGAATCATCTGTGTTTGGGGCATGGCCAGCCCAGCGACTGGTAAAATAGAGCCAGAGCTCTGTTGAGAGTGGTCCGCAGAGAAGGTAACAGCTCTGCGAGGAAGCTGCTGAGTTGGAAAGCCAAAGGAAGAGGCTGAAATAACATGAGTTCTGGACAAACTGCTAAAGAGGGTCATAACTATGAGAAGTTGAGACTGGAAGAGACAGGAGGCTTTCTGGGAACACAGGAAGAGTGCCTGGTCCAGGAGCCCAAGAGTTGGTGAGTGAAAGACAGGTGAGGGTGGGTACTGTGTCTAGCTATCAATATGGTATACTGCAAGACTGCGCATTGAGATTGCTTGAGAGACTAAGACTGTGTCTGTGTAATGATGGGCAATGAGCTAATTCTTACAAGAGAGTGACTGGATATTTATTTATTCAAAGTGATTAGCCCGCCCTTCCCACCAAAAGCGGCTCAGGGCAGCTTACAGTATAAAATTCATAAAATGCAAATATAAAACAAGACAAAAATACAAAGCAACCCTAGACCATCCTCCCAACTCCTCCCTCCTTAGCCCCCACTGCCAAATGCTCTTGTAAACAGAACCTCTGTACATTGCCTCCTAAAGTCGCTCTAGCCAGGACACAAGCGAACCTCATCTGTGATTGGAGAGCTGATTCCCTAGAAAAGCAAGTAGTTTAGGGCCTAATCCTGACAACACTCAACCACGACAAGATTGTACCTTGCCACAACCTGCATTACACACACAAACACAAATTTATTAACCAATGTGTCTTACATGATTTTAAAGCTCAACAGAAAGTCTGTTTTTGCGGTGTCTATACCATCCATTACAAACAAATGCCTAAAAGGTAACTGAGTCAACCATTTTAAAATAAGGGCATTCTACTGTGAATAACTGGTACAGAAGAAACTCCTTAAATAAATACAAAAATAAAATAAAAGAACCCACCCAAGCAAGCTACATAATGTCTTCCAAAAGGAGCAAATGAGGCACATTTTCCAACTCTCTTTGAAATTCAGTTTGAATTCCCCACTTGGAATGAGGAGCTGACACAGGGGGATCAGTTTAGGTCATGGGGGTTCTGGGGATCTAGGGTGGGAGGGGGGTTCATTTGGTACATTCCCCTTTCAAAAAGCAGAGAAATTATATACTCAAAAAACCTTTGGTTTAAGAGAGAAGTTAAGGCCCTTGCAAATTCAATCACGCTTTCCAAAATATGGAAATTGTAAATTATGGCTCCCGCCTTAACTGCTGCAATTTAAGCAATACAAATGTTGGACTGTCTGTTAGGACATGGACCCACTTCACAAGTGAATATTGGGGGCCAGTACCCCAATATACAAATGGCCACTTAAATTTAAGGGGAATTAGCCAAATTGATTCAAAGGGTCTGCACATGTCCACTGGGATCAGTCTGAGGACGTGATGCACTGCCAGCTGGCTGGAATTTCCCTCCCACACCCCAACACAAAACGAGGATACTCTGATGCAAATAAGGGAGATTTATTGACAAATAAGGGAGATGAATTGTTTTCATGTGATACCTATACCAACGACACCAATAACGAAAAATAAAATTTCATTATTGATTTCATTATCATTTTTGTAACAAAACAAAATATTTTTTTTCACTTTTGTTATTTCGATAACGAAAATGAAGTACACACCCCTAGCGCACACCCTGCTATGCAGACTATGGCGTGCACGCAAACTGCGTAGGCATGTATGCACACATGCACGGGTGCAAGTCCTGAGTGCAGACGTTTAGGGTCGGCCTAATAGGATATTAACAAATTAGATGGTAGCCCACATCAGGTGGGTGTCCACCTGCCCATTTAATTAGTTGTTTTCCCCAGTAGCCAGGTGGCCACCACCCACTGAACATGCATCCCCCCACTCACGGTGGGGTCCGAGAGCATGGAGAGCCCACCATGCGGGCGAATGCTGGATAATGAGCACCCATGTATCTGCAGCCTGTCAATTAGGTTACGTGTAGCCTCTGTGTGTACAGGCCCACCAGCACCATAGAGTCACAGTAGAAAAATTTAAAGCATTCCGAGGAACTATCACTTCCAGCCCCTCTCTCCACTCTCATTCTCACTGGCATGCACATAACATCTACTTAAAAGCCCATCACCCCATTTTCAAACATGCGTTCTCCTAGCTCTTCTTGGTTGGCAGTACATGCCAAATGGTTGCTCTTTTCCAGCCATTGCATTTTTAATAACTTGTGGAGGATTACAACTGCTGGAGAAATGGCTCAAAACAACAGCCAGGCAACAACCAGCACCACTACAACCACTGCACAATCTCAGTTGCTCCACCTACCGGTCTGCATGCCAGTGCTGCATTCCCTGGACTGTGGCCTTCATCGTTCTATGGGGGGAGCATAAGATCCAATATGCCCTGGCGAAGTGCTACAGGAACAAGGGGGTGTTCCAGGACGTCTTGGAACAAATGAAGCTTCCGGACTATAACTGGTACATGAACCAGTGCTAGCAATGGGTTAAAGACTTGCGGCGTGGGAACAAGGAGATCCAGGACAACAACTTCGTGTCTGGCTATGGGAGGCAAATATTGCCATATTATGAGCTCCTTGACCAGTTCCTCTGTGTGGATGGAACCATAGTTGCATCCTGCCTGTATGTCTGTGCCTTCAAGGGGCCAGAAGAGGGTAGATATGGCTCCCCCCAATGAACATGGAAGTAGTTGGAGCATGGAAGCCATGACTACTGGAGGACTTCCCCCCATGCCCATCCCCACTGTGGAGCCAGCACAGGTCACCCAAACATGGACACCACAAGCTTGAGAGCCAGTCCTTGTTCAAGGAGCCACCTGAAGTTCTGGGCAAGGGCACAGGGACCTGGATGTCACCTTTGTAAAGGAGGTGGTGGAGATGGAGCAGAAGAATAAGTTAATGCACCTGGGCGGGGGGCTGCATTTACACAGTTATATGATAAAAGTTTCCATTTATCGTTATCTAATTATTTTTTTTGTTTTTTACTGTGTTGACAGGTGGCCAAGAGAATGCAGAGGAGCATCAGGAAAATCACTAGGGAACCGCTCCAAAGATGGGAATAGTAGGCACAGGAAGTGAGTGGGAAGGTATCATGGTGGGCCCATGGGTTGGCGGTGGAGGAAAGGCACTGGGGGGCAGATGGGAGGAGGGCAGATTGGATGGTGGAAGCCAAAGTGGCAGCGGGGGTGTGGTGGTGCATGAATGGCGATGGTTGATTTCTGTATGTTGTGCACTCCTCTACAGTGATCGTGGGTGGAGAACTGCATGGTACTGGGATCCCACCACAGCAGCTGCATAGGCCAGGTACTCATTCCCACTTCCCTTCAGGTGGGCAGAGGGATGAACCCACCTGGGCAGGAAGGTGGGTGGGGTGGTTTTGAACTAATGACTTTCCTTGTTCCCTTGCTGCAGATCTGCCAGCACAACAGGCATGGATGGAACCAGGACCTGCAGGTCTGCAACCCATGGTGCTCTGACCCCTCCATTAGAGGGAGGAACTCATGTAAGGGTGGAGATTAAGAGTCTAAGTCCCTTGGGACAAGAGCAATATATAAATCCAAAATAATAATTGTTAATAAAGTGGTTGATTCTTGAATTAGTAGAGCTGAAATTAATATCCATGGTTTATTTATTTATTTTATTTAACTTTTATGCCGCCCCCACCTGCCACAGGCAGCTCGGGGCGGCATACAACAATAAAATGCATAAAACATCTACAAACAATTGAAAACAGTACTACATGAAAGCACCAATAATACCCCATCTAACAGCCCACCCTCCCATTCCCCCTCCCCAAAGGCCAGGTGGAACAGCCAGGTCTTACATTATCTACGAAAAGAGGGGAGGTCTTCAGACAGACGTACCTCCAACGGGAGGGCATTCCACAGCCGTGGTGCGGCCACCAAGAACGCCCTCCGCATGGTCGACACCCGAGACATTTGGGGCACCCGCAGGAGGGCTCTCCCTGATGACCGCAGGGGCCGATCCAAAATGGTGAATCTCTTATTTGTCATTCACCCACTTCACATTGTAGCTGCCAAAGTAAACAACAGTGATTCGGTTCCTGCTTCATTGGAAATCCATTTCAGCTGTTCAGTTGTTTCAGTATTACTAGTATTGTTGTATTTGTTTGTTTATTTAGATTTGATTCCCACCCTTTCCCTCAGGGTGGTTCAGATTTCAACCTATTCACTTTAACAAGCAACATCTAACCATTAACATTAAACTAATTAACTCAACTAGTAAACACATGCACAGCAGCTGAAATGAAATAACTAAACAACCAAATAAGTGAATATGTGAATAACCATTTCCACTGCAGATATTATGTAGGTAGTCTATCTACCCTCAGTCTGGAACTCGCTCCCTCTGGATGTTCATCTCCGTTCCTCCCTCCTTACCTTTATAAAGCACCTGAAAACGTATTTATTCTCTAGGTGTTTTTATGATCCATTGAGTGTGCCCTCAATGTACTTTTTCCTCCCTTTTTTTCCTGCCCCATTTAATTTTTTTAAATAATATGTCATCCTTGAGTATTGTATTTTGGGGGTGAGGACTAAGATAGGTTAGTCTTGTTATAAGATTGTTTGCTTTCATCTTCCCCCAAGGAGTTAGGATGAAGATACAATATTATTTTATTATTGTTAGGCCTAAGTATTATTTTTTTATGATTACAGCTTAGAGGATGTTCTTTTGCCAATCCGCTATGTATTTCTGCTTTCTATAGACATTACTGTCCATGTATTCATGCAATTGTATTTTGCTTCCTGGCAATTTTTCTATTCTTCAAGAATTATGGCGAAGGCTGATCTATTTTAATAAATTGATTGATTTTAGTAATTGTTTTAAATTGTTTATAGTTTTTAACTTTTTGTGAAGTGTTCAGAGTGCTAAGTAAGGTAGGGGGCACTATGTTATTATTATTGTTTGTTTATTATTTTCAGGTAGTTAGCCAAAATGGGACTAATATCTATGAATACAAAATCCACTCTTCATTAAGAGTGAGACAGACTATCAGCTTGCTTAACACAGAAAGAAGGGATTTGGTTTTATTAACTGGGTGTTTCAGTTGCCAATAATATTGAACACAAATTGCAGTTTAAATAAGTTTCGTCTTTGGGCTGTTCCTGGTACAGTTATTACAAATGGTCTTACATAGTGTGTCTTACTCTTAGCAATTTAATCACAGAGAATCACTTAGGGTGAAAACAAACATGCACCTTAACTCTGCTTTAACTCCACTTTAACACTGCTTTAACATTTCTTATGCATGTTGCACAGCAACATAGGGTGCCAATACAGCCCTGCAACATGCATAAGAAATGTTAAAGCAGTTACGTGCATGTCCATTTTCACCCTTAGTGTTGTGGTGCTAATCTTTTTTAGAAGCCTTTTTTGGAGGCTTTCAATAGTCAATAAAGCTGGTTCCCTGTCTGAAGCCCTTTGACAAAAGTCATTCTGTAGGCACAGAACTTAAGATGTCCCCATGTAAGGAAACCATGGTATTGCATACTATAAAAGTATTATACCTTTCAAAAGTCATTTGAGCACCTAGCACCGTTGCCAGCTGACAACTGTTGTTTTACTCTACTTTGATCCATCACAGTGAAATCTGGAAGTGGAATTTATTTATTTATTTATTTAATTGATTTGTACCCCGCCCCTCCTGCAAAGCAGCCCGGGGCGGCTTCCAACAATAAAATACAATAAAAACAATTTAAAACATTTCATAACAATAATATTAAACCAGGCTAAATATCATAAATAATATATAATAAATAACAAGTCAGGTGGGGGAGCTAAAAAAAACCCACCCTACCCTCCTACCCTCCCCAAAGGCCTGGGCAAACAGCCAGGTTTTGCAGCTTTGCCGGAATGTCAACAGGCTAGGGGCCAGGCGAGCTTCCTCCGGAAGGGAGTTCCAAAGGTGTGGCCCGGCCACCGAGAATGCCCTCTCCATTGTGGGCCCCCGCTTAACATGGGGGACCTCCAAGAAGGCACCCCCAGCAGACTGAAGGAGCCACTCTGGGGCATGGAGGGCAAGGTGGTCCCTGAGGTATGAGGGGCCCAGATGGTGTAGGGCTTTATAGATCAACACCAAAACCTTGAACCTGGCTCGGCATGCTATCGGCAACCAGTGCAGAGCTCGGAGCACAGGTGTAATATGCTCCCGACGGCCCATCCCCACAAGGAGACGAGCCGCCGCATTCTGCACTAGCTGCAGCCTCCGGACCAGGAACAGGGGAAGCCCCACGTAGAGTGCGTTACAGTAGTCTAGCCTCAAGGTGACTAAGGCATGGATGAGGGAGGCCAGGTCCGGGCCGGAATGTGCAAAGAGTTTTGTTCCACTTGTGATAATTTAATTCTAGGGATGGGCGAACAGATTGCAGTTCGGGTTCGGCTGTTCAGTTCAGTCTGGTTCGGCCGTTCGGTTCGGTTGCCACGTTCGGGTTCGGCCGTTCGGTTTGGTCATGTTCGGTTTGGGCTTTCGGAAAAAGGCTCTCTGTGCGAGGAATGATGGCCCCAGACTCATGAGGGTGGGTCCTGGGGCTAGAGTGGCAGCTTCTAGATACATATTGGCCACAGCCCTCCCTGCCTGTAACTTGGCCCCAGAACCCTAATGGCAGGTTCTGGGGTGGAGTGGCTGTTTCTTGATGCCGTGGAATGACATTGCCTCTGTACAAGGAATGATGGCCCCAGACCCATGACGGTGG
>QEPC01011413.1:637475-656992 GCA_003113815.1 Sphenodon punctatus
GCAAATGAACTGGTTATGGGGTGCGGGTTTAAAGACAGTATTCCTGTTAGCAATAACTTCATTAAGAAGAGTTAATGAAATAGCAGCCATAATAATCTCAGAACCATATTTGCAGATTTATTTTCCAAGACAGAATAGATATTGCTTTACTTATACTATCTTAGGTAGGAATTTAGGATGTAAGACAGTTGTGAGAATGTGGCCCTTTTTACACGGGCCTCTCCTCCCAGCCATGAACACGCAGATTTCTGTGTGTTCATGGGTGGGGGAACCCCGTGTGAACAATGCGGTGCACACGCCCATGGTGAGTGGGGGTATGTGCGCGCCCACCTAACATGCATCCCCACTCATCCCCATGCAAGGAGCAACTGGGGGAAACGGTGGTTACTATGTGGGTGTGGATGAGTGGTGGGTAAGTGGGGATGCGTGTGCAGCCGTGTGCAAGCCCCACCCATGCGCTGGCACGCCCATGGGGTCCCCACCTGGCGGAGCCATGTAAAAATATCATGTGAGGAGCCACTCAAAGAACAGAAGGTTGCTACCTTGTATACAAGGTTCTTTGAGATGGCTCCAAACATTCTCACAACACCCACTCTTCCAGCCCCACATGGAATTCTTTTCTTATATTTCTAGAAAGGGTTGAAAGGAACTGTCATTCAGAGGGGGAGGGTGCTTTTATACTAGAGGAGCTCGAGACCATCATGTGGTGTATTATTTGAATAGGGTGAGCGTGCACAACCCTGTTGGGAGCCATCTCGAAGAACCTTCTTTACAAGGTAACAACCTTCTGATCAGCACTGGGGAGGAGCTGTTTGTAAACAAACAGCCTTATCTTCCAGCCCTCCTGCTGCTGCTCCTGCTGCTGCGCTACTAGGAGGCAGAGGCAAGAGAAGGATGGGGTCTGGAGCCAGGGAGGGGAGGAAGAATCACTTGATGGGGGAGAAGCTGGCTGCAACCTGCTGCCCAGCCAGGCAAGTCCGGGGCTCCAGCTGGCCGCGGGGCCATGTGCAGCTGCACATGTGGCACATGCCTGGGGCCAGCCCTGCATCTGAGCCAGCGTTAGCATACCCCTCTCAGCTCACAGCCAGTGGGGGAAGGGAGAAGTAGAGAAGTGCAATCAATTGAGCTGTCCTCGGGACACCCAGGGATAGCAGGATCACTGGGGCAACTGCCCAGCTGTCGAGCAGCCTGGGGTGGTGGGGAGTGCACTAGTGCCATGTGTGGCAGTTAGCGCAAGCTCATGAACTCCGGCTAGGGGGCTGCTTATTTGAAGGACTCCTAATGCTGACGAGAGGGGTGTGTGCAATGGCGTGGGGACTCCACAGACAGAACACAGGTTCTGGCTGCCTCCCTTCTCATGTGTTAACACCCAGGGCACAATCCTCCACCATTAAAGAGAATGGGAGCTGAGTCACTGATCTTCAGTGGACAGAGAATTATCTTGTTCATTTCTACTAGAGCCACTGGACAGTTAGTTATAGTTTATTGATTGGCACTGGCTTTTGCCTTGGCCCATAGCCAATACAATTATAATAAGAATTCACAAACAAAATAAAATACATTAGTCATTAAATTAATAGTAACCCACTCCCCCCACCCCCACATATGCAATCATTCTACTACTAAATTATACAAAGTAGCTTCCCTCTTAACCATAAGAAAATTAATCATACCTACACCAACCGGTCTCATCAATAAATCCAGGTTGTTCACTTTAAGGGATATTTAACTCTTCAGACACACAAGGTATTCACCTTTAACCAGCTCTACTTCCCAGCTTCAACACTGAGCAGTTACTGCTCAATTACTACACATAATGGAAACGTTATCTAAAGTCTCTGCTCTGCCAGAGAAAGATGGCGGTGTCACTCCTGCGAGAAAATGTGGCGGGAGAAGGAGGCTGGTGCTGTCACAACGTCCGGTGAGAACGGGGTTTTACTGTGACAATACTCGCAAGTGACAAGGCTCAAAATCCAGCCCTGTCACTCACGAGTATTGTCGTGGTAGAACCCCGTTCACACTGGAAGTTGTGATGGCACCGGCCTCCTTATCCCGCTGCATCTTCTCGCGGGAGTGCCACTACCGTGCTGCCATAAGGTGTGAATGCAGACTGAGTTAGATCTGCAGAAAATGTTACAGGGCACAAAAGCTCATCAATGAGCACAAAAGCCACATATCCTGGAGCAACCCCCATTGAAGCCCTGTGGGTTTCAATGGGGGCAACTCTGAAGTAAGTGGTTCATGGATTGCGGCCTGGATAGACTTTGATGGGCTGCACAGCCTTAGACAGGGCCAAGATTTTCCTGTGTCACTGCTATGTTCTGATGAAACATTATACAGAAAGATACAGGCAAAGCCCTGTGCTCAGTCTTTGCCAACAAGTTATGTTTTAATGCAATTTAACTGTAATCTCAGAGTGTTTTTGTTAGCTATAATTAGTAAAATATGTCTTTTTTCTGTGTTCCTTGAAGACGTCTGAACTCCTGCCAGTTCCCTATAGTTTTCCTGACATGCAGGGTAACAAGCAGACCACCAAAATGTATTTACCAATAACTGTTTATTTACATTCCATGAAATCTAATAACTTTTGCTGCCTTCATTCTGGATAAATATACTGGCCAAAGCGTAAACCATGAAAAAAATGAAACACTGACCTGTTTTCCAACCCAGTACACAGACTAGTTCGCTTTTGCTCAATTTTCCCCGCTTGTTACATTCTTGGCACGCAGCTATTTTTGAAGCTTCACCAGAAACGCTGTATTGTATCTTCATGCTCACTTCAAAACCTTGTAGGGATTCCCCGGACATTTTATTTTTTCATTCCTAAAGTTTGCCTGAGGATGATTTACTTTCCTTTGATTTCAGGTTTTCTGAGTTCATGAAATCATGTTCCAAAGAAAAACCCATGGGTGGTAAAAAAAATACTGGTCTTTTCTCTAATTTCACTTATACCAGTGGAAATCAGGAGTAATTCAAATGAAACTGATAGTCATTCTCATTAAAAACTGATCAGAATGAGGCCCATAGTGCATTACCGATGTGGCAATACCTTCAAAGATGTAGCTGAGGGCAGAATTACACCTCATGCATTTAAAGAAGGATCTGTTTAGCCTGATCCTGGTCTCTTATTTATTTATTTATTTATTTATTTATTTATTGCAAGAGTGTAACATAAGAGAAACACCACTGAAGCAAAGGAATTATTATGTATTTATTTGTATTCAAATTTATACCCTGCCCCTCCTGCCACGCAGCTTGGGGTGACTTACATCACCATAAAACACATAAGAACAATAGAAAACAGTAAGAAAAGAATATATCAATAAATATAATCACCAATAACCTAAAACAAATAAAACCATCATTCCCAAGGAGTCCTAAAACCAGAATTTTCAGCCAACCCCCCCCACCCACACCCACACCCTCTTTACCCGTGTCCCCTGCCAAACACCTGGTGGAATAGCCCAGGGACCCTCTCCTCTTTTAGGAGGCATTTTAAAACCTGGCTATTCCACCAGGTGTTTGGCGATACCTTGTATTCAGGGTGGCGGAAACATGATACAATGATCAGATAATCACAAAGATTCCGCAGCAGACGGAAAGGGGAGGTGGTGCTGCTTCTTACGGGGAATCCGCAAAATTTTCACTTCCGCCCATCAGTTCCGATGCTGCGGCAACATTAGCGGCAAACCGCCGCCGCAGCCGTCGGAAAGCAGCGTCTGCAAAACTGCGCCGCGATGTGCGGAATAGGGGTTTCCGTCGGTAACAGCTGCCGCAGCGGCATGCCGCTACAGCCCTAGAGAGGGTCGAGGCCATCCGGGCCTCTGCAAGGAGGGCATTCCATAGCCACGGCGCGGCCCCCGCAGCCATAATTACTGTATAAACAGTTCTTCCTGGGCCCAGCATAGGTTTCTAAAGAATCTACTCTAAACAGCCACAAAGCTCTCTTCGGTGTGCTGCAGGCCAATTTATTCCTGCGTCCACACAATTAAAACAAACCCCCCACCAAAAAAAACAAACCTTCAGTGTGGTGGGCTTGCTCCTTGTAGGCTCCCAGCTCGTTGTAGTTTATCAGCAGGCCATTCCCTGGGGCCTAGCCCTCAGGCCACCAGCTTAGACCTCCCCTAACCTGTGGGATACTATCACTTTAAGAGGCTTTTACCCAATGTATCCTTGGGCTCTGGCAGGGAGTTAGAGAGTGTACTAGCAGAACTTGGTATCCAGAGCTACAGCGGACTCAAACTGCCATTGCTGCCCATCAGGGAGGAGGGCAGGCCATGCTCAGCAGTGCTGGGGGTGGGGCTGTGCAGAACCACATCTGCATGTCATCCCACTCTCTTCCTGACTTCGGCCTGGCCCCTGGAGCAAATCCTGCAAGGGGTGAGGGCTCTCAGTCTCTCACTCCATGCAGGATTAGAGCGGGGCGGCACTAAGCACCATCCTGTATGAAAACACCCTATGTTGTAAGTAAACTGCTTTCCTATAGGAACCATAGCTGTTGGTGGTGTTCATGAAAACTATAAACACATGGTACTCGGAGTGCTTCAGACCTACAGTGTGCTTTGGGCCTACTGGGAGTTCAGGCTTGGCCTGCTGAGAGCTGATTGCCTCACAAATACCTCATGCCGGCTGAGAATACGGAGGGACTCAGAACTCCAAGACCGTTAGATATGTCCCAAAATGAGGCAGAAAATTGGAAGCAGTTTAGACAGGAGTTTGAGTTGTTCAGGGTGGTGCTGGAAGTAAATATGAGCCAAAAGTGGCACCCCTTCTGAATATTGCAGGCCCACAGGCACTTGATCTTTTTAATAGCTTGCAATTGAATGATGAAGAGCAAGCTAGTTCTGAGACTGTGATTTAACAGCACTGCATTCCTAAGGCACAGTCTGAAACCTTTGAAAGATCAGTTTCATCTGAGGAAACAGAAGGAGAGAGAAACTTTTGAAGCTTTTGTCACTGACTTGAAGACTTCTTCTGAGCCAGACTTGCAATTTTGGGGGACTAAAGGACTCCCTTATCAGACACCAAGTTGTGATAGGTATTAAAGACTCTCTTACAAAAAAAGGGGGGCTTTTAGAGGATCCAGACCTAACTCCGGACAAAGCAATAGGGCTGTGTCAGGTAGCTGAAGCTAGCAAAAGTACCCATACTGATACAATCTTGGAGGGAAAACTGACTGCAGCACAGTTACAGCCAGCAGCAAACAGCACAAGTTAAACTGGACAAAGCAGCAAGGAAACACGGCCGAGGACAAAAGTAAAAAGAGGGCTTGGACACGTTGTGGAAACAGACATTTGCCTAGCCAGTGTTCAGCATTTAGGCGAACATGCCACATCTGCAAGAAACCTAAACATTTTGCGAAAGTCTGCAAACAGGCTCAGCAAGCAGCAAAGAGGAAACAAAGTGTCCATGTTGTGCACGGTGCAAACAGCTACAATGCTAGTCCACATGGAGAACACTGTGCGCAAGACACAGAGGAAGATTTATTTCTTTGTACAATTGATGGACAGTCAGCCTCAGAGGACTGGACTATTGCACTCCTCACAAATGGAACAGCTGTGAACTATAAGCTAGACACTGGGGCACAAGTTAATGTGATATCTGAACATATTGTTAATAACCTTAAAAAGAAACTTGTCTCGGTAGAGCGCAAAAACGTAAATCTTATAGTTTATAGTGGAGAAGCAATTCCCACTCTTGGGGTCTGTACACGTGAGGTGCAGGTAAACGAAACGAGGGTGAATATAGAATTTGTGACTGCAGCAGGTAATGGGATACCCATTATAGGTATAAAGTCCTTTCAAGAGTTGGGGCTTATAAAGAGACTATGCTACATCAGGGATAAAACCCAGAAAAGTGGAGGCTGAATTCTCTGATGTTTTTGAAGGTATGGGAAAGTTGTCAACAGAATATAAAATAGAGTTGACAGAATCCCATGAACCAGTGATACAGGCATCCAGGAAGGTGCCCCTAGCAATAAGAGATAAACTTAAAACAAAACAACCCACGTTAACGGACTCTGAGCCCTTACATCCATGGTCTAAAGTGGGGGTGGATTGGTTTGTACTTGATGGAAAGAATGATATGCTGGTTCTGGACTATTATTTGCATTATCTGGAGATGGCTCTGCTGCCCAGTACTACAGCCACTTATGTAAAAAATCACTTAAAGTTCATCTTTGCTAGACGTGGTATACCCATGGTAGTAGTTATGATTGATAATGGACCACAGTTTGACTGTCAAGAGTTTCAGGGGTTTGCCATGGCAGGTTAGATGAAAACTGAATAAAAAAACATAAATCCCTTGTCTCTCATTCTGTTCCCCCTTCCCTGTCTCCCCTCCCCCTGTCTTTAGATTGTAAGCCCTCGGAAAGGGACCGTGTCTATCTTATTCTTTGTAAAGCGCCAGGTACATTGCTGGTGCTATATAAATGCTTATAATAAATAATAATAATAAAGAAAATGTTGAGTAAAGCAACAGATGACAATACTGACCCTTACTTGGCCTTGCTCAACTATCAGGATGCTCCCCTGAAGCATGGACTGTCTCCAGCAGAAATCCAGCAGGAAATTCAGGACTCGGTTTTCTGATTACATGTTGGTGATAAGATACACAATATGTGGATGCATATACGCAGAAAGCTAAGATGGAACAGAAAAGGTATTATGACAGACGAGCTCGAGAGCTAAGACTGTTGCAACCACACAAAACTGTTCCATTATTCAACAGACAAAAGTGGGATCAAACGGCAACAGTTGGAAGACAAGTCAGTCATCGCTCGTATGAGATTGTCGCAGATCGGGAACAGATTCTGAGAAGAAATCAAAGATACTTACAAATTATACCACAAGGCAAAGTAATACCGGAGGACAATACAACTCAGAGCAAGGAAGAACAGTCAACTGTCAGACCACCTGAAGAGGCAAATGTACTACCAACAGTAGCATCTGACAGAATCCCAGATACTGAGCTCTGCAGATCAACGAGGTTTAGAAGGCAACCACAGAAACTTATTGAGAGTTGCTATGCAGAAAAGGAAAAGAAAGGGGGAAAAAATTAACCACCAGATTTTTTTTTAAAAAGTTTGTTGTATGCTTATAAGAGGTTTAATTCTGTTTTGTAAAGGGGAGATGTGGGATACTATCACTTTAAGAGGCCGTTACCCAGTGTATCCAATCAGAGAATGCACTAGAAGAACTTGGTATGCAGAGCGGCCATAAGGAAGCATTCTACCTGAAACTAATGAAGCTTCCTGTACATAGTTCAATTATGTTGACATGTATGTCTACTTTCCTACAGAAACTATAGCTGCGGGTGTTAATGAGAACTATAAATAATACATAGTCAAAGTCCTGGCCAAGCCCACGAGCTCTATCTCTCCCTGATAGCCCCTCTCTTCAGCTAGGCTTCCAGACTAGACTTAAACGTCCAAGGCTCCTGGTCATTTGGCCAGCCCGAATTGACCCCATCTGGGCAGCTCAAGCCAGTAAGTGGTTCTCTGGCAAATCAGGGCCAGAGGATTACTGGAGCAGGTGCAACTGAAGCCTTCCAGCAGCTGTTAGTACACACCAATATAAAAAAAGGTCGGAGAAGAATCAAGGCCCTTCCTAAGGGCTAGTAGGGGTGTGCACCAGGGACCCATGTAGTTTTTCTTTTTTTCATTATTAAAACTGTTGCTTTCTTTATTGTTATCAATGAAAATGTGGTTTTTTGTTATCGGTGACATTATTGATATCGATATTGATTTCAAGCAACAACAAAGATTTTGTTTTTGGTATAATTCCCCTTATGGGCTGCCACCAGTGGCAGAAGTGCCAGCAGACACCTGCCTCAGACTTCTCAGAAGTTGAACTCCTTCCTCCCTTTCTCATTATAACGCAGTAGTAATAAGTGCACAATGACAAATTACTAATATGTATGTCTAACCTACACCTAATAACCTATACTATATGTGATATATTCCTATCTAAGTATCTATGTAAATAAACTTGTATCTGCTATGTGTTCTATCTAAGTATCTATCCTATTCCTATCCTATAATGCAAATATATATAATAATAAAGCCTAGTATATCTATATCTACACACACACACACAGCTAATATATCTATATATAATATGGACAGGGGGAGACAGACGGGGAAATGGAAAGAAAAAAACGATAGGGTATATCTATCTAATTTCTATCTATATTATCTCTATCTGTAATCTATATCTAATCTATACACCTAAACCTATATTTATCTATCTATCTATATATGTACAGGGGCAGACAGACAGGGGAAGGACAAAGGCAAAATAAAGGGTATAACACTGAAAGCTGGGGAAGATTTTTAGTGCAAACGCCAGAGTTCTGTAAATGCAACTTGACAAAAGAGCTAACACAGAACAAGAGTCAAACAGTCTGGCCCTGCAACATAAAGGGTTGCAGTGTCCACCCCAGAGCCCCCATGATTGGTTCTGGGAGGCAGGAGGCATTGAGCGATCACAGGGTGCCATGCAACTGCCTGGGACCTGCTTGCACTGCTCATTGGCCAGCGATTACATCCATCAGGTCCTTCCCCCTCTCATCACAGGCCCAGTTCAAGAATTCAACACTGTTTCTGGCTCCAAGATGTCTGGCCCCTCCTCTCTTCTCCACATTTTCCTCCAAAGAACACCTGCCAGGCAATAACAAAATCAATAACAACTTTTTTTGTTATAGTTATTGATTTCATTATTATTTATCTTTGTTATAGTTATTGCAATAAAGATAATAAAAAACAATTTATATATCATTATCAATATAACTAAAACAAAGTGCACACCCCTAAGGGCCAGATCCTCAGTTGATGTATGTCATAACAGTTCCTTGCCTGTTAATGGATCTATACACATTTATAGCTCATTTATGCCCTTCTCTGACAATTCAGTGTAGGTCTGTTTCTCTACCAAATTGGGTAACAGTTACCAGTGTTGTTTAACATGAAGACACAATAGGTATGATCAATCTTGGAACACACTGCCATGGGAGATGGCAGATACTCCATCCCTTTAAACTTAATTCGACTTAAGCAGACTCACTCTCTTCAGATTTGGGATTTACTCCCTCCAGAGGATCCACTCATTTGGCTATCCTCCTATGCTTTTCTGCACATTGGTACACAATTCTGAGCGTAACCCTTCTTGTTGGGCGCCACTGTCATGGGGGTTGGGGTCCAACACCCCACTTTCCTGGGTTGGGTGACTCAATTTCCCTCGCTTGCAGCCCACCTGAACCAGTTCTCTCTCTAGCTGATTCAGTCCTGCAAAGGGGACAATATTTTATCTCCCAAGTTCCAGAGACTTCCCATTCACAAACTCTTTTCTCTCTCTGGGTTCAAAAGAGCTTGAGGGCTCAAGTTTCTCAGATTGTGTTCCCCAATGTAAAAGTCAGCGGAAAGCACTTCTTAGTAAAGAAGAAAGTTTATTGATTACATAAGCAAAGCTAGTTTGAACACAGAGTGGCTAATAAACAAAAGTAAATAACGCATTCCTAGTCTGAACTGCGTGCATCCCTATTTGGATCTTACCCTACCAAAGTCCATTTCGCAGCCAGTGATGTAGCGTGGTTGGGTACCAGTCTTAAGTTGGTTAAAAATCAAAGTTCCTTCTCTCAGCGCATTGCTTCAGCAAACTGGCTGGCTGGCTACTGCCCCCCCAGCTGCGCTTTTGAGACTCAGCGAGTCAGAGGTTGAATGAATTCCCAATTGTCTTTTGATAGCAAAGATCTTCCTCTTAAATACCTTTGCAGTTTCTTTGTTTCACTTTCCCACCTGGGGGGACTCTGTGCTCCCAGTCACGTCCACAGGAAAGGTTCATTTGCAACTCATTGTTTCTGTCTGGCTCTTGCAGAGGTGTTAGGCTTTTCTGAATCCACATCCGGCATATCTTTGTCTCTCTCCATTGCATGAAGTGAGTTTCCAGCTCTCAGCTTTTACATTACACGATTACATGAAGTGAGTTTCCAGTTCTCAGCTCTTACATTACATACATGTTTAATCTTTACTTGTACATATTTGTTAGACCTGTAGTCTACATGTAGCCCAGTATCTCCTTGTGACAATGGGTTAGGCAAGATTTTATATCGCAAATACGTTTACTTCTCCCCCTCTGTGATTTCCCTTAACCCACCGAATAACTTCAAAAAGTTATAAAGCAGATCTCCCTTCTTTAGTTTACAACCAGCACAAATGAAATGAGTTTCCATCAGTTTCTGGATATCCTGGGCAGAATTGGGGTACTCCACTCCCAAAGTGATGGCTGGCTACATGGAAGGATTTGTTGGACATGTGGAAGGATGTGTTTGGACAGATGCAAACCTCAAAGGGGTAAGTTTACTAAGATTAGGTCCTACAAGGGATACTGTCCATTCTTGACAGATTTTCTTACGTGCTAGCAGGAGATGGAATAAACAGAGGCTCTTCTTTGCTCCCACCTTGGGACAGCAACAGGCTTCTCTGCAGCAAGACAGGACAGGAGTAGGCCTTCTTCAGAATAGGCCTCCACTCAGTCTCAGGCCTTATTAAGGAGCAGGCAGAATACTGGGAGTTCCCCTCAGAGATAGGCAGACTAGAGTGTAGGCCCTCCCTCTGTGTCCCGCCTCAAATCCCTGCTGAGTAAAGCTCCACAGGGTAGGGGCCTGCCTCTACCAATGACTGTCCAGCAGCAGGAACATCGTTGTGATATATAAATAAATATAATTAATTAATTAATTTAATTAAATAATGGGCAGCTAGGCCCAAGCAGCAACAGCAGTTCCCCCAGCAGGACTTTTCTCCCTCTGTCCCTGCTTGTCGACGCACCTCAAAGAGACGCAGAGACGCATGGCCGCACTCTTTATTCAACAGAAAACTGTAAGGCCGGTGGAGGATTGCACGAGCAATCTTGGGTCCAGCATGCTAGCTAAAACGGGTCTTATTAACTATGAACTGAGTACTGTCTCGGAAGCACCTTCCATTTGGCAGTACGGTAAACTAAATCCATCCCCTCCTTCGACTGCCTCTGGCCCAATGGCCGAAGGGGTGTGTGTCCAACTGTGGGCGTGAGTAAGTCGGTAAGTGCCCCGGCAGGGTACAAAGACTGTGCACGCCCCTACTCACCCCGCGAAGCACCCCTCCCAGGGTTATGACCCCTGTGCATGCTGCGTCCTGCATTACACAAGGTATCACATCCCCATCTCTTATGGAGATGACTCTTTTTAACTATCTTAAACCTATTTATCCTAACCTAGCTTGCTGGAACCCTGCCACCAAGGGGGAGTCGGAAAGAACTACACCGCCCCAACTGCCTTAACATAGCAACAATCCCTCCAAATGCCCACCAGGGCAGCCAAATACACCTGATTTCCTTCCTCTGATAGGTGGACACCATCTCCCCTGTATAATGACGTGTTGGTGTGTACTATCCCGGAGTGGTTAATTAAGGTACCGCCCACACTCTGAACCTATTTGTTTATTTCCCTATTGATGCCATTTCTGGCTCTATTTACCCGGCCCGGGTTATGGGCTCCAACCCACCGTATTCTGGGTATCCAATTCATCCATACCAATTTTACCCTTTGGAACCATCCCTTCACCATTAACAAATCTGTCTTAATTCGTATGATTAACTTGACCCCTTTTGTTGGAGTGATATCATTTCCCCCCAAAGGGATGACTATTATATCTGGGCTACAGCCTGCTCCCATTCTTTTTAACACAGGCAGGAGTTGTGCCTATCGCATCCAGCTCCTGCCCACCCATCTAATTTTTGCGCGATCGCCTAAGCCTAATTTTGCACCCCAGTCGGTCAATGCAGCAGCTCTGTTCGCCCATCAGACAATGCTGTGACCCACAATCCAGACCTCACATCATGTCCTGACTCGGGTTCCAGTTCCTATTGAGAAACGCACTTTTGCTAGCAAGGGTACGCTCTGATATATCTCTTGTAAACTGCAGACCTCCATCTCCCTACTGCCTTGATTGCCTCCTCGGGCAATCCAACCACAGCAGCTGTTGTGGCTGCCCCCATCCTGAAGGAATGGGAACCAAATTCCCTAGGAGGTAAGCCTGCCTTGCCCAGGGCAGCCCTGAACACCACGGTAAATTGGTGGTTGGTGAGGGGAGCCGCATTCTGGTGAATAAACAGTGCCCCAGGTACCGGGGGCCTTGCCTTAAGGTAGCGCCCCCTGTGTAGGACTGGGCATATTGCGGTTTGCCCGCACCTATGTAACCGGACTGTCTGCCCTTTCCTTCGCTGGTCAGTCTTTGACCAGCGAAGCTGAATCACTACCCTGTCTGCCCCGCATGTAACATCCGTGCTCTGGAAGGAAGTGTCCGACCTGCCACGTGCGTTAGCAGAAACCACCTCACTAATGCGAAAGCCCTCAAAGAATGTCACTGCGTATGCAGTTGAAAAAAGCTGCAATTTATACACATTGTAACATACCCCGGGCAAGGCCCTGATCACCAGTAACAGTCTAGGTGTCATAAGCGGCGCTCTTGACCTAGGAGGGGGCCGTGCAGCCTGCGACCAGCTTTCCAACATGCGTTTTATGTAGAATCCCCTATCCGGGGACGGGAAACCCATGAGATGGTTGGCAAATACCAGGGCGGCCACTTTTTCCCCTATCGTGCCCGGTGCCAATCCTCTATCCCTTTGCTGCATTGCGAATTGAATAACCTCAGGCTCACTGATGGGAAAACCTAAGTTCCATCCTTTTGAGGCCCAGAATTCTTGGAACTCCCTAACCGCCCTATCATATGAGGCTTGGGTTCGCAGGGCCAGCGATCCCTGTATGATAGCCTGTGCAGTTAGTCCCCAAGACTCCATAACCCCGGTGGAAAGGGGTTGGCGGCAGACCTGGCGTCCAGTGCCAATTCTCGGAAGTGGGCTGTCTGGAATCAAGAAAGGACATCGGCTATGCCATTGTTGATATCAGGTACGTGTCTGGCCATAAATAAGATATTAGCCTTCAAGCATGTCAGCACTAATACACGTACCAAGTCCATAACTCGAGGGGACCGAGATGACAAGGTGTTAATTACATGGACAACGGCTAAGTTGTCGCACCAGAACAGGACCAACCGGTTGACAAACTATTCTGTCTAGACCAATACTGCCACCACTATTGGGAATAGTTCCAAAAATGTAAGGTCTCGTGTCACTCCCTGTTCATGCCACACTTGGGGCCACGGGGCGGTGCACCAACAAATCCTAAAGTAGACCCCAAAACCTGATCCCCCGGCAGCATCCGACGGCATCTGCAGGTCTGCCTACAGTAACAGCCTGGTCCTCCAAAAGCTCACCCCGTTAAAGTTGGTTAGGAAGTCCAGCCATGTGCCTAAATCCTTCTTCATTTCTTTTGTTACCCAGATCCTGTCGTGCAGGACAGTTGCCCCTCTTAGTTTTCCATATAACCGCACTAGGAAGGCCCTGCCTGGTGCCACTACCCAACAAACAAAATTAAGGCTGCCCACCAGGAACTGAAGTGCCTGTACGGTGATCTTCTGAGTGGTCAAACACGCCTGTATCTTAACCCTGAGGTCCTCCAATTTGTCTGCCAGCAGGCTGGATTGCTCCCTTACCATGTCCAGTTCGATACCTAAATACGTAAGTCTCGTATTAGGGCCTTCCATCTTCTCTGGAGCCAACGGGACCCCCAGGTCCTCCACTACCTCCTGGAAAAGTTGCAAAGCAGCCGCACAATCCCCAGTCCCAGGGCGGCCTATTATGAGGAAATCATTGAGGTATTTTGTCACCTCTCCTTCCTTCCATTGTTGTTTGAAGACCCACTCTATCAGGGTACTGAATCTTTTGAAAACTGAACAGGAAATGGAGCAACCCATCGGCATAGCCCGGTCGAAGTAATATTGCCCGTCATATTGAAAACCAAAAAGGTGGAAGGTATCAGGATGTACAGGTAACAGTCGAAAAGCAGATTTCACATCGCATTTCGCCATCAAGGCCCCTTGTCCCATCCTTCTGGCTTTCTCCACAGCTACGTCAAAGGAAGCATATTTAATTGTGGAGAGCTCCTTTGGAATGGCATCATTAACTAATCTGCCTCTCGGATGGGACAAGAGGTGAATCAGGCGAAATTCCCCTTCTGCCATTTTTGGAACTACCCCCAGAGGGGATATGAACAGATTTGTTATCAGGGGGGTCCCGAAACAGGCCTGCTACCCTCCCTTCCTTTACTTCCTTTTCTATTTTACTTCGCACTATATGTTCCTTTCCCACTGTGGATT
Organism: Sphenodon punctatus; assembly: GCA_003113815.1. Classification (NCBI taxonomy): domain Eukaryota; kingdom Metazoa; phylum Chordata; class Lepidosauria; order Sphenodontia; family Sphenodontidae; genus Sphenodon; species Sphenodon punctatus. Next base: position 651,724 of record QEPC01011413.1, read on the forward strand.
TCAAATTGCGCACTAATCCCACTGGGTTCACTTGGGAAGCCGGTATCCTGAATCCCACTCTGAATTCTTCCACTATATATGCCACTTCCCGCCGATCGGAGTGGGTGACACCCCCTTTCACCAAGGCATGGCCACTTTCTGACAAGGGGGCCCTGGTCACATCCACCATACATTTTAACCATAAGTCAGTTGCATGGGTATCCCAACGCATTCCCGGGTTTGAGGCTGCCCTGTGTCGGAAGGCCTCATCATATCTTAACCAGGCCCCGGGGTGGGGGGGCGGTCGCATATGCCTTCCGCGAAGTATCTACATATTTATGGAGCTCCAGGTCTTGCCCTGGGTCAGCCTGGAGCACCACTCCCATATATACGGCAAATGCTGATGTCCAGTTCACCCAGTTCCTGTCCGCCTTAGGGCGTTGGAACTTTTTCTTGTCCTTTGCATCGTCGCCCTCGGAGTGATCAAGAATGGGATCACTGAACATTAGGGCATATACATCCACATAATCCCCTGCCAGATTTTTTCTTTTGTGGCTGGCAGCAAATGCTCCCCGAAAGGGGCAGCCACGCCACTGTAAGCCCCCCCGGTGGAGGGGGAGGGTGGCTTCAGGGGGGGGGGGTGTACCTACCTGCCCCAGCCAACACCAAATTCTCTCTGGGCCTTTCCTGCCTTGCAGCTGATGGCACCCCTTTCCGAGGATCCTGCTCATTCCCTGCACTGTCAGCTTGGGTGCCCACCCCCACCGGTGATGGTGTGGCTGGTGTCACCCATGCCCATTCCCCATCCAGCCACCTCCTTCATAACCTGGCGGGAACCGGGGGGCCACGGGTACTATGCCCCCTTTCTGGCAGGGTGATTGGGGCCCCGCTCTTGTCCCCGACCACCCCCAGTCCCACCCCCACTGGGTGGTTGCCCCAAAAAATGTGTTCCTGCCCCCTGGTCTCACCTTGGTCTGCTGGTCCTGTTGGTGCCCTGGGCTCTGTGGTTCCCCTTCTTCCCCGCTGCAGCTCTCTCTCCCCTCAGCGCCTGGACTCTTCACCACAACTCTTCATAGCTGGGCTGCTCCTCGTCCTCAGGATTTTCAATTCTCCTCCTGGTCACCGGTGGCGAGCCTCCTTCCTCGTGCAAAGGGGGGACCCGCTCCCTTCCAGCCACTCTGAGCCAGCTTCCACCTCTCCTGGGCAGCTGCGCCCCTGGAGTGGTTCCTGCGCTTCCACCCATTCAGTGGTGGACTAGCCCCCGGATCCCATAGGTATACTACACTCCAGTTGCTCCCACTCCCTGTCCTTGGGCCTCCTGTGCCCCACTCGCATAAATGGCGTGCAGCAAAGGGCCCCAGACCACGGTCTGTCCCCCATCCCTGGGAGCATCTTTCATGCCTTCCACTTCCTGTGCCCCCTCGATGGGGGTGGTACGTAGGCCAGCACCCCTTGCCCACTTGGCTCCACACTGCTAAGCTCCGGTGTTGGGGGGCTTGTTTCGCCCCAGGGCCAGTCTTCCCTGTACCTGACCGGGGGAGCGATAATCCTCCCCCCCGCTTTCTGGGCCCCTGGTCCTGCGGGGGCATCTGCCTCCCGCTGTCTCCAGTTGAGGCCTCCGCCGCTGCTGGGCCAGTCGCCCATGCCTCGTCTGGGTGTTCTGCACTCATTGACCCTCCGGTTTCTCCTGCCCCAGCCTCCCTTACCCTTAACTGGGCTTCACACGTCTGGAGCCTTGCTAATATTTCTGCAGGGGTGGGGCACCCGGCCCTGGGACTTGCCTCCTGATCTAGTCTGTTTCTTCCACCGCCAGCGCGGCCGCTGCCCCTGGCGTTCCCTTTCTTGCCCCCATCCCCTTTTTTCTTACTCCGGCCCATTTCTCCTCTGAAGCAGCAGCGTGCGCTTCTGCTGCTGCTTCCTCCACTTCTTCACCTGATCTGCCGCTCCCACGTGGCTTCAGGGGATCCTCCCTTCTAAAGGGCGGGGCCCCAGACCCCTCACCACGCACTGCACATGCACGTTGGGTGGTTGCCGCGGAAACCCCAATAGGGAGAGAGAGAGCCTGGTAACAGGCCACTCTCAATTGGCACATGCCACCTCGCCTCCGTGCCTCTTCTCCTATTTGGGGGGAGAGGGGCGACAATGGCCCGTCACCTCCATTTTGTCGGCGATGGGCATCTCTCTTTTTTTCTCCCCTTTAGCTGTTGCCAGAACCCCTCACCTGGAGAGTGGGCCTTCTCCACAGCTACTCTCTCATTGGCCTTCCATTACACTCCCACCTTTTCCACTGACCGAGCTGCAAAATGACCGACAGGAGTTAGTGGTCGAGAGGGAATGAGGCTGCTCTCCTTTCTGTTGTTATGCATAGGCTCTATTTTCCCATACATCATCTTTTCCATGCATCTCTCTCTCTGCCTCCAAGGCAGATTCAAGGGCATTAACTGGAAACCCCAGTTCTGATGGGGCCATAACACTATTGACCTTTCAATAGAAGATATTTACATAGGTTCAACTGCCATAGTGTCTAGGCTATTTCAGAACAACATATTAAAAACAGGCCTGAAAAATAGCACATTGATGCTTTGACTTGGTGGAGAAGGATCTCANGTTATCAGGGGGGTCCCGAAACAGGCCTGCTACCCTCCCTTCCTTTACTTCCTTTTCTATTTTACTTCGCACTATATGTTCCTTTCCCACTGTGGATTTCAAATTGCGCACTAATCCCACTGGGTTCACTTGGGAAGCCGGTATCCTGAATCCCACTCTGAATTCTTCCACTATATATGCCACTTCCCGCCGATCAGAGTGGGTGACACCCCCTTTCACCAAGGCATGGCCACTTTCTGACAAGGGGGCCCTGGTCACATCCACCATACATTTTAACCATAAGTCAGTTGCATGGGTATCCCAACGCATTCCCGGGTTTGAGGCTGCCCTATGTCGGAAGGCCTCATCATATCTTAACCAGGCCCCGGGGTGGGGGGGCGGTCGCATATGCCTTCCGCGAAGTATCTACATATTTATGGAGCTCCAGGTCTTGCCCTGGGTCAGCCTGGAGCACCACTCCCATATATACGGCAAATGCTGATGTCCAGTTCACCCAGTTCCTGTCCGCCTTAGGGCGTTGGAACTTTTTCTTGTCCTTTGCATCGTCGCCCTCGGAGTGATCAAGAATGGGATCACTGAACATTAGGGCATATACATCCACATAATCCCCTGCCAGATTTTTTCTTTTGTGGCTGGCAGCAAATGCTCCCCGAAAGGGGCAGCCACGCCACTGTAAGCCCCCCCGGTGGAGGGGGAGGGTGGCTTCAGGGGGGGGGGGTGTACCTACCTGCCCCAGCCAACACCAAATTCTCTCTGGGCCTTTCCTGCCTTGCAGCTGATGGCACCCCTTTCCGAGGATCCTGCTCATTCCCTGCACTGTCAGCTTGGGTGCCCACCCCCACCGGTGATGGTGTGGCTGGTGTCACCCATGCCCATTCCCCATCCAGCCACCTCCTTCATAACCTGGCGGGAACCGGGGGGCCACGGGTACTATGCCCCCTTTCTGGCAGGGTGATTGGGGCCCCGCTCTTGTCCCCGACCACCCCCAGTCCCACCCCCACTGGGTGGTTGCCCCAAAAAATGTGTTCCTGCCCCCTGGTCTCACCTTGGTCTGCTGGTCCTGTTGGTGCCCTGGGCTCTGTGGTTCCCCTTCTTCCCCGCTGCAGCTCTCTCTCCCCTCAGCGCCTGGACTCTTCACCACAACTCTTCATAGCTGGGCTGCTCCTCGTCCTCAGGATTTTCAATTCTCCTCCTGGTCACCGGTGGCGAGCCTCCTTCCTCGTGCAAAGGGGGGACCCGCTCCCTTCCAGCCACTCTGAGCCAGCTTCCACCTCTCCTGGGCAGCTGCGCCCCTGGAGTGGTTCCTGCGCTTCCACCCATTCAGTGGTGGACTAGCCCCCGGATCCCATAGGTATACTACACTCCAGTTGCTCCCACTCCCTGTCCTTGGGCCTCCTGTGCCCCACTCGCATAAATGGCGTGCAGCAAAGGGCCCCAGACCACGGTCTGTCCCCCATCCCTGGGAGCATCTTTCATGCCTTCCACTTCCTGTGCCCCCTCGATGGGGGTGGTACGTAGGCCAGCACCCCTTGCCCACTTGGCTCCACACTGCTAAGCTCCGGTGTTGGGGGGCTTGTTTCGCCCCAGGGCCAGTCTTCCCTGTACCTGACCGGGGGAGCGATAATCCTCCCCCCCGCTTTCTGGGCCCCTGGTCCTGCGGGGGCATCTGCCTCCCGCTGTCTCCAGTTGAGGCCTCCGCCGCTGCTGGGCCAGTCGCCCATGCCTCGTCTGGGTGTTCTGCACTCATTGACCCTCCGGTTTCTCCTGCCCCAGCCTCCCTTACCCTTAACTGGGCTTCACACGTCTGGAGCCTTGCTAATATTTCTGCAGGGGTGGGGCACCCGGCCCTGGGACTTGCCTCCTGATCTAGTCTGTTTCTTCCACCGCCAGCGCGGCCGCTGCCCCTGGCGTTCCCTTTCTTGCCCCCATCCCCTTTTTTCTTACTCCGGCCCATTTCTCCTCTGAAGCAGCAGCGTGCGCTTCTGCTGCTGCTTCCTCCACTTCTTCACCTGATCTGCCGCTCCCACGTGGCTTCAGGGGATCCTCCCTTCTAAAGGGCGGGGCCCCAGACCCCTCACCACGCACTGCACATGCACGTTGGGTGGTTGCCGCGGAAACCCCAATAGGGAGAGAGAGAGCCTGGTAACAGGCCACTCTCAATTGGCACATGCCACCTCGCCTCCGTGCCTCTTCTCCTATTTGGGGGGAGAGGGGCGACAATGGCCCGTCACCTCCATTTTGTCGGCGATGGGCATCTCTCTTTTTTTCTCCCCTTTAGCTGTTGCCAGAACCCCTCACCTGGAGAGTGGGCCTTCTCCACAGCTACTCTCTCATTGGCCTTCCATTACACTCCCACCTTTTCCACTGACCGAGCTGCAAAATGACCGACAGGAGTTAGTGGTCGAGAGGGAATGAGGCTGCTCTCCTTTCTGTTGTTATGCATAGGCTCTATTTTCCCATACATCATCTTTTCCATGCATCTCTCTCTCTGCCTCCAAGGCAGATTCAAGGGCATTAACTGGAAACCCCAGTTCTGATGGGGCCATAACACTATTGACCTTTCAATAGAAGATATTTACATAGGTTCAACTGCCATAGTGTCTAGGCTATTTCAGAACAACATATTAAAAACAGGCCTGAAAAATAGCACATTGATGCTTTGACTTGGTGGAGAAGGATCTCA
>QEPC01011413.1:667835-681031 GCA_003113815.1 Sphenodon punctatus
TGGCCAGGTTGGCAAGCTTGAGCCCAGATGAATTGATCTGCCCATTCATGGACACTCGGGCACTCAATACCCCAGAGGATCTGATGGTGGGCAATCACAGTACTGGGAGAGAGTGGAATCATCAGAGCCCAGCCTGGCATTGAAGTCACCTGCCAATATTACCAGCCCTTCAGGGTATTTAATACTCAAGCTCCCCAGGAAGGTCTCCAAGGAATCCCATTTAGCCTTTCTGTAAGAACCAGCATTACATGGCTGGATATAGATATAAATGATAATTAAGGTGAGAGAACTGACCTGGAGAACCAGGGCCATAGCTAGCGCCAGAGATAAAATGACATCAATAATTTTAAGTGGGACATCCTGGGAGATGAGACACCCTAATTCCCACCCCCCAAGGCCGACCTCTAGTATGGTAAAAAGTGGCTGGTAGATCGTAAGATAAGTAGCCAGCCAATGTAAGCGGGGCCAGGGCCCATGTCTCCTGGACCAGTATAATGTGGTACTTCTTAATGAAAGAGATAAACTCTGGATCTTCATTATGTCTAGTCCAATCTGATATGTTCCAAGAACATATTGTAACCACTCCCAGGGGTGGGTCAAATTGCTGTCATGAACTATACGGGGAAGTAGAAACTACCCCAACCTCGGGTACTATTATCCCACCATCCACAGAAGGCGGCTCTAGGGGCGGGCGAAGGATCCTGATCAGATCCATTAAGCAAGGAAGGAGTTATTGTTATATCCAATGGGGTCAGAGCAGTCTCCGCTGCAACCATCCCCTCACCCCCTGAGTGCCCCTCAAAAGGGGGAAGAGGGTCCCACTCGGGGCTACTGGGCAAAGCAGGAACTACTAAGGTCTCTGGCATGTCTATAGAAAGTAACTCCTTCGTCGCCTCCCCCCTTTTCAGAGCAGAAGCCGGCTGAAGGCCAAGCATATTGATCTTTTGGCCCCTAGATACAAGGCCCGGGGAGTTTGGAGTAAATGAGTGGTTAGCAAGTTTCCTAAGCCTGGAGTTTATTGGGATAACAGACGGTGGTAGAAAAGACCGCTTAGCTGGTTCAGTATGATTTGGGTTGTTGGAATCAAGCGTTGGACTAGTCCTATCTCTCCCCACTGAGCCCAAGCTAACCAAAGGTGCCTGGGCCAGTAAAGGAGATATTAAAGTGTTAATAAGGACTCTGCTGATAAAAACTCCCCAAGAGGAAAAGAGGTCAGTATGGGAAAGAATGGTGTCTGCAGCGTGTGGAGAGAAAAAATGAACCACTAAACGCTGCATTCTAATGTCTGAAGGAAGATATAGAACCCGGGAGACCTTAATAGAAGAGACTGAACATCTCAAAATATTTGCAATATGGAGCTGAATATTGTATTTGGAATTCCAGAGGGGTGTTTTCCTTAGGTGTAGGGGCATGATCCTAAATGCAAGCGCTTTAGGCTCCATTCTAAGGGCATAGCTCGGAGACGAAGATTGAAAACCATTCCCGTCCCCTACAACTCAGGGTAAGGAATTTATATTGCATATTGTGGAGGATTCAAGAATTCGATCAAGTATAATATCCTTGTGCCTGGTCTCAGTACCCTCCCTCATAGACGTGTCTGCAGTTTGGCAGGCTGCAGACACTCTTTCCTTAGGTTTTAAATCCGGTAAGTGGGCAAGCTCTACCCTATGCAACTGAATGGAATCTGTGATGACCTCCAGCCGCAGTTGTTGGGTATGCAGTCGGGCATTTATTTCTTCCAGCTGCATATATAACTTGTGATCAAGATCACTAATCATATAACATTGGTTACTCAGGAGATTAGGGAGAGTTGTATCAGTGTCCTGTAAGGAGTGGGCAATGCCATTTGTCTGGGGAGGAGGAGACACCTCAAGGTTGGTAGGAAGAAAATCCTGAAATGCCTCAGTAGCCACCCCACTTATGCTCACATGCTCCCCAATTTCATGGTCCACAGGGGGTTGAAAAGGGCTGTCTCCTAAGGATGTCAAGCCCAGATGTCCACCAGTCAAAAACTCTTCCAAATTACGTTGCTTGCTCAGGGTAACCATCCCCTGTTTTTTCCTTCCTTTAGGCATACTGAAAATTTGCCAAGTCCACCATCCAGTTTGCCTCAAAATAAGGTGGGCCCTTGTACCTTTAAGGGGTCCAAGCTGCAGAAACGGTCTGGTATATTAGGCTGGACATCAAGCTATGGCAGGGCGGGCAGAGTCTGCAACCCTGCGCCCAACCAATGCCACTGGCCCCACCAGTACACCAGGACAATAAAGGCTGGATGAACACCTTACTACCCAGAAATTAATTCCACACCCACCGACCAAATGCCCCTCCCACAAGCACCAACTCCCAGGTAACGCAAATCATAACAAATCGGGGATCACAAAAGCTCTGGATAATATCACCCCTAAGTCCCCTTCAGCCTCCAAAGGGCCACACCCTTTGGCCGAGGACCTTCAGCTCGCAGCCTGCAGCTCATGGCCTGTGGCAAAGCCGCAGGCATCCCCCTTTAAAGCCCCCCGGGCTACTTCTGGCTGTGGGCAGGGGGGGAGGAGGAGGAGTCCCAGTTCACAGTTCCTCCAGGCCCCTTCACTCACAGCCCTCTTTTTCCCCACAGGTAGACAGCGGGAGCCTGGAGCAGCAGCAGCAGCATGACGCCCGCCCAGCAGGAACAGCAGCAGACAGGTGGTAAGTACTAGTAGCATTCTGCAAACTCTATATAGACAGGTGGAGAATGAAGGAGTAGGGGTCCCTCAGCCTAAGTTTGTATCACCAAGTTGCCTCAATGCAAGCCTTAAAATGTTGGTATCAGTGGGAAGAACTGGCGAAAGATGCAATTCAAATTGATAATTTCAAGGATATATTGGTTGATGAGTGTAAGTTTGAAAAGAATAAGTGGCAGGATCATCTATTTGTCAGGCACTGATATATTGGGAACAAACCCTGAAACTGTTAACATTTGAAAGAAGGGCATCCCCCTACACTTCAGTTGACTGTATATTATTGAAGAAGAATAAGTTTGCTCTTTAAGAAATCAATTACAGATTAAGGGTATTAATAGAGCAGAACAGTTATTCAAGTTAGGTTAATTTATGGAACACCAAGATATGGAACAACTATCACAGAATACTAGGGTTAATGCTTTTCAATATAGTCAAATTAAAAGTTGTTTCACTCAGGGTGAGAGCGCTAAATTTCTCAAACATAATGGAGTGCTAATAGAAAAGATATTGTTCTCGAATCTCTTAAGTAAAGGACTTCTGGCAAATATTTTCAGATAATTGATTAAGTTGGGATTTAATAAACCTGTTTTGTATATTAAGAAATAGGGACAGGATTTAGGTAAAGGGCTAACAGAGAATCAGCCTCACCAGATTTGGGGGCACATGAAGAGTTGCTTGCTCCAAGGCCATGGAGGTTAGAGAACCTCAAGGTAAGGTAAGGTAAGGTAAGTTAAGTTAAGTTACATTACAGAACGGGAGACCATAGCTCAAGTGGTAAGAGTGCGTGCTTTGCATGTATAAAGTTCCAGGTTCAATCCCTGGTATTTCCACTTTAGGATCCCTGGTAGCATGCCTGGGAGAGGCATCTGCTGGGCGCTTGGAGGGGTCTCGGGTAGCACGCCGGGATGGCCTCTGCTGGAGACCCTGGAAGAGCCAGTTTTGGACCCGAATTTGAAACCCCTGCCAACGTGTCAGGTTGTGACAATACTGGGCTAAAATGGACCATTGGTCTGACTCAGGCAGTTTAGTTTAAGTTGATAATAAGGTATTACCTTATGCCCCAACATCTTAAAGCTTTAAATAAAAGAGGAGAAGAACTTGTGCTGGCAAAATTGTGGGAAACAAGGTACTTATTTGCATTGTTGATGGTTGTGTAAAAAGATTAAATTGTTTTGATGAAAAATTTGGAACTATATCCAAAAAGCTATTGGATGTATTCTCTGCTTTGGGTTAGAAATAGCTTTGCTAGGTTTGTTACCGAAAAATAAATTAAAAAGAGAGCAACAAGTAATTTGTGAGATTATGATACTTGCTGCTATATTTGTAATTGTATGGAACTGGAAAACAACAACAGAACTCTCTACTGGTGAATGGATAAATCGTATACAGCATATGTACACGATGGAAAAGGTGTTGACAGAGATAGGAGTTGGTAGTCAGGGTTTTACTAATAGATGGTTGTCTTGTATTAAAATTATTCAGGTTAAAACTGTTATTGAGAATTGGATATGCAAAATCATTTTTGTTTGATTATGCTATACTGAATCTGGAATAATGGTTTTCTCTGAAAATTGCATTACTTTTGTTCTTTCGTTTTTTGTCATTGTTTGATGTTTAGGTCTTAATATTGTATGGATATGTGATTTCATTTTGTTAATTAAAAAAGAAAAGAAAGAAAAAAATGCCATACTGGGTCCCACTAATGGTCCATCCAGACACCATTCCATCTCTGAATGGCAGCTTTGATTGTTTCAGGGAAGTGCACAACAGATTATAAATAAGTGATCCATTTTCTACTATCCACTTCCAGCCTCCAACAGTCACGTCCCCTGTCCAAGTTTACTAATAGTCATTTTATAGACCTACCCTCTAAACAAAACCAAAAAAAACTACGTGCAGTGATTTTTTTAAAACCGAGAAATACCAAGAATTTGTATCAAGACTGAGATTTCATTGAGATCTCAGTCTAGTTCTTGTACTCTCAGAATTTCATTTGAGAAGCTATGCTGCTTGTTTCAGCCCTCAAGTTAACCCAATTGATGAGGGGATAGGCAAAATCAAAATTTGGCCAAACACCAAACTAAAACCATAAAAGTAGTAAAGAAGAAGCAAGCTTTGTAACTCAACAAGGTAGAAAAGGGGGGATAGATTGGGGGGGGGGTGTCAGACTTTTTTTACACACACACACACACACACACACACACACACAGCTTCATACTCAGAAATTCCCATACTCCCAAGAGAGGAGTACTCACGCTAAGTTGAAACTAAACACCTGGAGCATTGATCTGGATGTGTAGCTCAAACTGCCACACCCAACAGCTGTAAGAAGGTGGTAGTAGTACATACAAAGACAGTGAAATGCTTTTCTTGAACATACAAGAGTCCAGAACAGAAGCTGTAAAGCCTTGTACCAAAATATTTCCAGGCTCTCTAACAATTTCTAATATTTTATCTCTAACTCTAGTTATGTTTTGGTAATAGATTTCATAATCAAAATCTGTTTTGCAAAAATGCACAGCTCATCCAGAAAGTCCCATTCTGTTCTAGCTATGTTGAGGTCAGAGAACAAGACAATGGAGTCATCAGAGTAGCTGTCAGGCGATCATCGCTGGGATGCAAGTTCAGCTCTGACCAAAGTTTAAAAAAAAAAAAAAATACCCTGACAATTAGTGGTAAAAAGGTCACTAGTAAAAATGAGTTTTGTGGTTTTTCAACTTTGCATTAAAAAACCACCACACATTTGTCACCATATCTGCAAGTTGGCAGACTTTCCTTTGAACGAATTGAATAAGCATGCAGGCTCCAGAGTTTGCACAGATTGGTCCCTCTAGGTCAGGGTTTAGTTATGTTAGCAGAGTATTTGGGAGTTTGTGTTGCACCTGCCTGCAATCCATCTGGCCTGTGAATAATTTTTTTTTAAGGGGGTTTAATTTTCTTACTCCCACCCTCTCACCCTTCACAAGCCCTGGAATATATCATTTACAATTAAAAAATAATGAAACCAAATTGTGAGATCATTTCAGAGTTACTAACCCGAGGGTTTAATGGGTTATGAATGTTTTTACTAAAGCTAAGGTTGGAGGATTTTTGATTCAATATTCTGTATACTTTAGAGATCTCAGGGCAATAAACAATTACGCTGAATTCAAACTAACTGTAAGGAGCATGAATTCTCTTTTATTAGGTTCCCAGTGCACAGATTTCAGGTAAAGCCGCACGAGATGGGGCAGGCTCAATCTCCTGCCCATGCTGGGGTGAGCAATTGCAGCTGCCACACTCTGGGCCAGTGAGAGAAAGCCACACGGTCTGCCCCCTCACCCCCCCATGGCCATCACCAGCCCCTCCATGCCACGGGTCAAGCTGAGGGGCCGGTCACTCGTGACTGGATGTCCAGACTCCTGCTGCACTGCAGGATCGGGCCTGCTACCGCTAGACAGCTGATGGCCTGGAGGAGTGCACTCCTCCCACCTTCCCAACAGCTGACTGGGGGAGGGGGCCCTCCCTCCAATCAGCTGCTTGGTGGAAGGGAAGAGTGCACATGTGCTCCTCTGGACCCAGTCCTCAGACCCCGCCTCACAGCAGGGTAGTACAGGGACTGACCACACAAATGGTGGCCTGTTATCTCACTTTGGGCAACGTTACTACACGATGTGTCACTGGCCTTCCCCAGTTAATGCATTAGGAGAAAAGGTGCGTGAACGAGGGCCTTACCGAAGTGGGAGGCTGAAGCAGAGCACAGCATGCTGGAGCCAAGGGGACGAGTCCCTGTGGGCATGCCCGTATGTTGTCTGTACACAGGTCCTGCCCACCCATCATCAGAGCTATCAGCAATGCCTGCCAAGGCCTGGCAAAGCATGCACACCCTAGCCCCCCAATCAGCTGTTTGTCAGTTGGGATGAGTGCACTCCGCAGGGTCTCCCCCATCAGCTGTTTGGCAACCAGCATGAGTATGCTTCTTTAGCTCCCCCAATTAGCTGTTTGGCAGCTGGGATAAGCACGTTCCTCTGGGCCCTCCAATCAGTCTTTGGCAGCTAGGGTGAGCATGCTCACCCTGGCCGCCAAAGACTGATTGGAGGGCCCGTTACCCCACATTAGTCTAGGTGGGGCAACAATAGCCCACAATGCATCACTGGTAGGGCTGAGATGAGAACAAGTGTTCCCATTCCAAAGGGAAATATTGACCTTTCAGAAATATTTGTGAGTTTCCATCCGTACTCCATCAGTTTCTGGTGATTCTGTGTTTCACCATTTTGTTGGTCATTTTTGTCACTTTCTGGGACTGTTTTCCCACTTTCTGGCAACTTTACGACAGTTTTATGGCAGTTTTACAGCACTTTTATGGCAATTCCCAGCACTTCCCTAGCACTAGCCACCAATTTTTCATCTCCGCAGCTCCCAGGCATGCATGCAGGGCACACACGGGGCTTGGAACAGGCCTGTGGCAGCCCCATTCAACTTGCAAAAAATAACAGAAAATGGTGAAAACAGCAGGAAAGCCAGTAAGTTTCTGTGTCAGTGACCTTCCCTGGTGAATGTGCATAGTAGCCAGCTGCCCATTCTGGGGTGGAAGTGGGTGAACATCTGGCAGCACCAAACTGACAGCTGCATTGCAAGCTAATGTGGGATAATGTCTCATGTCGTGTGGCCTTACCCAACGTCTGTATGGGGGACTCTGTAAAATTTAGAACTTAGTGAGGACCTTCACAGTAGGAGACTACTCTTTCCCAGGTCTGCTGGCTGAGCTGGTCATAGCACAAGAACAGTTGCTTTCATTATACTTGGCATTTCCAATTCTAACTGAAACCTGGAAAAGCAAAGGCAGCATAGATCAAAAAGCTGTCTAGGCATTTTTGAGCCTGCTGAAGAGGGATACTTGCTGTTAAGATTCTTTCTTAATTTCTCTGGGATCTCTCATGTAATATATTTATCCCTGCCAAAAGTACATTTACATAATTGAGGTTTTCAAGTTGCATTCTGTTCCTCGAAGATAATGGCTACCCAGAAAACACTGGGAAGAAAGCACAGAAGCTGGTAAAAAATGTATTATTTATCTCTTTGGATTGGCATGCCACCCTTCCCCGCAGGCTCAGGGCCATATGAATTTTTAGAAACCAATAAAAATAAACCATATAAAATTCCAATTAAAATCACTCCCCTCTGCACCCCTCAAACCCTATCCCTGCCCACCAAAAACCTGGCCGAATAAATAGGTCTTACATTGTCTTCTGAAATTAACATTATTGCAAGAGTGTGAAATGTAGGATTCTCTTACGGGGACATTTGCATGGAGTCTGTACGCCCCAAGTTCATCAGACCATGTAAGAATGCGTTCCACTTTAACCATGAAAGTTTAACTAGGGATGTCAATGGGACTCAGTTCTTCGCTGAAAAGTGATAAAATTATCTGAGTGCTTCACTTGGAACATGTACGTAGGCTGTTTTTATACAATCACAGTTAATCCAAATTAATTTTTAATCCAGATGCATTAATTTGGGGTTATTATTCAGGACTAATCATTTAAAACAATCTTTTTAATCAGGAATAAATATTAATCCTGATTTGCAGTGTGAACAGGTTAATCCGGATTAGGAGTCACAAAGAAGACTGTGAAATCCCATGGTGCAGCACAACCAGGTTTCAGCGTCATCTTCCGCTCTGATTTCTGGGAGTGACAGCAACAGACACAGCAGTCACCTTGAAAAATGGAGGGGTCTTCACCTTGGCGCAGTGGGTTTTAAAATGTATTTATTTATTTTGTTCGACTTATTTGCCACCCCCTCCTGCTACAGCAGCTCAGAGCGGCTTACAAAAACTGTAAATACATCAAAAATATAAAAGTAATCCAGTATAAACAACAATAAAATAAATAACAGCATAAAAACAATAAAACCCAAGGCAGAGCTAAAACCAACTATCTCCCCACCCCCAACCCAACTCTCCACCCATCACTTGTCTCCCTCGCCAAAGGCCTGGCAGAACAGCCAGGTCTTACATTGTCTTCTGAAAGACAATGAAATGCAGTGCACCAAGCAGAGTGTGCTGGAAAAACTTCAGGATACCATAGAGATACTAATGGCTAGAGGGGAGACATGTCTATCTGCAGCACTCTATGGCACCTGGGACTCACTAATTCAGACTGAGCTTAATCCGCATTAAAATAAATCTTTGATAATTAGGTTTCCAGAACCTGGTTTAAATTTGGAAGCTGGGGTCACTAAATTGGACTCAAGTGTTTACATGACCAACTTTATCCGCATTAAGAGGCGCTTAATTCGGATTAATGCTTGTGTGGAAAGGAAATAGACTAAGAAAATCATGGCCATTAGTGCTCTGCTGAACCAAGTTGCAAATAAGGCTGCCCAAAGCGGGGTAATGTCTCATGTGGCTGCACCCACGCTCTTCAAAACTATTCTCTGCTGCCCAACAATCACATTTACACATACATCCTGCACGTCAGAGCGTCTCCTCAGTTGTTTCCTGCCCACAATTGGACCTCTGAGGTGCCACAGGTGTTCAACATGTTTAGAAGAATAATTATAGTCCGTCGGATACCAATGCAAGGTAACTACAGGGGTGTGTTGCCTTTCCCATGGTGATCACCATTCTTAGCAATTAGCCAATACTGCAACTTTATTGACTATTGGAAAATATTTAGTATCCTGTAGTTACAACACTTGATTTGTTAGATTTTTCCAATATGTGAACTCCATTGGACTCAGATCTCTAGAAGGATTTTGATCCTGTAGGGTTTGGGCTAAGATTAGAGGACTGTGCTGAGCATGGTGGCTGGATCTCCTTGTTAGGCACAGGTTCAATGCCACTCAGCACAGTGCTTCCTACTTCTGCTCCTATAAGGCTGCATTCCCATCTGCGATGGAGAGACCCGCGAGGGAAGATGGGGCAGTGGGGAGGAGCCGGGGAGCAGAAGAAGAGCTAGTGTGAACGGGGATCTGCCGCGGCTTCCCTCGCACATGTCAGGGCAGGATTTTACACCCTGACATGCACGAGGGAAGCCACGGCACATCCCCGTTCGCACCGGAGGGGAGTCGCGGCAGATTCCTGTTTGCACCAGTTCTTCTGCTCCCAGGCTCCTCCCCACTGCCACGTCTTCCCTCGCGGGTCTCTCCACCGCAGGTAGGAACGCAGCCATAGAAGGGGGCATGATAGGGCCATGGGACCCCTAGCATTTGTTCCCATCATAAGGAGTGCGCTACTGGTTCAAACCAATGGTCCATCTAGTCCAGCAGCCCCTTTCCAACAGTAGCACTTCAGGAAATTCACAACAGGTAATAATGTAGTTGTTCATTTCCTGTAATACCCTACTAGAACCTTACAGTCAGAAATAACATTCCCTAACTAATAGCCATTCATGGGCCTATCTTCTAAGAACTTATCTAAACCTTTTTTTAATCCCGTTTTCCAATGCCATCCAATAACCCAGAGATTTCATGCAGAAATGTGTCCTTGCTCTCCTCCAATGGATATCCTTGCAGTTGCACATGGCAGCTCAGATTCAATCAGCTGAATGTTGACATCCCTCAGGATGCTTGCATTTTGGAACAGCCCTAGGTTTCCCCACATCTCTACTTGGAGAATCAAGTCATATGAGCTAAGCACTTACAAGTTAGCCAATTACTGTCCCTATCAAATATAAATTTGGTAAATCCAAACTCCTGCAGCATTTGCATTGGAAATAATAAGGCTATTTTAAAAATCCAATTCATCTTGGGATATAATTAAATCTAAGGAAATCCCAAATGCTACTTTAGATGCTGCTGTAATGTTCAGTCCCTGGAGTTTTCCCAGTACAGTCTCATTCCTGCTTGCCTGTGTAGTGAGAGGCAAGAGAGGCAATATTGAAAACTATCCCTCTTTTTTGTATATGACTTCAGTGTGAAAATTACAATAAACTGCCATTTCCCTAAAAAGATACTTTTTAGAAAGTAATTGGATCAGGATGAAATGGCAGGTGTGTAATTTAATTTCCTGAACTAGTTCTCTTCAAGAACTGAGCGCAATATGCAGTCATTATGATATATGAAGGCTAAAGAGTAAAATGAATTAGCTGTATGAAGAGCTTGCCTTTTAAATTACGTTTTATTCAGTTTAAACATACAAACACAACTATTTCAGTATCACTCACCCCCCAAAAAAGAAAAAAGCCAGGAATCTAATACAATACTCCTATGCAAATCTCCCAGTGGAGCCATGTTTTCACAGAAAAGCTTTGCCATTATTGAAGCTCTGATGTGCAATTTACTCTTTGCAAAGTATCGCAACAAATGGAATGCTCATTGTGTTGCACTGCAAAGACCAACATGCTCCAGGCTGACTATGAAAACAAACAAAACAGTAGCCCACAATAGCCCATGCTAGTTCGGGAGTCACCAACTCACCTGCTTGGCCGCCACCAGATGTTCACCCACATCCACCCTGTGTTGGGCGACCAACTGCTATGGTACGCCTGGGCTGGAGAAGGTTGGCGAAGCAGCCCAGGTGAAGACCTGATCACCTGGACTAAACCAAGCTAATGTGCACCCTCCTGACTGTTCGCTGCAGCCAGCCCCACTATGGGGCAAGGTCTTCCAAGACCAGAGAGCTGCAGGTGAAAAGCCCAGAACACTGACAGGTGTGCTCTACCAACCTGGGTTTTTTCCACCTGTCAGTGAGCCAACAAGCTCAGTCATGCCCATGGTGCCTTTTCAGACATCATCTGGGCGCGCGTTCTGCACATTTGCATCCCGTCACCTGTTCTGAATGAGCTCTCTGAGTGGTTCTTTAGTGTTTCTGCAAGGGGAAAAGTGCTGCTCTTTTCTCTTGTGATAGCCCTGTTGAATTTTGTCCCCTCTCCCTAAGTGGTCTAATGCTTAGAATTATTATTTTTTTTGCCGAACTTAAATATTTACATTTTGAGGACTATTTTCTGGGATAAGTGAATGCAATGGAAAAATTGCAATCAGAACTGAAAAGTTTTCCCAAAGGATTTTTTTGCTGACTTATGTTCAGTCTTTCTGCTGTAGTGAGAGAGCTTCAAAACACTTGCTTTTCATGCAGGATTGCATGGCTTTATAGTGTTTCTGGAAGGAGGAGATAGTGCTGCTCTTTGTTGTTGTGGTAGCCTTATTGATCTGAGATGTTACTGGGCTTCAGGAGTTTTTCAGAGTTTTTCTTGTTCCTTGGTCTTGGAGCTGATGGACACTGAACTTGCTATGTAAATGATTAAAAATAATGATTCTGGGCACACTGAAATGAATGACCTAGAATAGCCATTGGAAACAATTGAGGAAACAATAATGGAATTGGTAAATGACAATAGGCTTTAATGGCTGCAAAAAAATGCAGTGTAACTGCATGTTTGGGGGGTGGGGGCAAGAGTGTGGAATGAGGAGGAAGGCACCAGGGAAAATGAGTGGAATGACAGGGTTGACACTGGAATCAGGTGCAATAGCAAGGGACTAGGTGGAATGATAAAAATGCTGCCCATTGTCTCCTGGTTGCTCCCCCCAATCACTTATCATTTCACCCAGAACCTTGTAATTCTACGTGCTTTTCATGGCATTCCTCCACTCCCTGGTGGCCCTGCCTCCTGCTCCAACCACCTGCTACTAGCACTAATAATCATCATCATTTCTATAGCACTAATAGGTGTACGCAGCACTTTACTTGTTGCATAAGTTGGGCAGGGTAAGGACTGGAATCAATCAATCAATCAAACTTTAGACCAGACGTTCTGGACCTTTTTTCCAGCCGTGAGCGCTGGAGTGACATACAAGACTAATTGGGAGTTCTGCAACATTTGCATAAATAATTTGCATACATTTGCATAGATTGTCTCCCCCTCTGCAATTCACTTTAATTCAGTTCAATGGAGAGAATGAATGAATTCCCCACCCCACTTTGACACTGTTTCAGTTCAATTCACTTATTCCACTTAACACAGCAGCTTATGACTGGAGGCCTCACATGTGTGGAAGTGCTTCTGAGTACTACAGATCTTTAGAGACAGGTTCCTACCCAGTGGGCTTACGATCTAAGAGGAATAAAGGGGAGGTGAACCCAGGGAAAGACACACAGGCCGCTTTTAGATGTGCGCAGGGTACACGCGGCATAAAATCATGCAGTGTGTAAAAGTCTCACGTGCAGGATTTAGACGCGACATTTCACACATTAAAGCCGGTCATGCGTGCTTTTAAAGCCGCGAATTAAGTACCTCGACATTGAGGTATTTAATTCATGGTTTTAAAGAACGTGCAACTGGCATTAACTCGCAAAACGTCACGTTTAAATCCTACATGTGGTGTGATTTTATGCCACGTGCGCGCTACACACGTCTAAAAGCAGCCACACATTCCCATTTTGTAGATGAGGAACTGAAGCAGACGAGACAGAGAGAAAAGGGCAAATCTTAGCAATGTTATGGAGGGAGAAGCGACAGGATTTAGCAACAGAATCAATGTAGGGTTTAAAAGAAAGGG
>QEPC01011414.1:17063-41347 GCA_003113815.1 Sphenodon punctatus
AAGCAGGCAGGGGCAGTGGATGCCAGTGGGTTCCCGACTGCAGCGGCCACACCAGCCAGTTGTCTGCCTCCTTCAGTGGGCAAGCGTACTGCACCAACAGCTGCTTCTAGCAGCAGGAGCAGTATTCCTGCTAGGGGGGAAGAACATCAGCAGGAACCTCACCAGCAGCGTCAGTCCACCATGGAAGAGCTGGGGTGGGGGCAGCTGCGAAGGCCATTGGCAGCTGGAGGCGAAAGTGGTTTTCATGCAAAAACCACGCACCTGTTCGGCTAAATGATCATGCTCGATGGACAGCTCTTCTCCATGGTACAGGACGTGGGCTTTAGGTGGCTGGTTGAGTTCCTGGCCCCCCAGTTTAAGCTGCCATCGCACACCACCCTGAGGTGGTGTCAGACCTGTACAGGTCTTTGAAGGAGCGGGTGAGGGAACAGATGGCAGGGGCTGGGGGGCCACTGTCCACTTCACCACGGACCTGTGGGCTTAGGAAAAGCACCCAACAGGTCACAATGGAGGATCCATTTTCTGTTGTTTTTCCCCAGCTCCCATCATGTTCCCTGATCCTGTCTGGCTAATAGTTGCTAATGGACCTATCTTCCAGAAACTTATCCAAACCTCTTTTAAACTTAGCTATCTACTGCCTCTGACAGTAGATTCCACAACCCAATTATACACAGAGTGAAAAAATATTTTCTTTTCTTTGTTTTAAACTTGCCACCAATGAGTTTCATGGAGTGTCCCCTAGTAATTAAAAGGGTATGTGATCACTGATGAGCCAGCCAGTTTGCACCCCCCTATTCCCAAGCATGCCCCATGAATGAGATACACCATCATGCAAGACTTGAAGCTGAAGAGTGGGTGGGTGTGAGGGGGCTGTTGGACTGGGGTGCCCCACCAAAGAAAGTCCAAAGACTGCATTAGTAAGCAAATCAAATTGATCAATAAAGTTTTATGTTACAAACTTTTTGATCCATGACCCCATGGGTGCCACACCACCCAGATCAGCAACCATAACAAAAACACACAACAAAGTTTCCAGACATCCCCACCCCCAAAAGAAATCATCCATTGTGTGTGTGCATGGCCCACTTATGCAAGGCAACCCCACTCCTCACACACCATATTTATTTATTTATTTATTTATTTATTAGAACATTTTAATCTGCCCCTCCTGCTCCAGGCTGCTCAGGGCAGCTTACAGCAGTAAACAAATGCAAAAAACTAAAAATAACATAATTAAAACACATTAAAAAGGAAATCACTGAACAACAAAACCTCCCCTATTCCCTAACCCAATCCCCCTCCCCCATCTCCCTTGTCAAAAGCCAGGCAAACAGTCAGGTTTTACACATACGATAGAAGGAGGGGAGATTCGGGGCCACCCAGGCCTCCACTGGGAGGGGGTACCACAGCCTAGGTGCGGCCACTGAGAACACCCTCTCCATAGTTGCCCCCAGGCAACTCGAGAAGGGCACTCTCAGTGAACCACAGAGGCCACTTCAGATATTAGTAACAAGAAAGAAACTACTTCCCCAGAACCCCGGTTGGTCACATCTTGGCAAACATCTTGAACCTACAGCCAAAGCACTACCCAGAAAAGCAGGCTAGTAAGAGTGGGACAATCGCTCAAGATTCAGACAACCCCATAAAACAGTGCAACTGCATGCATTAATCCAAGAAAAACAACAGTAGTGTACTGTGCCCGCAGCATGGCCCACCATCAGCAGTGAGTGCACCCACGTTAAAAACATTATGCCAACCCAAGCAGCGCATAGAAAAACAGGCTATCAAGAGTGGGACATTCGGTCAAGAATACAACAACCACCCCACAAAACAGTGCAACCGTGTGGAGAAGAAATGCCATCAAAAGCCAGCCAGGCCAGGAGACAACACATTCACACACACACCAGAGGCACCCTCCTGGCATGGATTTGGTACTGTGACACTGGTAACTTGAATAGACCAGGAAAGTAGAACAGGAGCCAGGCAGAAAGATATCCCTCTGGCCTCATGGTGCCAACTTAAAAGTAGCTGGCAGAACAGTAAAAGTTACAGTTAACTTGCATTTTACAATTAGGCTCTGCTGTGCCATGCGGCAGCCAGAGCCTTTGTAAGAATGAACAACACAACTCCATAAAAACAGTGCAACTGCGTGGAGAAGAAATACCACCAAAAGCCAGCCAGACCAGCAGACAACGCATTCAGAAAGACAGACACACACATGCACCCTCTTTGCACGGATTTGGTTTGGTACTGTGGCAATGAAAACTTGAACAGACCAGGAGCAAGGGGAAGTGGAGCCAGGTGGAGAGAGAGCTCTGCCTCCTGGTGCTACCAGTGCCAACCAAGCAGCAGGCAGTAGCAATGTGGTACCCAACTATTTTTTGTAAAAGAAGCATGGCATGCTGGAAAAGTAACCCCACCCCCCACCCCCCAGCTGGCCCTATGGACAGGGGGGGCAGGTCAAATTATGTCATTCCATGATCCCCTCCCAGTTTTCATTTGGATTCTGTAGAGCTGAAAATTGGTATTTGGAATTACCCAGTTTTTGCCAAGTATCCCAGTAATCGACTCAGTTTTACTGAACCCCGAGTAACCAAGGAAATGGCCTGTTACTTAGTACAGTACCCATAACTCCTTGATTGAACAAAAAAAAAAAGGGGGAAGAGGCAGGGAAGGGAGATGGGGGTGGCAGGGGGCAGGAAAGTTGGCAGAGGGAACGGGCAGGAAGGAGAGCCAGGGGCATATACCCCCTGATAGGTGCTTTTCCTGCCCCTATATAAGGGGACTCAGAACTCAGTAAACAAAAAATACTGTATTTTACAGAGTACTAAGTATTTGTCCACATTATCAAGGACTGGCTGAATATCCAGGCCCAATCCCTGGAAACTTGGAAATACTTACAAATATATATTTTTTACTATTCGCTTCAGCCCTAGGATTCTGGGCACTTTTATTTATACTAATACATTTTATCTGAACATTTTATCTGAACATTATTTAAATTAAAAGCCACTATTTACACTGGAATTTATTCTTCTTTACTGTTTTTAATGGTCATCAATAAGTGTCAAATAGATATAATAGGTGCAATCCTGCTGCCCTCGCAAACTGTGCCTATGTGAGGTGCAGGGAAAGACTGCATGCATTCAGGCACACACGCACCCCACTGGCACAGCAATCCAAATGGGGCAACAGCGCACCCCATCTGATGCAACCCCCTGAGCCCACACACCCTGCAGCCTGGGGGATGGATGAGGAGTTATGCCTGCTTCATCCCCAGAGCTGTGGGGTGTGGGGGTTCAGGTATTGCAGCAGCGCGAGTTGTGCCGTTGCCCCATGGTAATTGTTGTGCACACGGGGCGCATGTACGCCTGAGCACCCGCCGCCCAGATCACCACTGTGTCTGCCACAGTGTAAGCTGGCAGCAGGATTGCACCCACTATGGCTAGCTTGCAAACTAAGAAACTTTGCCTTATCAGAGCTATCAAGGCATAGAAGGATACAGACAGTTGAACTTACTTAACAGTCTAAATATTTTTGATCATTGGATACAAGGTTGTTGGTTGACCTGCACTCTTTGTTTCCAACTGATATATCACTAGCTGCCAGTAACACAAAACATTTCCCTGAAGGATGGGTAATAGGAATCTATTTTTCAAGGATTAGCTCATAAAATCACCAGCAACGTGTCACAAAGTTGTAATGTATGGTGTAATGTGGCCGATGGAGCCAGAGTCTACTACAGATTCACTTTTAAGCAACATTTCCACAACAGATTGTGCAATGTGTTTGATGTTGATCGTAATGACATTGCCAGAACACACGTGCACACAAAAAAATTGGTGGCAACCTAACAAATGTAATTAATATTGCATCTAGTAACAGCTATTATGTTTTTATTTTTAGAACACTAAAGGAAGTTGTAAAAGGCTCTCCACAGAAAATGATCTGATAACCTTGTCTAAAACTGCTCCAAGATTACTCTCTACAATCTCTTGGTGTGAACATTCATCAGACACACTCCACTCTGGTGGTTTTCTGTCAGTGACAACCTCAGACACATTTTTACTCTTCACAGGGTGCACTAAAACTTCGCTCGGCTGTACAATTGATGATAACCAGTCACACCTATTCCAGCGGCTTTCGTATATTGATGGATAAAAGTTACAGTACTTAAGCACATTTCTCTACAGCAGTGTCATTCACTGGAAGCCCTTTTGCTTGCCAGACTGCTAACACTGCTGACTTTTGTGATGCTGTTGATGCTTCTGAATGTTACCAATAGGTTCAGAATAATGGATATGAAACAATGTTTCCATTTTCTGACATTAAACTAATTTAAATTATGAAAAACTACTGAAAACATCTCAGAAAGAGTGTTTTACTCTTCTCCCAGCATGATTTTCTGTCAAATCTCCAGTGCTGTGACAGTTACCACACATTATTTAAGTTACTCAACCACAATGCAAAAGGCTTATCCCTTGAAAGTTGTGGGGACTGTTACTTTGATATTCTCACTGATTAAGCCAGCATCTATCCAGATATCAAAACTATTGAACCCCTGTTTATTGATGGCACTTACTGAATTTTGGCAGCATAGTTATTTGTCAGGCGCTCACGAAAGGAAGCTACACACAATAATTGGGTTAAAATTGGCCACAATTCTTTATGAAAACTTACTTGCAGTCTGGGTAGAAAAAAGGGACAAGGGAGAATGTCTCAACAATAAACAGAACTTATATCATAACATAACCCTTACCCCAACATGTCCAGTGCCTGCAGGTCCCGAAGCCCAAATGGAGATACCAGTCCATTTGCCAGCTCCCAGACCCCTTAAATTGGGGTCCTGAGGGAGGAGTGACGGTTCCTGCACTAACTAGGGACAGCATTTATCCTACATAGTAGCTCAGACCCCACCATCCTCCAGAGTGAAGTTGGGTGACGCTGTAGGTCGCTTCTCCCCTGATTGGCTGACCCTTCCCTCCCCCCCCCAGGCACCTCTAATTTCCATAATAATACATTGCCTTCCAAGATTTTGATTCAATGGTGTGAGCTCTCTATTGACACTGGACTCCTGTGTTATGATAGATAAAATTAAGCACTCTATTTGACCACCCCATTGACAACATAATTTGCGTATCTTAGGTGGTGGTACTACAAGGAAGGTGACACACACACCCTCCTGCCCTTTCTATTTACATGCAGTCTCCCCTCGTAGGGAAAAAATCCTTCCAGGCCCCAATTAAGGCATCTATCTGAGTCTGCCATACCAGTCCAAGTGGGTGGATGGGTGAAATTTGTGCTCCTTTGCTGCCTGTTCTACTGACAACAATCAAGCAAAGCAAGGTGAGTTGTTTGCTTATTTAATTTTATTTATTTATTTAAATGTATACCCCACCCTTCCCAAATGGCTCAGGGTGGCTATCCCAGAATGGGATCACCCACTCCAGTTCCTAACCTCAGCTCACAGATGGAAATTAAATGTTGCATAGCTTGCACAGCAACAACAACAAAAAACCTTGATGTGGCCATGCAACAATCTTGCTGCCTCTGCCACAGTGGGAAAAAGCAGGACCTGCTGTCCCTGGAATCCAACCTACCTCCTCTTTTCTTTTTAAAAGGTGTCCTGGACAACCCCCCTTCATGCACATGTATTAGTGGGGAAAGGGATAATATTGCCATAAGACCGTTCAAATTCAATAGGAAATCTCATGGAAATTGTGCAGACGGCATTGGAAGCCTCTATACCTATTACCTTAATAATTTAATGCATGTTTTGAGCAATTCATACTGAGCTGAGGAGTCCTCATAGTAGTTCTTCAGCATATTCATACTCAAATGAATAAATGCTCATCAAGGTAAGAGTTGCCATCAGGCATTATAAGAGATTAGGGCTGAAATGAAATTTTGTCAAAATCAGAGTTCTCATCAACATCCCTGTTCCCAATACTGTCTCCGTTGAAAAAACCTCTCAGTACTCAGCAACATCTTGATTGATACTTTGTTTTTCGATTTACAGATGTTCCACCTCCCACTTGCTGATTACCACTTTGCCAACCATTTCAAATCCAGAGAGGTAATACCAACACAATACCGCATTTCTTCTATCTTTTCTGCACCCGTTGTCCATTGTACTTCCTTTTCACTCATTGACTGGTAAAACAGATTCCTTAACTACTTGGCAATCTGGTTTCAGATTGGTCAAAGCAAACAACATAGAACAACAATTCTGATTGGAGGCACTGGAATGGAGTCTAAGCAGCACTAGGGGAGGTTAAGGGGTTGGCTATTTGCACAGTGTGGTACAATTAACAGACAGAAACCTAGAAGTAAAATGGTACCCTCAGATATGCAGTAAGTGGTAAATGAACGGTATGTGGTAAACGGGAAGTGGAACGTTGGTAAATCGGTGTCAGTATCTTGTGGTATTGCAAGAATCAAGAAATCACATCGGTATTCGGAAATGGTTGGAAAATTGATCCTGGTCCCAATATGGTGAAATTTGTTGCAAGCAGCAATTTAGCTGTTCATTTCACCCTTATAAGAGATACATTCTTAAAGGCTCTATTCAGGTATGTTAGATGTGTAGAGAGAGCATTCTTACATGCGTATCACAAGAGGTAGCTATAATTTACCTACAAGCAGTATGGAGTGGAAAGTGATGAGGGAATTCTAGATATTACAATTTTCAGGGTTTGTGTACAGAATAGTGTTCTCCTGGGTGAGTCCACATCCTCACCTCTCTCTACCAGAACAGCAGTAAATATTACTACAGGAATTACTAGAGTTGTTACAACTGACAGCTCACAAAATGCAAGTATCATTGTGTCTGAGAATGCAGGGTATCACCTGCTTCAGAGGAAGGTGCAAGAAACTGAAGAGTGAAGGATTCTGGAATAACTTATCCCTCAGAACATTTCTTACTTACCCCTTTGTCAACTAGTGGTGGACTTCTTTTAGGCCACCTAAAACAAAGCACCACTGCAGGTTCCCCTTAATGTATGTATTCTGTCCTCCATCTTTACCATCCCCTTTTAAATTGTTTTAAATTGATTTCATATTATTTTGGATGCCTTTTATATTTTTTTTAATATTGCAGGTGCCATTTAAAGTGCCATTTAAAGACAGGAGAGTTCTAACAATAGCCTTTATTCTGATTCTGATTCTTCTTCATCTAGTTTTAAGCTTCTAAATAAAAGTAGCCT
Organism: Sphenodon punctatus; assembly: GCA_003113815.1. NCBI lineage: Eukaryota > Metazoa > Chordata > Lepidosauria > Sphenodontia > Sphenodontidae > Sphenodon > Sphenodon punctatus. The sequence goes on from QEPC01011414.1 coordinate 24,269, forward strand.
CTTTTACTCAATGACTGAAGACACGTGGGTCACGTTGACCTAATATAGGAATGAATAGGAATGTCAGTCATAAATTCTGATGTCTTGGTATTTCTGCTATTTGCATTAGTTTAAGAAGGAAAAATCCTCTCAGATGTTTTTCGGTGTTATTCTGAAGTTTGAACATAAGACTTTAGCAAAAGAAGGAATACTCTTTAGACTCTTCATTTGTAAGGAATATTTTGTTGTTCTGGCACAAAGGATTCTGAAGCACTTCTTTTTGTGTGTAGCCAGATAGTCAGTGAAATTTTAGATTACTAGAATTCAAAGCTTGGATAATTTCCATATTGCAAATCTTTAGAACCTTTGATCCAATATATCAAATACAGTTGGGAAGCAAAATGTCATGTAGGATTTCCTCACATTTCACTCACAATGACTGTAAAAGTAAAGAAAGAAAAAATAAGAACATAGGTAATGCCATACTGGGTCAGACCAATGGTCCATCAAGCTGAACACCTGTCTCTGACAGGTTTTGAGCAACTCATGCTGTACCCAACAAGTAATAATGGGGCAATCCATTCCCTGTTGTTCACTCCCAGTTCCCGACAGTAGGAAGTTAAATTTCCTGAAACCTAACTAATAGCTGCTAATGACCTATCCTCTGGAAACTTGTCCAATCCTTTAAACCCAGCTATACTTCCAGTTTTTACCACCGCTTCACAACATTTTCTTGTGTGTGCTAAGAAATCAGTTTGGAGGTTGCTAAAAAGAGTTTGGGTCTATTTCTTGGCTGGGCACTATTTATTTCATCAGAGCTACAGCTGTTTACATTAAGCCAGAACTTGGCTTTTGTACTCAGGAAACATGTGGTGATATGTGGCTACGGATGTGATTCATAGTACGTCCAGTGAAGACAATGGGTGTTAATAAATATGAGGGAGGGGTCACCTGCTATAGCCCACCTGGGCCAGCGCCTCACTCAGTTCATCTGCTTCCGGGCTGCAAAATGTGGCCCTAGTAGAGACTATGGAGAGTTAGGCAATAGGCAGCTGGCCCAGAAATGTGGGCCCCGAAGGAAGCATGCTCACAGTCTGGGCCCATGGGTTGCCCAAGTGGGTCATAATGGGCAAAACTTGGCAGGCATATCTGTTTCTGCACATCTGTTTCCTGGCATGGGGGGTTGCCATGGCCACCAGCCATGGCTGCCAGTTATTGGCAGTCATGGTTGCCTGCCATGGCAGAGAGTGAGGGAGGTCATCCGCTTGTTGCTCCCCATCCCCTGTCCCCAGCTGGGTCAGGCTGGGGAAATGTTTATTCCATTCCCCGACAAGTCTCAGCCAGGGGAAGCTGGGTATAGCCTCCCCCCTCCCCAGGACATGTAGTCAGCATGCTGCAATTATGTTGTTTTTTTCTGTCATTTTGTTTGTATCATTTTCATCAATTGTACAAATATTGCAGAAATGACATAAACAAATTACTGAGATGACCAAAACACTGAATTAACCAATCAAAAAAAGGCTGGAAAAACCCTGAAAATGGATACTCAACGGGACACAAACAGTTATTGGTTACTACGCAAACTGTCAAACTACCAAAACTGTCTTTACTGTTTGAGTAAAATAGATTGAATAGATTTACCTATTTTTCAGATACCCATTTTAGCTTTAATTATGAGCAATCCTTGGTAGACAGCTTCCCATTTCACACCCACAGTCTATTTTGAAATCATATGAAAGGGAAACTATCCAATTTCTTCTCTAGACCCACACATTAGGTAGCTATATGTCTAAATTCTGTCATGAAGGCCGGGGACCTGTGTTTGCTGCATTTTTCCAATTGCCACTAATGGGAAATACACAACAAACACGAGTCTCTGCCTACAATAGAGGGTAGAAAAGACAGATGTCATTTTTTAAGAGTGGGTGCTATTGGTTAATTATTCAACCTTCAATACTCAGAACAAACTATTAATCACATTGTGTAAATTAACATGCATAGGCCCTTTTTACACAGGCATGGGGAATGGGGGAATCGGTGTGTGCAGCAGTCCATGTGTGGTGGGTGGGAGAGGGTGTAGACGGGTGCACACCCATCTATACCCACCTCCACCCAAGAAAATGCATGGAGCAACCACCATTTTTTCCGGTTGCTCCATGCATGGGAGATGGGTGGAGATGGGTGTGGATGTGTGTTTGCGGGAGCATGCACATATGCACACACCCCCATCCACCCATTGTGGGATTTACATGAGATTCGCCCACATATGAACACCCATGTGTGGGTGCCACTCATTTAAAAAGGACCATAGGTGACAAGCTTCAACTTGCTTACCCCAGAGTAGTCCTATTCATTTTAATTACTCCAGAATCTATTTTATCTGTTGAAGAGGGATGCTCTCATTATGATGTTCTACTGTAATCTCCAAAAATAGTTAAAACACTAAACTAACATTATTTTAGTCCAAGTTCCACACTCAGCCATAGTAGTTGCCTGTGTTATCAGAGTAATTTTTAAACAGGAAAGCTGTCATAGCCTATGAACAGAAAAGATATTTCGGTGGCTTTTACTCACTAATAAGACCATAGGAAAGAGACTTCTGTTTTTGGTTGGGATTTTTTGAGCTCCTTCTCCTTAGGAAACAATTTATTGTAATGCAGATTTCCTTCATGTGCCCTACAGACTCTGTCTTACACATCTCTCTCTCAAGGGATTTTACTTTTCAAATGCCTTTGCTGTACAAAGTACATTAGATAAAAATGGAAAAGCCAAGTAAAATACAAAAGGGGGAATAGCAAAGATCTATGCTTTAAAATAATATGTGTAGATATCATTGCACCTCATGATTAAATAATCAATTTATCACGGCTTTTTGTACAGTGGTTTAAAAATGAGAACGATAAGGAAAAAAGTCAATCAAATCACAAACTTCTGTTTTCTTTCTTTCTTTTTTTGTCATTAGTGAAAGTATCTCTACAGCAGTTATGATGAACTGCGAGATAAATTAATTAAGGTAAGAACTTACATCCTGGGGCAAGTTTACTCAATATGCTAATGAAGCAACATTGTTGTAGCAACTGATCGAGTAGCAACATTTCCACATATGTCTTTCTCATGTAGCAAATGGTTATCATTTTAGCCCAGGCTATCAGCCAGTCAAGTTCCATTGTTCTGGGAGGAAACAATAACTGAACCCTTCCCTTGTCAAATTACCAACCATTGGAGGACCAAATGTTACCCTTTGATACTCGGTTCTTCTACATAAAATAGTTGCTAGTGGACAGCTTGGCAAGTAGTCTGTGCTGCAGTTAATGGGTTCATTCACTCAATTCTCTCTTCCTTACTGCAAAGTAAACACTAGAGCTAAAACAGGTATCCACTGATATCCGATATCCAGTCAGATACTAAATGATAACTGTTTAGAATTTGGTGGTTAATCAGCTTAACCAAATTACTGATTTACGACAATACCACACATTCCCATTTACTGCCCATAATGTTTGAGGTTTTTTACTCCCTGCCTCCTTCCTTTCTTCCCTTTCCCCCTCCCTCCCTCCCTTTGGACCTGGTTTTGGAGTAGTAAAGGTAGCATTTCATTATGAAATTAATGTTGTAAAGTGTAATGCGATAAATTACAATTTGGTAAATGGTCATGCAGTAATATAAAAAAATCTGGTTTTCCCAGTAAGCAGTTTGATACCAGTTTAACTTCCAAACCAATTGAAATACCAGATAGTAACCACAGACAATTTCTTGTTTCTTTTATTTTTTTTGCTATCCATTACAGTACTCCTCGCCACACATTTTATAATCTGTGTTTGTCTTGCTCATCAGTGATAAATTCTCACAACTTTGGACCACCTGAATTTTAATGGACCAACCTTTGCATTAAGTATCTGGAATAAGGGATCATCAAGGAGTACAGAGAGTGGTAAAAAAATCACCCAACACTCACCAAACACTCAGGAATTAACTAACCACCAAGACTGCAGTACCCAGGTTCGAAGAAAAGGAGAGGTAGAGCTGAGTGTCATCAGCATATTGATGATACCTCACCCCAAACCTCCAAATGACCTGGGTTTGTCTTGTGCAAATATCACTCTAAAATAGCAGTAATAAAATAAGGCCTAAGAATTAGCCACTTACTGTGCAACAAGCAAACAAACATTAGTCAGTTAGCAAGAGGTCATATGAACGTCAAAAATGAAGTAGGGGCTGATGGATTCTAGTCCTACGTTTCATTTAAAATGCTCTGAAATGATGGACTTAGTCTGTACTATAACGTTGATATATGAGCATTTTCAGATTAGCTCTGCCAAAAAGGCTGATGACTGGCGTGACTCAGGAGAACCATTCACAACATATTGAAGGGGAAAATGGATTATTAACTTTAAAGGCCTCTAAAACTGCCAAGCACAGCCAAATCAGTTCTCCTGCACACACTCCATGTGTGTGTGTGTGCGTGTGTGTGTGAGAGAGAGAGAGTGCAGAAGAGGGTGGTGGTAATTAGACATGAAACAAATATTGTGTGATTCCAAAATTCAACAATCTATTTAAACAAACTGAGTATGTGCAAAAGGCACATCATTCATTTTTGTTTTTGTTTTAGTTTTCATTTTTGATTACAAAAGCTTCTTTGTTTTGGGTTTTTTTCATAAAGGAGTCTACTGTTTTTGTTTGTTTTTTCCATTTGATTTTTAAAATAATAATTTTTAAAAATAACTTTGCATGCACAAAATTGGTGCCAGGGTCATTCTGCAGCATGTGTGGGCCTTTTCCAAAATGGCACTGACACTGGCTACAATCCCAAACCGCTCCTGGAACCATGGCCCACTGTATCTGCATATAGACATGGCTGACTGTGGGCAAAGGAAGCCAAATCAGGGCCTGGTGAGGGTGGGGGATGAGGGAGCAACAGGCATGCGGCCCGGCCAAGGAAGGCCACCAGTAACCACTGGCAGACCCAGCTATCAAGGCAGGTCACAGCTGCACAGCCAAGGACCAGCACAGCTTAAGAAAAGGGTAGTTTCTTAAACAGCAGCCCATGCCATAGCCTAAACAATAAAGTACACAAAATAAACAGTTCCAACGAACAAGCACATCCACAGGCATACAACATTAACCACAGACAAGAAACACAGGCTAGAACTAGGACAGGGGACAGGGGCTGGGAAGGGGGCAACATTCTGGAGGGCCACAGCAAAAGGGGAATGCAGGTGGCCCCCACTGCCTCCCACCAACAGAGGGGCACAGTTAAAAGGCAGGGGCAGTGGGCAGAAGTCTGGGGTGTCCACATCACAAGGGGAATGCAAGTGGTCCCATTGCCCCCCACCAACAGAAGGGCACAGGGCACAAGGGAGGGGCAGGGGTCAAAAGTCCAGGGGGCCACACCACAAGTGGAATGAATGCAGCCCACACTGCCCCCCACCAACAGAAGGGTACAGTCTCAAGGGATGTATGTGAAGGGACCCCCCCCTCCGAGATGAGATTAGGAGGTTAGGGAGAGGGCCTCCCCCTGGTGGCAGCAGGGTGGAGGGTGGGAAATAGTGAGCGCTAATTGGATGCTGGAAATGGTGGGAGGATAAATGGTGGGAGGATGATGGTGGGAGGTGGGAGGATGATGTAATGGTGGGAGGATGATGCACTGCTGTGTTCTGTATTTGGGGTGTGTAGAAATGCATTAGTTGTTATTGATGTATAAGGTAGGGATGTGCGAAAAGAACGCGGTTCAGCTGTTCAGTCGTTCAGCCGTTCAGTTCTGGAACCGAGTTCGGGTTCAGTTGTTTGGTCCAGGAACCGAGTTCGGATTCGGTCATTCGGTACGGCGGCGTTCGGTCCTGCCGAATGTTTGGCTGAGTTAGGTATCGGTATCGGTATTGTTTGGTCCTACAAACACACTATAAAACTGAATCACTACACACTATTTCTATCTATCTCTATAAGTAAGCTAACTCCTACAACTGTCTATCTATAGTAACTATCTAATATCTAATATCTATCTATATATACACATGGATGGGGGGGAGGAGGAAATACAGAGAACTCACACCAAACAACACAAGAAGGGGTACAAAACTTAAATGAAAACTAAATCAATCTAATCCTACTCTAAATAAATCCAAAAACAGGGGAAGGGAATCAGGGATGGAATATATAGTGGGAGGAGGGGGAGTATTCAATGAAGGGTAGAGAGAAAGAACACAGGGATGGGTAAAAAATAAAAATAATGCCTAAATCTATCTAATCTAATCTAAATAAATGATACTAGGGAGGTAAATGTGTGGGATGGGTGAATTTACTCCCAATTTACTGTAATCAAGCCAAGAACATGTACCTGAGCTCTCGCATCCTCATGAATGTTGCATCCCTTCTCTCTCCCTCTGTTCCCCCTTCCCTGTCTCCCCTCCCCCTGTCTTTAGATTGTAAGCTCTCGGGCAGGGACCATGTCTATCTAATTCTTTGTAAATCATCAGGTACATCGCTGGTGCTATATAAACAAACAACAACAACAACAACTCTCTCTACTCCCTCTCTCTCTCCCTCTGTTCAAGCTCGTCTCATCAACTGTCTCTCTGACATCTCTACCTGGATGTCTCAACGTCAACTCAAACTCAACATGGCTAAAACTGAACTCCTTATCTTCCCCCCTCATCCTTCCTCTCCTTCCTCACTGTCAATAACTATTGATGGAGTCACCATCCTGCCTGTCCCCCAAGCCCGTAGCCTAGGCTTCATCTTTGACTCAGCCCTTTCTTTTAAACCCTACATTGACTCTGTTGCTAAATCCTGTCGCTTCTCCCTCCATAACATTGCTAAGATTCGCCCTTTTCTCTCTGTCTCGTCTGCCAAAACTCTTGTTCATGCTCTGGTCATCTCTCGCCTCGATTACTGTAACCTCCTTCTCACTGGCCTTCCCCGGTCTCACCTTTCTCCCCTCATCTCTGTCCAAAACTCTGCTGCCAGGGTCATCTACCTCGCCAGTCGCTTCGACCATGTGCAGCCCCTCCTCTCTTCGCTTCACTGGCTTCCCCTTCCTGAACGAATCCTGCACAAGCTCCTAGTCTTCACCTATAAAGCTCTTCACAACCTTGCTCCCCCCTACCTCTCTGCACTTATCGCCCTCCATACTCCAGCCCGTGCACTTCGCTCCTCCTCTGTCCCTTCTCTCACCCTTCCACGCCTTCCCTGCTCCCCTAAGCGCCTTCGTCCCTTCTCACTTGCTGCCCCCCATGCCTGGAACTCCCTCCCTGTCCACATCCGCCTTGCCCCCTCCCTTCATACCTTCAAATCTCTCCTTAAAACTCACCTCTTTCGCTCTGCTCTGTCTGACTCTTTATCCTGCTGAGCCACTATTCCTATACCTACGATCGGTTTACCCTTATCCTTGCAACATGGACCTGCCTGCTGTCATTCTCATCGTAACCAAGCCAAGTACGTGCACTTGAGACCTCGCATCTTCATGAATGTTAGACCCCTTGTCTCTCCCTCTGTTCCCCTTCCTAAGTCTCTCCCCCAGCTCCTGTCTCTCAGATTGTAAGCCCTAGGGGCAGGGACCGTGTCTATTTTATTACTTTGTAAAGTGCTAGGTATGCTGCTGGTGCTATATAAATGTTTGTTAATAATAATATTAATAATAACAACAACAACAACAACAATAATAATAATAATAATAATAAATAGGAGGAGGATGGCAATGGATTGGGAAGAACACAAACTGTTGGGAGAGGGAGACTTCTGAAAACGCCTGCTGACAGGATCAGTGGCTAGCTCAGAAGGTGTTAGAAGGGGGAAGGGCAATTACTTTTGTTACTTGCTGTGCCCACCTTACCACAAGCCCAATTGACTCTGTGCAGCCTAACCCCACTTCCCCCATGTCCTATCCCAGACTGCCAACCCAGTAGTTTGATGAGAAAAGGGATGGTGATTGGGCAAGCTGGCTGCTACGCCAAGCCTCTCCACCCCTGGTGCCAGGAAGTCTGCTCCTCAGCTGCCTCCCTCTCCCTGGGTCTTCCAGTCACATTTTTCCCACCCAAACGCCACCAAACCCACTCGAATGTGGCCAAACTGTTTGGTCGTTTCTGACTTCGGATCGAATTCGAATTCAGTCTGTTCAGGTTCGGGTCAGATGTTTGGTTCGGTCATCCAAATGGACTGAGTTCGGTCTGAACTCTGAATTTCCGAACTGTATTCACACATCCCTAGTATAAGGGGTTTGTTTTGTTTCTATTGATGATTTGACTTGTATTGGTGTATTGTGCACCATATATTCCTATGTATCATGTATATGTTGTAAGCTGCCTCGAGCCGCCTTTGGTGGGAGAGTGCAGGGTATAAATTAAAATGGAATGGGGAAAAGGGAAGGTTAGAGACCAGCCGATAATTGACGAGGGAATCAACGTCAAGTGATGTTTTTTTGAGGAGAGGCCACACCACTGCCTCTTTGAGGCAGTCCGGCACTCTGTCCTCCCAAAGGGAGGCATTGATCACCACCACCAGCAACAGCTCCACTGTCTCCTGGCTAGCCTTAACCAGCCAGGATGGACATATGTCAAGTTCACAAAAGGTGGCCCTAACAGCCCCAAGGACATCCCCCGTATATTTCTTCCTATGGAAGTTTGGTTTTCTTCTGGTAAACTGTTGTGTTACAGTAAATGTTATAAATTTAAATTATTAATTTGGTATTGTGGAACTATCAAATTGTTGGTTTATTTTACTTATTTGGTTCTTATACTTATGTTTATGTCTATGTTTATGTTGTTGTTGCTTTTAGGCTAGGGCAAAAGCCAATGCCAATAAACTAAACTAAACATCCCCCGCCCCAGTGGATGACACCAACTGAAATTGATCCCACGCAATCGGACAAGGTGGAACTTCCAAAACGTCTGGTTCATCCACTGCAACAAATGCAATGTTAAAGCTGTGGTGAATCCGAGCGATTTTATCTGCACAATAATCACCAAACATGTCACAGTGGGTATTAGATAACCAGTACTAGATTACTGGTTTTAGTAAATAGCAAAAATATCATAGATAACTTAGTTATTGGGGGTAATCTTGGTCATAGTGATCATTCATTACTTCAGTTTAATTTAGTTGGAAGGATACTTAATAAAACAATAACTAAGAACCTTTTTTAATGGACAACCATTTATTGCCCATGTGTGCGGGTCGGTGGGCAGTGGTGGACAGCATCTGTGAGATCGCCATGGAAGGTAGGTGGGGGGTGTGTGTGCTCCCATGCTCCATCTACCTCCACCCATCACCCACACATGGAGCAATGGGCTCCAATGGTGGATGCTCCGTGTGTGGAGATGGATGGAGGTGGGTGGGCGTCTGTGGGATGGGCTGCCCATGCACTGCCCACCCACCACCACCTCCACCCATCTCCCATGGACTGCAGAGGTGCCACTGTCCGTGTGAAAATGGCCTATCGTTTTTTATTTTAAAAAGGCAGATATTAGGAAATTAAGGAAACTAATTAGGGAAGTAAATTGTACCAGGGCAATTCTGAACCATAATGTGGAGGATAGCTGGAAGTTCTTCAAGTCCAAAGTTCAGAGGATTTCTGAAATGTGCATACCTAGAAAGTGGAAATATCTCATAGGAAAGCGTTCTAGATCCAGTTGGTTGAATAATCATTTCAAACAGGATATCAAAAATAATAAGAGAACCTATATGAAGTGGGGAAATGGGTTGATTGGTAAAGAAAAGTACCTCCATGAGGTTAGAATATGTAGGAATAAAGTAAGGCTGCTTTTGCACATTATAAAATGGGCTATTATAATAACTTGAGATAATACCAGGTATTTTAATTCTGCAATTTTTGTAATGTGTGAATGGACTATTCCCCTTTTATGCTGCTAGATCTTGGGTTGCTTTAAGAGCTACCAAATGTGACCTTTACAATGACCCAAGATCTCACAGCATAAAAGGGGAATAGTGCATTTACACATTACAAAATTTGTAAAAGACTACATGAGATCTGTGTATCCAAATACCTAGAGGAAGGATTACATTTTTGTAACAATTAGTGCAAGTACATGGAAATACAAAACCACATTAAAACAACTATCTTTTGACAATAATAGCCTACAGGAACTTAACTGGATTCACTGTAATGACACAGGAAAGCCTATCACAGGGGCGTTCAACTTGATTTGTGCCAAGGGCAGGAAAATTTGGTTTGGACCTAACCCTGGGCTGCATGTGGCCACACCCCCAATTTGGGTAACCACACCACCAATTTGCATAACCCCACCCCCTGGCAACAAGGAGCTGGGGCTGGAAATCTGGGTGGCAGAAGCAGCAGTGAGGGGCTCAGGTAGAGACATCAGTGGCAGCAGGAAACTGGAGCCAGGGAGGAGGAATAAGGGATTTGGCCAGTGTTTTTAATAGGCTTGTTGTCCAGAGGACAGAGGACTTCGTGCCAGTGCAGGGACAGCTGATTATCAGAGCAGGAGGCGGCATGACGGGCCATAGGAAAGGTCTTTGCAGGCCACATGCGGACCTCAGGTCATACTTTGTGCATGTCTGGCCTATGGCATGCTACTGGGTGTGACTGAGAAAAGCTTTGGACCTCTGCAGGTTCATGCCATCTGTGAGATAGCCATGAATTCTCAGATCACTCAAGTTATTAACATCTTAATAAACACACATATCTTACTCCACTAAACCTTTCCCCATAGTTGCTAACTTCTCTAGACTTCAACTACTTTTCACCTTCAAGTCTCCTTGTCTGATAAAGCTGACACCTCAACCTGCCGTCACCTACACCAAACTGTAATTTAAAGTGACACTTCAGCTGTGCTAACCCCTTTGGGGTATTATGTGCATCATCTGAAAACAGGGATAGCACTTCAGACTGACCCTCACAAAGGACTGCGAAGACAGTGAGGTTTCTGTGTCAACAACATAAGCCTAGTTGGTAACTTTAATAATGTGCTGCTGACATTAAATCCCAAACAATTTAGGATGTATGCAGATTTTCCTCAGTGTTCAAGAATACTCACAGGTTTTACCATCCTTAGTGTTTATATGACACCATAGTCTGAGAAAACAAGATATGTGAAAAGCTGCTTCTCAGCATAAAATGATTATTGTGTAACAATAAGAATGTATTTATTTATTTATTTATTTATTTATTATAAAATGTGTATGCCACCCCCTCCTACTAAAAGAATCTCAGGGCGACTAACAACATATTAAAACAGATTAAAAAACAATAATACAATTCAAAAACCCACAGTAAAACAAATTACCCCTTACCCCACCCTAACCCAGCTCACCCACCCCATCTCCCTCGGGAAAGGCACAGCAGAAGAACCAGGTCTTACATTGTCTATGGAAAGAAGGGAGGTCAGTGGTCAGGTGTAACTCCGGTCAGAGGGAGGTCCACAGCTGCAGCGTGGCCACAGAGAATGCCATCTGCAAGACTGATGCCGAAGAAACCCGGGGGGCCTCAAGCAGGGTTCCCCTGGCCGACCACAGGGGCCAATCCAAGATTTGGCGGGTGAGGCGGTCCTGCAGGTAGGCTGGGCCAAGGCCATTTAGGGCTTTAAAGGCTGTGTCTGTTGCTGTGGGGAGAGGGGCTGTATTGATTGGAGGAGCAAACTGCCACTCTGCTCTCCCCTCCCCTTCCCCAGGTAATAACACCCAGGGCGGGGCCCTGTGGGTGCAAGCCCGAAGGGTGACACCTAAAGGATGTCAGCCATTGGCTGGGGTCATTTGTTGGGCTGGGGTGCCCGGGGACCCTTCTGCTCGACAGACACCACATCTGTCATTGTGCAGCCCATCTTTGTTGCTACTGCTGCCCCGCCGATACTGCTGTTGCCACTGCTGTTGCTGAACCCACGCTTGAACCCCCTGTATGCTGCCACCACCATTGTTTATTGAAGTCAACGTGTGGCCCTTCGCGAGACTGGGGGAGATTAGGGGTGTGCAGCTTTTATCTTGTTTTAAACTTGTGATTTTAAGGGGTTCTGGGGGGATGAGGTGGGTGTGGCTTGAGTGTGGGGGACATGGGGAGTGGGTTAGGGTGGATAAGGCTAACCCCCGTGCTGAGAGGAGGGGAGGTGCACCCTGGGGAGGGTTCGGGGGACTCCCTGTGAGAGGGGGAGCCCCGGGGAGGGGATTCCTTGTGAGAGCAGAAATCCCAGGGAGTGGGGAGAAGTTGGGAATGGGATAGGGAGGTGAAGGGGTTGTAGGGGAGGGGACAGGGGGTAGACTTTGGAGGACCTTGGGTGAGCAGCCAAGGGGATGGGGTCAGGAAGGAGTGGACGGACGGGGAGGACCAACTATAGGGGTGTTTGTGGGGTGAGGATGGTATGGTCCAGGGGGATGGGTGACTCGCACTCCCAGGGGACCGAGGTTCCTGGTGGAGGTTAAGAGAGTCACCCCTATGTCTAAGGTCTGCCTGTAAAGGTCTTCTGCTGCTAAATGCAAAGTCCATAGTGAATACGGTCCCAGTAATCCAGGATTTGATCCTGGATGGGGCAGTGGACCTTGTATGTATTATGGAGAACTGGATGAACGAGGAGGTGGGACCTGTTTTAGCTGACCTCGTTCTGGCTGGGTATGCCGTGCAGCACCAGTCCTGCATAGGGGGCCAGGGTGGTGGTGTAGACATTGGGTTTTGAGAGGAGTGGCCAGTTAGTAGATATCCAGTCCAGGAGATACCAGGTATTGAGGCCCTCTATGTGGTGTTTGATTTGGCTGGGGGCAATCTCAGGGTGCTGCTTGTATACCAGGCCGCTTCCTGTCTGGCAGCATCCCTTGCCGCTCTAGCAGAGCTGGCCTCGGAGGTGGCACTGAGCTCCTCCAGGACTTTGGTCCAGGGGGACTTCAACACCCATGCCGATGCCGGAGCAGAGCGAGAATTCATGGACGCCATGGCAACCATGGAATTGTCCAAAGTGGCCAACTTCCCGACTTATGTGGGGGGGCATACCCTTGACCTGGTCTTCTGTTCTGGCCTTGAGACGGGTGACCTGTTAGGGGGGATGTGAGGGTCACATCCTTGTCATGGATGGATCATTATCTCCTGCAGGCCAGCCTCTCAGCACACCACCTCCAGAAGGGGAGTAGACCAGTTAGGTTGGTCCATCCTTGGAGGCTGATGGAACCGCAATGGTTCCAGGAGGCTCTGAGTTAGTTAACCTTAGACCCTGACAGTCACTCTGTCCAGGAACTTGTCCGATATTGGACCATCTTGCTCAGAGAGGCCATTGACAGGGTGGCACTGAGACGTCCCCTGCCTCCGTCTCAACACCTCAGGGTCCCTTGGTTTACTGAGGGGTTGTGGTGTATGAAACAGGTAGGCAAATGACTAGAGCAATGCTGGCATCGGACTCACTCTGAACCCGACCAAATTCTCCATAGGGTCCATTTGCGGTCCTATGTTGAGGCTGTGAGGACAGTAAAGAAAGAGTTCTTTGCTGCCCTCATAGCATCTGCAAAGTCGTGCCCAGCACAGCTTTTCCGGGTGGTGCGGGGGCTGATCAGTCCGGCCTCCCTCCGCCTGGACGAAGACTTGTCCCAGGCCTGCTGTGAGGAGTTTGTCATCTACTTTGCAGACATGATCGCTCAGATCCAGGGTAACTTTGACATCGGATTAGGGGCAGTAGGGGAAGAGCGCAAGGTTATGGGATGAGTTTCAGGAAGTGATGCCAGCTGTTGCTGTGGATGTTCTGGGGTCTGTTAGAGCCACCAGTTGTGAATTATCTCCATGCCCATCCTGGTTGGTGAAAGCCTCCAGGGAGACCTTGGGGATGGTGCTGGCAAGGGTAATCTCCTTCAGCAGGGGAGATTGCCACCCATTCTCAAGGAGGCTATGGTGTGTCCCCTGCTGAAGAAGCTATCTTTGGATGTGGACGCACTTGCCAGCTCCCGACCTCTCTCTAAACTCCCCTTTTTAGGGAAGATTATTGAACGGGTGTTGGCACTGCAGCTCCAGGCACATCTAGACTACATCGGTTTCCTTGACCCTTTTCAGTCTGGGTTCCTCCCCGGCTATGGTAAAGAGACGGCGTTGGTGGCCTTGGTGGACGATCTCCACCAGGAGATGGATGCAGGACGTTCAACATTTCTAGTCCTGCTAGATCTCTCAGCCGCTTTTGATACAGTGGACCATGGGCTGCTGTTGAGAGGGCTGCGAGTCCTGGGGGTCTGGGCGGGACTGTCCTTGGGTGGTTCCACTAATTCCTCTTGGGGAGAAACCAGTGGGTTGTGCTGGGTGCTGAAACATCTAGCTCCCAGACCCTGGATTGTGGCATTCTGCAAGGTTCCATCTTGTCTCCATTATTGTTGAATGTGTATATGCAGCCCTTGGGGGAGATCGTGAGGGGGTTTGGGGTGCTTTGTCACCAATATGCTGATGATACTTAGCTGTACCTCTCATTTTCAACCAACCCAGGTCCTGCATCTCAGTACTTTCCCAATGTTTGGAGGCTGTGGTGGATTGGATGCGGCAGAGCAGACTGAAATTTAATCCCGATAAGACGGAGGTGATGATGGTGGGTAGGGTGATGGAAGTATTGGCTTCCCTCGTAAAGGGGGTCCGTCCTCATGTAGCCCAGAAGTCTCAGAGTCTGGGGGTGTTTGGATTTGGGCCTTCACCTGTATCGACAGGTGGAGGTGGTGGCTAAAGCCGCTTTCTGCCAGTTGTATCTGGTGCGGATGCTGCTCCCATACATCTCCAGGCCCGACCTGGCCACCCTCATTCATGTCTTCATCACGTTGAGGTTAGATTAATGCAATGCACTCTACGTGGGGCTTCCCTTGATGCTGGTTTGGAGACTTCAGCTAGTGCAGAATGCGGCGGCTCGTCTCCTTACGGGGACGGGACAATGGGAGCATATTACTCCCATGCTCCATGCTCTGCACTGGCTGCCGATAGCGTACCGAGCCAGTTTCAAGACATTGGTTTTGGCCTAAAAAGCCCTACACGGCCCCTCGTCCCTCATATCTCAGGGACAGCTTCACACTCCACGTCTCAGAGCAACCCCTTCGGTCCACCGGGGGTGCCTTTTGGGGGGACCCTCATGTAAAATGGGGGGCCAGCATGGAGAGGATGTTCTTGGTGACTGTGCTGCAACTTTGGAACTCCCTCCCAGAGGAAGCCCACCTGTCCCCAAATCTGCTGGCTTTCTGCTGAGCTTGCAAAACCTGGCTGTTCACCCAGGCCTTCAGAGGGGAGGAAGGGGTAGTTGGGGGGGAGATATTTTAAATTCTGTTTAAATTCTTTTTATGCTCTTTAGTAAATTTTAATATTGTATATTTTTATTATTTTTGTAAAATGCCCCGAGATGTCGTAGGCATGAGGGGGCAGCTAAGAAATGCAAAGAAAGAAAAAAAACAAATAATAAACACCAACACCTTGAATTGGGTCCAAAAGACTATCAGCAGCCAGTGAAGAGAGCGAAGCACCGGTGTAATGTGCTTGCGTCGGCCCATCCATTTTAGGATATGACCCTCCATATTCTGCACCAGCTGAAGTATCCGAACGAGCACCAAGGGTATCCCCACATAGAGTGTGTTAAAGTAGTTCAGTCTTGAGGTAATAAAAACATGGACAAACCATGGCCAGATCCGAGTCTGAGACATATGGCTGAAGCCAACACACCAGATGTATTTGGCAAAATGCCTCCTTCGCCACAGCCACTACCTGGACATCCAGGTGGAGCTGCCGGTCGAGGAGCACCCCCAGACTCTGAACCTGAGAATCAAGGGCAGGATGGACACCATCAATGATGGGGGCCACCACTCACGGGCCTTCCCCATAACCATCACCTCCATCTTGTCATGATTTAACTTGAGGTGGCTCACCCACATCCAATCCACCATAGCCATCAAACACCAAGTAAGCACCAAGACTTCCGGGACTGAGTCAGATGAAAAAGAGAGATATAGCTGGGTTTTATCAGGATATTGATGACACCATACGTCAAACTCCCTAACAACCTCCCCCAAAGGCTGCATAATATTAGGGGTGGGACTACCGGATCTTTCAGTATCCAATACTGCCGGTATTGGGTGTACAGGAAGTATTGGATTAAACCCAGTAATCCGGGTAAATTGCCGGATTCCCCCGTACCAGATTTTTTACATTGCGGCCATTCAAATGAATGGCCGCAATGTAAAAAAAACACACACAAAAACACAGCATTTTCCCTCCCCGAGTCCAGGCTACGCGGGTGGAAGGGGGGACACCCCACACCCACCCTGCCCATCCTGGATTTAAACACCAAAAATAATTTCCCCTAAGTCCCCTAGTGTGGGCTCCGGTCCGCCGCCGGTGACCCAGAGCCCGCACCAGCACTGCAGCAGCCAGCAGGTAAGTGTACCGGTACTTTACTGATTCCTGGGGTGGGGGTGGTTTAACACCCCACCCCACCCCAGGGATCATCCTACCTCCCCACCCAGGGATTAATGCCATTGCCTCCTACCTTGAGCTCTGGGCGGCAGCGGCGGCAATCTGGCAGCTTCAGCGCTGGCTGTGGCTGCCGGCTTCAGCACGCTACTAGGCCTTCTGGGGAACTTCCAAGTGGAGGGAGCACAGGTGGTGGAGGAGGGGGACACGGGGGTCGTGCTGACCCTGCAGCCGGCCTGGGAACAACACCCTGAGCAGCAGGTGCCATGCGATGCCCCGGGGACAGCAGCCGCAACGGGGCTGGAGGAGGCACCCAGGAAACAGGTGAGGGCAACAGAGCGGAGGGGAGCAGGGGGCACGGGGGCACCCCGGGGGGGCAGGGGAGCCCCACGAGGGGGCCCAGCCTGCACCTAACCCAACATGCCCCTCTGACTGTCCCCACAGGCATGGAAAACTGCCCGGGCAGATGAGCCCCCGGAGGACACCGGCCCAGCACGGGTGGAGGCAGCGCCGACGGAAGAGGAGGAGGTGGAAGAGGAGGAGGAGGAGGAGGATGACCGGCCATGGGAACACCGAAGGAAGGCCTACCACCAAGGGGGCCAGTGGGGCCTCCAGGAGACCAGGGACTTCATCCGCATATGGGGGACCCTGGAGTACCAGCTGGAGCTTGCCCTCAACCAGCGCAATGAGCATGTCTACCAGGATATAGTGCGGGACATGGAGGCAGCGGGGCA
>QEPC01011414.1:46328-56853 GCA_003113815.1 Sphenodon punctatus
GAGACTGCCTGTGTTGCTGTGGGGGCGCCTCTATGGACTGTGGTGCTGTAGGGGTGGGGGGTTGCTTTAGCCTGTGTCCTGCCCTGCCCCTTTGCTGTGCCCCCCTCTTCCATGTCCCCCCCTGCTCCTGTTGTTCCTTGTTCTTTGTCCGGGCACCCCTGCCCCCCTTCCCGACCTTTTCCTTGGGTGGGTGCTCCTGGGTGTGTGTGTGTGTGTGTGTGTGCCCAGGTGTGTGGTCGTGCTGTGTGTTGAGCTGTGGGATCGCTGTGTGTGTGTGCCTGCTGAGTGCGGTACCTGTCAGCCACTTCTCCCTCTTCCCCCCTCCCTTCCAGTTTCCCGTGTGTGTGGGCGTTCCCTTGTGTGCCTTTAGGCTTTGTTTGCCCTCAGGCGGCCATGTCTGCGTCCCGCCCCTGCCCGGTGTCTTCTGGGAGTTCTGACCACAGCCGGGGATGGGCGTCACGTCTGTTGCACTGCCCCGATCCGTGATGTGTCGGCCCGATTCCCGGTCGTGGTTCCGGTCCCGTCATGTCTGTTTGGGGCTTTTCTTGGCCCCGCGGCGAGGTTGTTTTATTCACCCCCACCGGGGATCCACTGTGGTGAACCGCCCGCCTGTAACGTCTGAAATCACCCAATGTTGTGTCAAAACTGTGGTGGATTTGAGCAATTTGATCCACAAAAAAGTCCACAAACAAATAACAGCGGGCATTTGATTACTCTAAATCCATGAGGAGGGAGGCCGGACTGACCAGTCCCCTCACCACCTGGAAAAGCTCCACTGGGCAGGACTTAGTGGACACAATGAGGGCAGCAAAGAAAACTTTCTTTGCTGTCCGCACCACCATAGCATAGGTACGCAACCAGACTCTATGCTGTAATTGGTCAACTTCAGCACATGAATGACTCCACCGTCGCTCTAACTGCCGCCCTTCCTGCTTCATTCGCCACAGCTCCTCCATATACCATGGAGACCTGCATTGTCGGTGGTTCGGAAGCGGATGCCTGGGAGCCACCCGGTAGATGGCCTCCACCAACACAGAATTCCATATGGTCATGAGATCATCAGGTGAGCGGCCATTGAGATCAGAGGAAACATCCCCTAGAGCGGTCAGGAACCTTCCAGGTTCCATAAGCCTTCACAGGCAAACCATCCTAACTGGTTCCACATGCTCCCGGGGACCGACATGTGGCAGGATACCAGCCTGGAGGAGATAATGATCCGTCCATAACAAAAGCACTGATGACACCTCCCCCACTAATGGATACCCTGCCTCAAGGCCTTTGCAAAATATTATGTCCAGGGTATGTCCTCCAACATGTGTGGTGTCCCCCAATTCTCTGAGACAGGCCCATAGTAGCCATGGCAGTCATGAACCCATGCTCTGCCCCTCCAAAACTGGCATCGGAATGGATGTTGAAGTCAGCATGGATGTTGAAGACTATCGCCCTGGGGGACCGTAAGACCATCTCTGACACCAGCTCAGTCAGTGCGGGCAGGGAAACTGCCATACAGGTGGGTGCCTGGTATATCAGCAGTTATAATGGTTTAACAAGCAGCGACTGTCTCTTCAGGCCAGAAAAATATTCCCACTGGCATTAAAGAAGCAAGTGGTTTAGTTAAAAAACGCTGCACTTTATTCTAATCAGGGAAGAACTAATTTTCGCCCATAGGGTGAAAACAGATGCAACGTGGGCACGCTATGGCCCACCTAGGCCAGTGAATACTGTTACTTGAGTTTCCAGGTCACCAAATGTGGGCCCGCTGCTGCCCCAGCTTGGGTTGGTGGATGACCTGGATGTGGGATCCCAGGCCCACAGTGCAGGCCAAAGACTTCCCAGGTGGGGCAATATGGACCATAGCAGACCCATGCATCTGTTCCTGTCACCATCTCCCACCGTGAAACTGGAGCCACCATGGCCAGCAGCCATGGCTGCCTAATATTGGCTTCCATGGCTACCTGTCATAGTCAGGGGCAGGGCCTCCCACCTGAGCATTTGTTCTCTTCATCCACCTGAGTTGGGGTGGACAAGGGCTTGCCAGCCAGCCCGCTTGGGTGCTTAGTGTACAGTTCTGTGACCTTTAAGTAGAATTATCCAGCTACCAATATTTTGCACACACACAGTGATTTTTTTAAAAAATGTTAAAAAATAGGAGCAGCCTCGTCTCCCCAGGATGTGTAACCGATGTGCTAGCTGCACATCTTTTTTCACCCATAGACATAGTTCTGATTTAACAAGAATGACTCTATTAGCTGAAAAAAACAGACTTCTTGAATAAATATCTGAATAGTTATGTACCATGGGAATAATATTTGCACATCCATTCATTTGACTATGTTAATCATTTTAGTATTTTGGTTATTTTGGTTCAGCAGGTTTGATCAAGTCAGTATTTCAATTTTTTAGTTTCAGGACTTTGTATGCATGTGTGACCACACAAGCCACATGCACACAATACATGCAGGTTGTGCATGCATGTTTTGTGCATTGTACACACTCAAAATGCACTGTGTTTACATGATGCACATGTCGGGTGTGCAGCTGTTGGGTGAGTGTTTTGGATGCGTATGTTGGGCAAGAGGTGGTTGTATATGATGTGCACACCTGACACTTGGACGTTGGATCAGCCCTTAGTGCTATTATGGTACACAAGAGTAATAGTCACAAACCAAAATTAATGAAATACCAAAGTGACCAAAATAACAAATATCAAAATGACCAAAACAAGTGTATTGAAAAACTGAAATAGGCATTCATCTCATGAAAGGACATGAGAACTGAATAGTATTTTATATCCACTTTGTCAGATGATTCCAAAAAAGCAAAATCAGTGGATATTAGGGGTGAGCATCTGTAAGATTTTCTATTAGTTATAAATAAGCACACCCGTACACACGCTGCTTGTGCACATGTACAGCTTTTACATGGCTTTCACATGGTTTTCATGTAGCTTATCTCAGGGTCCGAGTCCACCCTGCATGGATGCATGCGCAGTCCACGTGTGGCTTGCACGTGAGATGCACATACACTGTTTTTACAGTGTGCGGGGTTTGGGGTCGATCCTATTGTCATTTGCTTTCATCCATTTTCATTTTAAAATATAAAATAAAAAATAAAATTATAAATAACTGCATGCAAAAAATGGCTGCCAAAGTATTCTGCACATGCACACACTTTTTCAAAGTGGTGCTGGCAGTGTTGGTACCATTTTGAAAAGGGCAGCTGGTCTGTGCATGTGCAGACTGGCTGCACATTTCCAAAATGGTGCTGATGTTACTGGCACCATTTTGGAAAAAGGTGCACATCTACAGAATTGTCCAGCTGCCATTTTGGGCACAAGCAAGTAATTTCTTTTAAAAATGACTGTAGCTCTTGGGTGTGGACTATAGCTCTCCAAAATATCTGGTAAATCAAGTTGTTTTTGGAGATCTGCAGACTGCATCTATGGGTATTTTCAGACGTTACGAGATCACAGTGAACCCCCGTCAATACCCACATGGGGTCAAAATGCCCTGAACGTCTGTTAGGCGGCCGCCAGATGTTCGCAACGGTCAAGTCCCACATGGGGTCAATTTCAACCAAGCTTCCGGGGCTCCCCGCTGGACAATCCCCAAAAGCGTGATCAAAGAGATCCCCGGCAGGAACCAACAAAACGTCACGTCTGGCCGGTAACCACAGCCCGGAATCCCCAGCGGGATTCTGGGGTGTGGTCATATTGGGCAGGCACCGCAGCTGCATTGGCCACAGCGCCCGCCCATCTCCCCAGAGGGTGGGCAGCGGGGTGGGGGGTGGGGAGTGGGGGTGGGGGGGGCTGTGCGGCCTCACGTTGCACCGTCTGGCCCTGCCCCCTCTCTGATTCCCCGCCTGGATCAGCCGGCACGTCTGTTGGCCATGTCAGAGTGATCCCTGCAGGGAATCTCAGGGTTGTTTCCGTGACAGGGCGAAGCTGTCCCGTCCCATCTGAAAACACCCTATGACATAGCATCAACTTGCAAAAAGCTCCCAGATGACAGAGCATCAACTTCCAAAAAGCCCCTGGACCACCGCCAAACAGGTGAACAGCAAAGTAACCAGCGGAGTGGTGTATAAGAAGAAGACACAAACCCCCTGACTTCAGAGAGGGACAAAGAAACCAACTGACCCAACACCTAGAGGCAGCTCTGCAGCAGCCACCTCTCCGAGTCTCTTTCAACAAGGTTACTTTGATATATTAATTTATCTTTGTTGGTCAGTTTGTTTCCTCATTATTATATGATAATGGTAAAAAAGAATCCTTTTATGTAAGATCCCAGGAACCGATCACTCCTGTGATATTATGGGACATCTGGGGAACAGGATGGTCACTACTATATTCCATAAATGCTAAAAGTCCACACTTATATTATACTAAACATGGTAGAAGCCCACTGGTATATTATAAGAAAAGCTGGTATTAGTACACAGGAAACTGATCTCATGCCAGAGACAGTCAGGTCATTATAGTAGAAACGTGGTGGTAAGAGTCCACAAAAGACCAGTATTATTGATTAAATCCTGGTCTATTGTCAGAGAGGCTTTTCGGTTAAGCCTGGGATTAGGTTAACACAAGCTACACACAGAAGCAACGCGCATCTTCAGGTAGGCAGAGGGCTACCTGGGGTCTCTCAGCCCGACACATCAAGGGCTCCACCAACGTGCAGGCCGACTGGCTCAGCCGGCAGATCATCCAGCCGGCCGAGTGGGTTCTGAAACAAGACGTGTTTCTTCAGATAGTAGGCAAGTTCAAAGATCCAGTCTGCGATCTATTTGCCTCGCCGACCAATACGAAGCGACCAGCATTCTTTGCCAGGCACTGCTGCCCCGAAGCAATAGCGGTAGATGCTCTGTCGCACACTTGGCCCAGAGGGCTGCTGTATGCATTCCCTCCAATACCTCTGATTCATCGAACCATCCAGAAAATAGAACTGGAGCAATCCCATGTTCTTCTTCTTGCCCCATATTGGCCGCGCAGGCCGTGGTTCCCAGACCTGCTGCGGCTCTCTCAAAACAACTTCTGGCGACTCCCAGCACATAACGACCTACTAACACAGGGTCCGATCAGGCACGACAATCCCGATCTATTCAAATTAACTGTCTGGAATTTAAATCCAACACTCTATCTCCGTTAGGTTACTCTCCGTAAGTAATCTCAACCTCAAAACTGAACTCCTTATCTTCCCCCCTCATCCTTCCTCTCCTTCCTCACTGTCAATAACTATTGATGGAGTCACCATCCTGCCTGTCCCCCAAGCCCGTAGCCTAGGCTTCATCTTTGACTCACCCCTTTCTTTTAAACCCTACATTGACTCTGTTGCTAAATCCTGTCGCTTCTCCCTCCATAACATTGCTAAGATTCGCCCTTTTCTCTCTGTCTCGTCTGCCAAAACTCTTGTTCATGCTCTGGTCATCTCTCGCCTCGATTACTGTAACCTCCTTCTCACTGGCCTTCCCCGGTCTCACCTTTCTCCCCTCATCTCTGTCCAAAACTCTGCTGCCAGGGTCATCTACCTCGCCAGTCGCTTCGACCATGTGCAGCCCCTCCTCTCTTCGCTTCACTGGCTTCCCCTTCCTGAACGAATCCTGCACAAGCTCCTAGTCTTCACCTATAAAGCTCTTCACAACCTTGCTCCCCCCTACCTCTCTGCACTTATCGCCCTCCATACTCCAGCCCGTGCACTTCGCTCCTCCTCTGTCCCTTCTCTCACCCTTCCACGCCTTCCCTGCTCCCCTAAGCGCCTTCGTCCCTTCTCACTTGCTGCCCCCCATGCCTGGAACTCCCTCCCTGTCCACATCCGCCTTGCCCCCTCCCTTCATACCTTCAAATCTCTCCTTAAAACTCACCTCTTTCGCTCTGCTCTGTCTGACTCTTTATCCTGCTGAGCCACTATTCCTATACCTACGATCGGTTTACCCTTATCCTTGCAACATGGACCTGCCTGCTGTCATTCTCATCGTAACCAAGCCAAGTACGTGCACTTGAGACCTCGCATCTTCATGAATGTTAGACCCCTTGTCTCTCCCTCTGTTCCCCTTCCTAAGTCTCTCCCCCAGCTCCTGTCTCTCAGATTGTAAGCCCTAGGGGCAGGGACCATGTCTATTTTATTACTTTGTAAAGTGCCAGGTACACTGCTTGCGCTATATAAATGTTTGTTAATAATAATAATAATAATAATAATAATAATAATAATAATAATAGTGTATTTCCACTGGGGTTGTAATGCCTAGACACTTGTTAAATGGTGTCACATAAAGTGGAAAAATAAAAGTCCCATAACACAAACACATCACATTTAATGTAGATGCAAGTTTATACCACTTCATGCATGTTTATACCCTTTTCCATATTTACTATCTCTGTCAACTTTCAGAAGGATTGGATAAAGGTTCCTAGTGGTATAAGCAATTAACTTATAAATGTATGTCTGACTAACATCTTTGTAGTCCAACCAGCATACATTAAATTTGTCAGGGCTGTATACCACACATTCACAATCATTTCTGCCAAATATCAGAAAGATGTGATAAAGGATCCCAATTTTATATGCCTGCACAGCATATGCAGAAAAGAAGCCTATGCCAGGGATTCTCTTACATGTCACTGTGGTATAAGATCTGTTTTTTATGCCAATTGGCAAGCAGAAATGTCAACCAAATATCCTCATTCTGTGCTGTGACCATCCCAACTTCTCTCCCCCACTTGTTACTGAGAAGTCAGAAGCATCTGTTTAGGAAAGAGCCAATAGAAATTCTCTAATGTCCTCTGTCATAGTGCGGCAGGATGTGATTGTGATGATAATTGGCCACCCTGAATGTGTAAACTATGGGTGATTTCAGACATTATGGGGCCCATTGGCCCCGTACCGAAATCACCCTATTCATTCCCCGCCGGGGTCACCCTGTCACGCCGCAACAGACGTGCCGGGGGGATCCCGGCGGGGAATCTGGGAGGGGGCGGGGCTGCGCGGCGCAACATGTGGCCGCACAGCCCCGCCCCATCCACGCTCCTGCCACCCGCCCTCCGGGGAGACGGGTGGGCGGTGGGGCCAATGCGGCGGCCGCAGCGGGCCGGATTCTCCACGGCCAGCCAGACGTTACTTTTTTTTGGTCCCCGCTGGGGATCTTTTTGACCACGCTTCCCAGGACATTCCCCACGCTAGCCCGGGAAGCGTGGTTCAAATTGACCCTATGCGGGTATTGACCATGGCGAACATCTGGCGGCCGCCAAACAGACGTGCGAGCCACATTGACCACAGGTGCGTATTCACCGTGGTTCACTGTGATCTCGTAACGTCTGAAAATACCCTATGTATCCTGATTGATGGGATGCTATCCCCAAAGTCCCAGTTATGTCTTTTCTATGCTTGCCTAAGGGCCGCTCCTATGCCCGCATGGAAGCCACTACCAGTTGCTCCTGTAAAGCTAGAAGCATGCAGTAATTGGCCATTGAATGTGTCTGTCAGTCTTCTGGCTTTCTCTACATCCTCCCTCCTACAGCCTCTCTCCCCCTTCCTTTCCAGGTGCCTGCCTCTGACTGGCACTGCATGTGCTGCTATTTAGCTGACTAATGGTCTTCAAAGGGACAACTTCAATTGCTTATAAAATGGGGTCCCTTCATTGTATTGTCCTGTAGTTTGGCAGAGATGATGGGGAATGTATGTGATATATTTTTGATAAATATTGTGTAAACAGATTGGAATATACAAATGTTAAAGATGGAAATGTAGTTTCAAGTCAATGTCTTATATCATCGGTACCCTTTATCCAAAATCACTGAAAATTTTCAGGATTCTTAAGCTTCTGGAGTTACATAAGCTTTACATGTTTCCTACAAATTGGTTGGAAGGTAAAGAAGTTGTAACAATGAACATGTATGGATTTTTTCTTAAAAGCACAACATTCAATTGCTTCTATAATCAGTTTCCTTTATCAACGCATTTCACAAATTGGTACATAAAGTGCCCTCTGTTGGAAATACAGGATACCCAATTTTAATCAGAATTAAATAAGAAATAAAAAAGTTATATGCAGACATATGTTTTTCATTTTTTTCCCTTTATTTCAAAAACAAAATGTTGTTTTCATTTATTTTTTGTTATTATGATTTATTGTTTTCATTATTGTAATAAAAATCATGAAAATTACAATTATAATTATTGTTATTATAATAACAAAAATATATTCATACCCCTAGCAGAGCTCTTATGGTAAGGACTTGGAGAGAAAAAGCCTGGCCCTGCTATTATAAACGGTTTCAGTGCCCTCTCCCAAGGTCCCCCTGATTGGTTGTTGGAGGAAGCAGGCATTGAGCAATCTCAGAGTGCCATGAGACTGCTGGGGCCTGCTTGCGCTGCTCATTGGTCAGCAATACATCCATCAGATACTGCTGAGCTGCTCACCCCTCCCAACACAGGAACAATTCAAGAGTTCAACCCTGTTTAGGTCTTTGAGATGTCTGTTCCCTCCTCCCCTCTCCACATTTTCCCTTGAAAACCCAACTGCCACAGCACTAATAATGACAACGTTAATGACATTGTCATTTTCATTATTTTTGTCATTATTATTTATTGTTGCTTTCGTTATTGCAATAATGATAACAAAAATGACAATTCGTTATCACTAGTGTAATAACGAAAACAACATGCACACCCCTAGTCATGTAGTTAACAAATGTCTTCACTAGCGCACCTATAAACAAGAGCAGGTAAGTGAACCCATTCAGAACTGACTGGAAAAATTCCATCATCACACCTAATAAGTATGTATTCCTTATTTTTTATTATTAATTATTAATTATTATTATTATTCACAGACCTACTTATCCTACCCTTGGTTAAATTTACCAAATGGACCACGGCTTTTGTGAGGCTGCATCTATTAGACATGGCTATTGTGTTGCTACTATGACATTTGCTTTAGGGAATTAAGTAAGAATCATCCAGAAGGCACTGTATTCTGCTGCCATTCATATTTTGTGGAAGAGGTTCTTAACCATAGGCTCTTGTATAGAAGGGATGAACCAAAAGAGTATCTGCATTTCTCCTATTTATCATTCCTTTGTTCCCACATGGTGTTTCTCGTAAGAAAACAAATATAAGTTGTTGGGGAAATGAGTTTGATTTTAATGCAGTGAAGAAAAAGTGAGTAACCTGCAATATTTTATGGGTGAATTCTTCCAAGAAGAACATATCAGACATATAAAGCTGAATATCAGGAACTAAAAGTAATGTAGCTTAATTTTAGATCACACCATATTTGTGTATCCAAACTTAATGCTTAACTGTAACAGAATGAAGTCATTAGGGATGTGCGGACAGAACGGCGTTCGGATGTTAGGCCATTGGACCGTTCGGCCCAAAAACTTACTTCGGGTTCGTGGGTTTGGTCCGGCCGAGTTCGGTCCCGCTGAATGTTTGGAAAGTTTGGCCATGGCGGAGGCTTGGGATGCTCTAGGGGGGCTCGTGGGGGCATGGCAGGTCATCAGAGACACAGCAGCAGCAGCAGCAGCAGCAGCAGCAGTGACTTGGAAGGCTTGGTTCTTGGTACTAGGGATGGGACTATCGGTATTGGATTAATCCGATAATGCCGATAATTGTCTATATCAGATTAATCCGATAATACTGATAATATCAGTATCGGTATATTGGTTTTTTAAGATTGCTGATTTTTTGGATCTTTAACATTGCGGCCATTTTAACAATAGCCACATGTGAAAGATCTGAAAAATAGGAAATGTTAAAAACGTATATACCAATACCGATAAATCCGATATCGGATTAATCCGATACCAATAAAACTGGTTACCGATTATTAGCCTGGAGTTCCACCCCTACTTGGCACCTCAGCTTGCCCGGGCAGGCAGGCTTGGCAATTGGCCCCCCGGGGGTGCCAGTGGCACCATGGCTGGCCATCTGAGACCCAGAGGCAGCAGCAGCAACAGAGGCCAGAAAGGCTTGGGGCTTGGTGGCTGGCCTGGCAATCTGACTTTGTCGGGCATTGCAGGATGGCAGGCATCAGTGGAGCATCAGCAGACATTGGATTGCCAGTTGCAGAACCCATGGTAGCAGCAGTAGCAGCAGCAGACAAGCAGCATGGTATGAGCAGCTGAAGGCAGGCTGAGGCAGGGTTTGAGGTTGGCAAGCAGGGAGGGCAGACAGAAAGAGTGGCATGAGAGGCAGTAGGGAAGGCAGGCTGGGACCTTGGCAGGGCACTCAGATAGGCTGGTGAAGACTGTGCAGTGCTTGAGAGAGTCAGTCAGATAGGTGTCGCGAGATCATCTAGCCAGAGGCCAACTGGCAGGCTTAACACTTCCCAAGACCACCCGGAATCATGTGGTCAGTCAGATAGGCCAGCCAAGACTGTCTAGTCAGAGAGAGAGAGAGAGAGAGAGAACCCCTCCACCTGCCCCCTTGATCCGATCCCCTCCCGCCTCCTGACCTCTATTGCTCCCACTGTCGCTCCCCCCCTTCTGCATGTCATCAATCTCTCCCTCTCCACAGGCTCCTTCCCCTCT
>QEPC01011414.1:58505-70538 GCA_003113815.1 Sphenodon punctatus
TAATAATAATAATAATAATAATAATAATAAGAGAGAGAGAGAGAGAGAGAGTCAGTGTGGGCACCAGGCATTGGGAGGGAGGGACAGCACCTCCGCAGCAGTCAGCCCAGATTTAGGAGGAGCCCCATCCCAAGACTGCCCCTGGCATGGGATGGTGTGTGCCACTGCACCATTAATCCATGTCCAGGGACAGCTTGGGGAATTTATGAAAAGCAACTGCTCCACCAACTTGGCCCCCAGTCTCAGGCGGTGTGGCGAGCAAATACCCCCTGCCATAGAGATCACCTGGTCGCTGGGGACACTTGTTTGTGGGCAGGACAACAGACCCTTGGCCACTTTGGACAGGGCCGGCCACACATCCCTCTGACAGCTGTGTCGCCACCATGTTCTGCTCCTCCCATCAGCACTGTCAGTGGTGCAGCAGCAGCCAGTTGAGGCCCAAAAGCGTCAGTGCACCATGGAGGAGTTGGAGTGGGAACAACTGCCAAGTCCATCGGCAGCTGCAGGACATGGAGGGTGGCGTGGCTTTCAACTGAAATCCACGCGCATGTTGGGGGAAATGATTGCGCTTGATGGGAAGCCCTTCTTGGTGGTTGGGGACATGGGGTTAAGGTGCCTGATCGGCTTCCTGGCCCCCCAGTTTAAGCTGCCCTCACACACCACCCTGATTCAGGCTGTCACCAATACCTGGCAGTCTGCAATACCTGGCAAAGCAGGGGTGCCAGGCCAGTCACCAAGTCCTGGCCAAGTCTCTGCTGATGCTCCGTCGATGCGTGGCAGCCTGCAATGCCAGGCCCTGATGGTGAACAGAACTGGAGAACCCAGCATAGAGCGAGCAGAACTAGAGGCCTGCCAGCACCACCCTGAGTTGGCAGGTGGTGCCAGCCATCTACTGGACTTTAAAGAAGTGGGTGAGGGAGCAGCTGGAAAGGGCTAGGGGTGCCACTTTCCACTTCACCACCAACCTGTGGTCGAGTAGGAACACACAGCATGTCTACCTGGCAGTGACGATGCACTGGTGGCAGGACACGGAGGCAGCGTTTGGCAGTGGCAGAAGGGGTCCCAAAGCAGGGTATAGGTATAGGAAGTCATGGATGCCTCAGCCCCCCCACTTCTCTGAACATCGAAGAAGCCCTGACTGCCATGGTGAGGGAGTGGGTCACGCCAGACATGCCCTTCACCAAGGGGTGTGTGGTGATGCACAAGGCGGCCAACATATTGAGGGAAGTCCATGAGGGGGGCTTCAGAAGCATCCCTTGCACTGCGTACACCCTTCACCTGGTGGTCAGGGATGCTCTGGGATTGGGGGAGAAGAGGATTTGGGCAGGCCCCCTTAGCTCCCTGGTCGAGCGGGGGAGGAAGCTGGCCGGTTTCTTTAACCAGAGCGTAAAGGGCAGTGAGCTCCTCTGGTTGAAGCAGGCTGAGCAAGGCTCCCCAGTGCACCAGCTGGTGCAGGATGTGTCCACCCAGTGGAATTCCTCCACATTCCTGATGCTTGAGTGGCTTCTCAAGCAGAAAGCGGCCTTGCATCACGTTCAACTGGTGACGGAGAGCGGGGCACCTCCAGGGTACAATGGGGTGAAATGGGAGATCCTGTCTTTGTTCTGAGACTGTTCCTGGCCATGACGGAGACCATCAGCTCCTCCCTGGCCACCATTAGCCAGGTGACCCCTCTGGTCCAGAATCTCCTCAGGAGGCTGGAGGAGATTCTCCAGGCACAGGATTGTGGCCTTCATGGCAAGAAGCTGGTGGCTGAGGTGGTTGCCTTGGTGCGGCAGCTGAAGGCAGGGCAGAAGGTGCAGTTTAATGAGCTCCTGCAACAGGAAGAATATGTGCTGGCAAACATGCTGGACCCCAGGATCAAGGGCAGTGTGGCATGCCAGACAGCACTCTATGGCCACTGGAAGGGTGAGCTGGTGGAGAGGGTCCAACAGGCAGAGCAGGCTCTGGAGAGTGTCCGGCAGCAGCAGGAAGCCCCTGGAGATGGTGGGAGTGGGAGCAGGCACCCCTTTCAGCTGGCGGGGTCTATCCCTGCCCCAAGTCCTAGAAATAGCAGCACCAGCAGCAGGTTGAGCAGCAGCAGCATGCCTATTGCTTCTGGATGATGTGGATGGACAGCCCTCCCTGCGTGAAATGTAGGGCCCAGAACCCTGATGGTGGGTGCTAGGGCTGGAGTGGCTGGCTGTTACTTAATGCCATGGAATGACAGCTCCCCGTGAGTGGAATGACGGCCCCAGAACCCTGATGGTGGGTCCTGGGACTAGAGTGGCAGCTTTTAGATGAAGTAGAATGACAGCCCTCTCTGCCTTGAACGTAAGCCCCAGAACCCTGATGGAGGATACTGGGGTTGGAGTGACTGGCTGCTTCTTGATGCGATGGAATGACTGCTCCCTGTGAGCAGAATGGTGACCCCAGAAGCCTGATGGTGGGTTCTGGGACAGGAGTGGCAGTGTGTGGATGACGTGGATGGACAGTCCTCCCTGCCTGGAAAGTAGGCCCCAGAACCCTGAGGGTGGGTCCTGGGACAGGAGTGGCAGTTTCTAGATGACATGGATGGACAGCCCCCCATGACTGTAAGGTAGGCCCCAGAACCTGTTTTATAGTATTTTATATTGTATTGATGTTTTTAGCCACTCTGGGCTGCCTGTAGCAGGAGGGGTGGAGTATAATATTTTTAAAATAAATAAATAAATCCTAATGGTGGGACCTGAGGCTGGAGTGGCTGGCTGTTTCTTGATGCATTGGAATGACAGCTCCCCATGAGCGTAATTTATTTATTCATATTTAATTTATTTATGAAAGATTTTTATCCCGCCACTCCTGTCCATAGGGCAGCTTGGGGCGGCGAACAACAAATTAAAACAATAAAACAATTAAAACATTTTAAAAGTTAAAAATCCCATATGCATGGAGAAAAACAACCCCCTCCAACCCACCCACCCTACCCCCCCATTCGCCAAAAGTATGGTGGAACAGCTAGGTCTTACACAAACGTCAAAATGACAGGAGAGTGGGGCCAACTGAGCCTCCTCTGGGAGCGAGTTCCACAGCACAGGGGGCAGCCACCAAAAAAGATCTAACATCGGTGGCTACCCATCTCGCCCAGCAAACCTCCAAAAAGTCTCCCACGGATGATCTCAGGCACATGGGATGTGATGCGGTCCCGCAGATAGGCAGGGTCCATTCCATTAAGGGCTTTAAAGGACAAAACCAGCACCTTGAACCTAGCCCAGTGCTTTATATGCAGCCAGTTCAGAGCCTGGAGCACAGGTGTCATGTGGCCCCTGCGGCCCACTCCCGTAAGGAGACGGGCTGCGGCATTCTGCATCAGCTGCAGTCTCTGGACCAGCTTCTCGGGCAGCCCCACGTAGAGCCCGTTGAAGTAATCCAGTCTCGAGGTAATGAAGGCATGGATGACAGTGGCGAGGTCAGAGTCTGAGAGATACGGCAAAGCTGCCGGACGAGATGTAACTGCTGAAATGCACTCCCTTCCATGGCCACAACCTGAGATTCCAGGCTGAGTTGTGAATCGAGGAGCACACCCAGACTCCACACCTGAGAAACCATGGGAGGACAAACTCCCCCTCCAACAAGAGGAGATTCAACCACTTCCAGACCCCCCAAGCCCTCACCCACAAACATCACCTCTGTCTTGTCAGGATTCAGCTGCAGATGGATCAACCTCATCCAAGCCCCCACAGCTGACAGGCACTGGGAAAATAAAGATACTTCATGGCCTTGATTGATGGAAAAGAGAGGTAGAGCTGAGTGTCATCAGCATACTGATGACACTTCATGCCCTGAAACCCTCTCACAATCTCCCCTAACGGCTGCATATAGATGTTAAATAAGAGGGGGGACAGAATGGCACCCTGTGGGACTCCACACATGAGGTCTCATGGGGGAGATGTACATTCCCCCAAGACTACCCGGTGAGTTCTCCCGGCCAGGAATGAACGAAACCAGTCCAAAACCATCCCACCAATTCCGGCACGGTCCCACAGGTGAGTCACCAACACCTCATGATTGACTGTGTTGAATGCAGCTGAAAGGTCTAGCAGGACCAGTAAGGTTCGATGACCCTGGTACAATGTCAGACAGAGATTGTGAAACAAGGCTACCAATGCAGTCTCCGTACCATACCCAGGCCAAAAACCAGACTGAAAGGTGTCAAGGAAAATGGTGTGGTCCAGATGTTACTGGAGCTGCCGTGCCATAGCCCATTCAATAACCTTTCCTAAAAAGGGAAGGTTATAGAAAGCTGATAACTGGCAGGAGCATCAGTGTCAAGAGATGGTTTATTGAGCAGGGGCCTAACCACAGCCTCCTTCAGGCAGACAGGCACCCTGCCCTCCTGAAGGGAGGCACTAACCATCCCAGCCAGCAAGGGCCGTAACATCTCCTAGTTGGCTTTCACCAACTGGTAATGACAGCCCCAGAACCCTGACTGGAGTGGCAGCTTCTAGATGATGTGGATGGACAGTCCCCTGTGCCTGTAATGTAGTTCCCAGAACCCTGATGGTGGGTCCTGGGGTTGGAGTGGCTGGCACTCCTGCTTGGCTGGGCATTACAAACTTGCTGGCTTTGGTGGAGCAGCAACAGAGTCCTGGCCATAGCTCGGTGGCTGGCACCCCTACTTGGCCAGGCATTTCAGGCTGGCTGGCATTGGTGGAGCAGCAACAGAGGCCCGGCCAGGGCTCGGTGGCTGGCACCCCTACTTGGCCGGGCATTGCAGGCTTGCATCCTACTCTCAGAATCTCAACAAACTATTCTGCCAGTTGGTCAAGTCTTGCCCAGTGGTGAATCACGTGGCCACCCAGCCCCCACCCACCAGCGCACTCATCCGAGCTATGGCTGTCTACACGATTGAGGAGCAATTGGCTGATGTGCAGTACCAGCAGCAGCAGCTATTGTATTGCCAGGGCACAGTAACTGCGGTTGGCACCCCTGCATGGCCAGGTGTTGCAGGCTGACTGGCATTGGTGGAGCAACGGCAGAGGACCGGACAGGGCTTGGCGGCTGGCACCCCCACTCAGCCGGGTGTTGCAGGCTTCAGTCGTATTCAACTGAACTCAAGAAGCTCTACTGCAAAGTGGTCAAGCCTTGCCCATTGGTGAATCACGTGGACATGAAGTAGCAGACATTGGATTGCCTGGTGGCAAGGAAGAAATAGCCCAAAACTGTTCCCCAATTATTATATGCATAACCTCAAATCTCAATATGAGATATATACATCAAGTCTTTATTATTGCAAAATACTTAAAGCAACAAAAAAATAATTTATGTGTGAGTGCACAACACACAGCTGTACAGTGTTAAGGAATGGACACAACGTTTCTTCTGTTCATACAATCATTGTCATAAAATGACTGTCCTAAAAATGTCAACACAGTAATAAAAAAAAAATCCAACTTTCTGACCATTAGCATTTACGCTACACACAGTGAGCTATAAAATTGGGACCCTTTATAAAATATTTCTGATATTTGGCAGAGATGATCATGAACATATAATATATAGCTCTGCCAAATTTCATATAAACTGGTTGGACTACAAAGATGTTATAGTCAGACATACATTTATATTTTAATTGCTTATACCACCAAGACCATTTTTCCAATCCTTCTGAAATTTGGCAAAGATAGTACACATGGGAAGGGGTATAAACTGAACAAGTGTCACATATATTAGATATGAGTCAAAGAAGTTACAGCTTAGAATGTATATGTAGAATATTGCAAAATACAATTAATCAGATGCTTCTAAAATCGGATTCCTTTATCTAATCATTTTGACATTTGGTAGACATAATGCTTTCCATTGGAGGTATAGGCACCCCAATTTTCAGCCACATAGCATAAAATGAAAATACTATACAGCCAATAATGTGTTTTCCATTGAAACCAATGGAAATTCAATTCCAAACTCACCGAATGCATCAGAACCAAACGGTCAAATTCGAGTTCGGTTCGCATGTTCAGTTTGGTTGACCGAACTATTCAAGTTTAGTGCAAACTCTGAACTTCCGAACCACGTTCACCCATCCCTACCAACTTGGCCCCCAGTCGCAGGCAGTGCAGCAAGCAACTGTCCCACGCCATGGAGACCTGCAACACCCACTTGCTGGGGACACTGTTTGGTGGGCAGGACAAGAGACCCTTGGCCACTTTGGACAGGGCTGACTACACGTTGGTCTTGCTGTCTCAGTAGTCCAAGGGATCGCTGCTGGGTTCTAAGCAATGATCCTCCTCCAGGTAGGTCTCCACTGCTGCTGAGGTGCTGTTGCATTCACTCTGGTAACTCTGTCTCGGCACTAGCTCCATCACTGCCTTCAGCCATGTTGTTTGCCATGGTGTGCACGATCCCATACTCCCCAGAGTGTCCTGCACATAGGAGCTGATGCTGCTGGCAATAGGGGTGTTTCTGCTGCTCATCCTGATGCTGGTGCTGCTACCGCTAGGGCTGGGGGCATCGATAGTCCCCACTGGCTAAAAGGGGTGGCTGCTCCCAGTCCCACCATCCCCAGGGGCATCCTGCTGCTGCTGCTGCTGCCACACACTCTCTAGAGCCCGCTCTGCCTGCCAGACCCTATACACCAGCTCAACCTTCCAGTGCCCATAGAATGCTGTTTGGCGTGTCACACTGCCCTTGATCCTGGGGTCCAACATGGTTGCCAACACGTATTCCACCCGCTGCAGCAGCTCATTGAAATGCGCCTTCAGCCCTGTCTTCAGCTGCTGCACCAGGGTAACCACCTCAGCCACTGGCTTCCTGCCCTGAGGGACACAATCCCACCCCTGGAGAATTTTCTCAAGCCTCCTGAGGAGGCTCTGGACCAGAGGGTTCACCTGACTGATGGTGGCCGTGGGTGAGCTGATGGTCTCGGTCACGGCCAGGAACGGTCTGAGCATGAAGACCATGTGCACCAGGATCTCCCATTCTGCCCCATTGTACCCTGGAGGGGTCCCACTGTCTGTCATCAGCTGCACCTGATGCAAGGTGGCTTTCTGCTCGAGAAGCCTCTCGAGCATCAGGAACTTAGGTTGAATTCCACTGGGTGGACACATCCTGCACCAGCTGGTAAACTGGGGAGCCTTGCTCAGCCTGCTTCACCTGGAGGAGATTTCTGCCCTTCACACTCTGGTTAAAGAAACTGGCCAGCTTCCTCCCCCACTCAATCAGAGAGCTAAGGGTGCTGGCTCCAATCCCCTTCTCCCCCAAGCCCAGAGCATCCCTGACCACCAGGTGAAGGGTGTGTGTGGCATAAGGGATGCTAGTGAAGCTCTCCTCATGGACTGCCTTCAATATATTGACTGCGTTCTCTCTGACCATGCACCCTTGATGAAGGGCACACAAGGCGTGACCCACTCCCTCATCATGGCAGTAAGGGCTGTCTCGATGTTCTGGGATGTCCATTACTTCCGCTTGAAGCAGGGCCCACCTATACCCTGCCTCGAGACCCCTCCTGCCACTGCCAAATGCTGCCTTTGAGTCCTAACACCAATGCGTCATCACCACCAGGTACACGAGCTGAGCGTTCCTGCTGGACCACAGGTCTGTGGTGAACCCCCAGCCCCTGCCAGCGGCTCTCTCTCCCACTCCTTTAAAGCTCGGTACATGACTGACACCACCTACTGACTCAGGGTGGTGCGCGACGGCAGCTTAAACTGGGGTGCCTGGAACCCAATCAGGTGCCTAAACCCCATGTCCCTGACCACTGAGAAGGGATGCCCATCCAGGGCTATTATTTCCACCAATATACGCATGGATTTCACTTGAAAGTCATGCCATCCTCCACATCCTGCAGCTGCCAATGGAGATGGCAACTGCCCCCACCCTAGCTCCTCCATGGTGCACTGACGCTGCTGCTGCTGCTTCTGCTGCTGCTGCTCCCCCCTTGAAGCAATACCACTCCTGCTGCTAGAGGCAGCTGTTAGAGCAGGACACTTTTCTGCTGATGGAGGAGGACGATTGGTCACGCAGTCGGAAACCCGCTGGCATTCACTGCCCCTGCCTGCCTGCTTAGCACCACAGTGCTGTGGCATCCCTTAAGGTGCCTCGCCATGGCAGTTGTGCCAAAGTTAGTGAGCACCTGCCCACACTTCACCACCTTCTGGCACAAAGTGCACTTCACCGCCCTGGAATCATCCGCCTGCACCAACTTAAAATGTGCCCAGATCGAGGATGTTTTGCCCTCTCCTGCCTTCTGTCCTGCACTGGGTAATGCACCACTGCCAATGCTTCTGGGAGGGGCAGAACATGGTGGTGACACAGCTCTGGAAGGGACAGCCATCACCTCAGCTCCAGACATCTCTGTGGGACTAGTGTCTGCCTCGCTGTCCCCAATCACAGTGATGTCCTGCAAATGTGAATACTGGGACCCTGAGGATAATCGACTACCCACCAAGCTGCTGCCACTCTCCCTTTGCCCCCTATAGCTACTGCTGCTGATGCTCCTGATGCTCCTGCTGCTCCTGCTCCTCTCCCTGTTGCCATTGCCTGGGGATCGGGACCTGCCTCTAGCAGCCGGAGTGGGATCCACCAGTCCTGGACTGCTGGGGATCACCTCAATAATGGGGGATGATGGTGGACCATGGTGAACTTCAGACCCTGCCCCTGAAGCACCTGCACCTACTCCTGCAGCCGCAGAAGAGACAGCCACAGCCTCCTGGACTGCAGGCCTTCCAGTGCCCTGCATGGCAGTGAAGGACGCTGGCAGGAGGTGCCGCCAAACCACCCCTGTAGTGCCACTGCTGGGAGCATCGGAAGCCTGTGGCCAAAAATCAGGCCTGTGGAGTTTGGGGCGTGGGATGAGCTCGGGCTGCTGCCTGCTGCCACGCCGCTGGCACGTGCCCCATTGCCAACCTTATGGGCAGTAGACTGGCCTCTCCTGCTTCCCTTGTAGAGATAGTGTGTAGCCATTCAAACAGGCCAAGTTCTGGCTGAACACCGAACACCTGAACCGCGTTCACGCATCTCTACAAGGCATGCCTATGCAGAAGGTGAAAAGAGTTTCACACATGTAGAAGAAACAACTGATCTCCTTGAAAATCTAATGTTTAACTGAAGCTTACAGAGGTTGTTAAACTACACACCACATTAAGCTTTAGGCCAGCACAAACATAAACATCTGTCTGCCTTGCCTTTCTCTTCTCCTTCCAGTTAAACATAGGCATGACAGCAAAGCATTTGGAGCCTGATATTCTGTGTGCGTGTGTGTCACCTTTTCTAAAGGGAAGTTTTCCTGGGAAAAGGCCTAACCAATGGTATTCTAAGGAAAACAACTACTCCTGTCTTTTGAAGAGCAAGCAAGTTCTAACCGTTGTCAAAGTTTTATCTTGCACAATTCTAGTGTTTCATTGGAAGAAGTCTGTATTCATGAAGAAAGAAAATGAACTCGTACTAATGAAGTTGTATTAGTCATAAATGCACTAAATTTTGGTATGTTTAATTTTTTTAAAAAAAAGCAAGCCACACCTCATAAAGTCTAAGAGCATTGTAACTTCTTTTAAAAAAAAGAATTTATTTTGTTTTTTGACATACTAATTTCAAAGAATGTTTAGACATGTGGCTTTAGGATGGTTTTACCAGACCCTTTTTCTTTTTTTTCTTTTTCTTTTTTTTTTAGACAGACATTTTGCATGTTTCAGTAAGGTGTTCATTATAGTAACTTTGCTATGTGCTTCACTTGAATGAACAGAGTTCCCCATTTAAATTATTTACTTATTTTGTTTTATATATTTTTTTGTTTTATATATTTTTAAACATTTTTACCCTGCCTTTCCCAGAAGGCTCAGGGCAGCTTACCAAAAAAAATATATAATTTAAAAATATTGAAATACAATTTACCAAATAAACAAATAAAAAACCCAACCAACAACACCTAATCACACCAACCCCCCCAGTAACCTCCCACCTCCAACATGCACCAGAGACTTCACATCCGCTTGAATGTTTGTTAGTCTTCTCCCCTGTCTCTCGCACTGTCCTTCTCCCTGTCTCCCACTCCTTGTCTTTTAGATTGTAAGCAACAGGCAGGAACCGCATCCATTTCTATGTTTTGTGCAGCACCACGTCACATGTCTGGTGCTATATAAATGTTTATAATAATAATAATAATAATAATAATAATAATAATAATAATAATAATAATAATATCCCCATCCATCCCAACACTCCCTACCCACCAATCTTCCTCCCTAAACCCTACTATCAATTCCATCCACCCCAGCCATTCTTGCCAAAAGCCAGGTCAAACAAATCTCCTCTGGAAAATTTACAGGCTTGGTTTCAGGTGAACTTCCATGGGGAGGGAATTCCGTAACTGTGGGGCAGCCACTAAGAACATCTTTCTGTGTGCCTATGTGGTAAAAACTTTGCGGGCAGTTGGTGCCTGCAATCTCAGAAGTTACAACGGAACACAGGAGAAGAGACGGTTCTCAGATACCTAGAACCCAAGGCACTTATCGCTTATTAGGTTGAAACCAGTGCCTTGAATTCTTCCTGGAATACTGTTGGCAGCCAGTGCAGGCTCTGGAGCACCAGTGTAATATGCTCCTGGTGACCCGTCTGAGACAAAAGGAGGGCTTCCGCATTCTGCACAAACTTCAGCTTCTGAAGAGTTTTCAAGACCAGCCCACATAGACCGCATTGCAGTAGTCTAGCTTTCAGGCTACAAAGACATGGACAACGGTGGCCAGGCCAGTTCCGGAACTGATAAAAAAGGTCTGCAGTCTTCTCACTAGATAAAGTTTCTAAGTTTTTGTCAGTGGGAAGGGGGGAGAACAAGGGAAACGCAGATTCACTCTCACACGCTGAGGACACACACACAAGCTTTGCCCCTATGGGAAAGGGGAAAATTGCCTGTCAGGATATTTTGGTGGCCCAATATGTCTCAGAGAGACGGGGCCCTTATCATCATAGGGCGCAGAGCAGAAGGGGGAGGCCAAACACAGACTTACACCACTCACTCTAATTGGAGGGGGGAAACGGAGTGTGTGGTGAAGGGATGAGTGAGGGGTGACATGGAAGGGGCCTTGGTATGAGGGGAGAACGGCACACACTGCAGTTGGCGGGAGGAGCCCGGGATCGGGAAAGGGGAGATGGTCTTGAATGCTGTCACGTTCAGGTTTTTGTGGGAGCAGGTTTTGAACCTAGGTCCCCCAGGCTCTTTACCCATTCATTCACCAGGATTGCTCTGGAAACAGAGTCTCATGTTTCTCCACCCACAAATTCTTCCTGATCAGCAGTCTCCCACGGGAAGCAGGGACTCCCAAATCCTCAGGTTAGGGCTTGTTTGGAATAGTTGCTCCATTTTCAAGGAACATTTTTGTGCAAACAGAAAAGTGAAAGAATTTTCACTTGAAATCCCAGCCAAAAATTAAAAATAAAATAAAATTTGTTACGCGTTCGTAAATGGCTGCTGCACTATTTTGCACATGTGCAAAATGGCTCCCGACCTTAATCAAAATGGCAGTGATACTATGACCACTATTTTGGTTACAGGTAATGAATTTTTATTTTTACTTTTTGTATAATTTCACCCGATTCCAATCAGAATTGGACAAAATATTGCAGGTTCCAATTTTGAATAGGAACAGGCAAACTGACCTGTTCTGATTTAAAATTAGAGTTGATAAAAAACTGGATCCACCCTTCTTCAGGTTGCCAAACTCTGACCCCCTGCCCCCTCAGCCCCTGGAGACTTGTAGACAGATATGGCTAAACTCTGATTCCCTCCCCCACCCCCCAAACTAGGGGTCTAGTGCAATTTCATGGATCCCCATCCCACTCCTTCTCAGAAGGCCTGACAGGCTCGGTGAGAAACTGAGCTCAACCCATTTAGTTAATGAAGGTTCAGAGTTTTTTTTATTTATTTATTTTTCAGATTTATACCCCGCCCCTCCTGCAATGCAGCTCGGGGCGGCTTCCAACAATAAAAACACACTAAAATTCATTTTAAAACAATCAAATATTAAATATAAAATATAAAATATAAAACAGGGCTAGACATAAATAAATAAATAAATAAAT
>QEPC01011414.1:87306-127679 GCA_003113815.1 Sphenodon punctatus
GCTCCCCCCTACCTCTCTGCCCTGATCTCCCTCCGAACCCCTGTTCGAGCACTCTGCTCCTCTTCCATCCCATCCCTCACCCTCCCACACCTCCCCTGCTCCCCCAACCGCTTTTGTCCCGTCTCCCTTGCTGCCCTGCATGCCTGGAACTCCCTCCCTGCCCTCGTCCACCTTGCCCCCACCCTCCACACCTTCAAGTCCCTCCTCAAATCCCACCTCTTCCTCTCTGCCCCTCCTAACTCCTGATAATCATCCCCACCCAGGATTATCCCCCACCTGTTTATCTGCAAACGCCCAAAATACTGTAACCAAGTCAAAAATGTGTACCTGAGTTCCCGCATCCTCATGAATGTTGCATCCCTTGTCTCACCCTCTGTTCCCCCTTCCCTGTCTCCCCTCCCCCTGTCTTTAGATTGTAAGCTCTCAGGCAGGGACCGTGTATTACTTATTCTCTGTAAAGCACCCAGTACATCGCTGGCACTATATAAATGCTTATAATAATAATAATAGTAATAATAATAATAATAATAATTTACTCCCTACTATGTCTTCTTTGTCCTGTTTTATTATACTACCTTCTGCAAGGAACAAGTCATTTCACTTTTTGTCCTGAATACTTTTTCTCATTCCTCCACTTTCTATAACTCCTTTTTTGTCCTTTTTGTCCTTTTTTGTCATTTCTTCTCTATCCCTGTTTTATTTTATTGTCATTCCTCATTAATCAAATTTTCCCTTATTGGAATTCCTTATCATGTCTCAAAATGCTCATGGAATCCCACTGTCAGTCCTTTCCATCCTCGTTAGCCTATTGTGGTCACCTCATCTCAAAAAAGATTTAGTAGAACTTGAAAAGATGCATAGAAGGGCAACAAAAGTGATTAAGGGTTTGAAAAAGCTTCCATACAAAAAGATGCTTTGTTTTATACGTTAGGGTTCTTCATCCTGGAGAGAGAAGACAGAGGGTGGTCTGGATTCTGGGACTCTGTATTGAGGTTGCTGCCTTGAGGTTGTCATAGACTGTATTGATGTTGTGGCAGACCCAGAAGGGACTGGGATGGGCTTCCGTTTTTTTGCCCTTTGCATATATAATAAAGGATCACAATAAAAGACAGGGCTTTTTTTTCTCATGAGACAAAATCTGTGTGTAGCATTTGCCTCCAAGAGTCAAATGCTGCTCATTTTGCCTTGTGAAAAACTGGTAAGAGCATGGGAGTTTGTTCCGGTGGCCTAAAGCTCAACACCTAATTGGTGCCTATACTCCTTTTGACTATCTTAATTATGATCTACTTCAATACACTTTTCCTAAATCAAGAATAGAAAAGCATGCAGAGAGTACACTGCTGGGAAAATTCTAGGCAAAGGGTGGACTGGAAGTAATATTTGTTTGTTTGTTTTTTAGTATATTTGTTTTTAGTTCTAAATTTTTAAATGAGATAAATTAGTTATCTGTCTTTTGATCTCAAACTAAAGATTTTATTTAGTGTTTTCTTTTTTCAATCTCCAAGTAATTTTATGAATAATTGGAAACAATTCATAAAACAACAGTAAAGCTTATAAAATATCATTACTACTTTAAGCATGGAAGTTTACGTATTAATTCCTACTAGGATTCAAGGGAAAATACCACAATACAATGTGTTAGGTTAAAAGTGTTAGATATAGTGTACAATTAAAAAAATCTGAGGCAAATTAAACAAAAAATCTAATTAAATTTAACAATAATGAATTCAGCTCATGGTTTTACTGCTTTGCATAAAATCATGTTTATAATGTTTAGAATATAATGTTTCATAATGCTATAAGAACATAGAGACTCTGGCTTCTTGAGGAGAGTGAGGGCTGAAATTGATTAGCTCTAGAGTAAGGCTCTGTTAAGAACCTGGGAGCTAGTAAATCTGCCTCAGAGAGAGGGTGAGTGGCCAAACCCCCACTCAACCACAGCTCCATCTGCCACGCCCAAACCCCCTTCATCCAAAGTGGCTGATCCTCTCCACAGGAGCTTCCAGGAAGAAGTGTCTTGCAACTGGAAGAAGTGTCCACAACTTCGGGTTGTAGAAGCCTCTTAAAGTTGCAAGTAGGGATGTGTGAACAGAATGTGGTTCGGATGTTCGGTCATTCAGCCATTCGGTTCAGGAACTGAGTTCTGGTTCGGTCGTTTGGTCCGGGAACTTAGTCCGAATTCGCTTGTTTGGTTCAACGCATTCAGTTCGGCCAAAAATTCGGTGGAGTTAGGTATCTGTATTGGTATCATTTGATTCCATGATCATGCTGGAAACCGGAAATTCGAGTATGTGTGTAGCTTGTGTGGAGAGAGAGTGTGTGGAGCTTGTGTGTTTGTGTAAGTAAGTGTGTGTGTGTTGTGACTGTGTGGTTTGCTTTGGTCTGGTTGAGTATCATTTGTTGAGGCTGGTTGTGATTGAGGTTTGGTTGCTGGTTGCTTGGTGGAGGATGATGGAGGAAAGAAAAAGAAAAATGAGGAAGGTGAAGGTGGAGGAGGAAGAGGTCCAGCCTGGTCCATCTGAGGTGGTGTAAGTTGGTTCCTCACCAGAGGAGGAAGAGGGCACAGGAGGTGCCACTGTTGCCAGGTATGTAAAGTTTATTTTTGTTTAATTTTCAGGTACAAACATTGGGCATCAGCGGGTGGCAGTGGATGGGCAGGATTTGCACGTGTCTGATTTAGGGGTCTGCCAGAGAGAGAGAGAGAGAGAGTAGTGGGGGTCTTCCAGCAGATAGGCATGAGCCTCAGCACCCTCCCACACACGTGCCAGCCAGGATCTTTAATTTTCCACCCCCAACACCCCAAGAAGAGCAGGATTTTTATGTGTCTGATTTAGGGGCCTGCCACAGAGAAAGAGGGTGGTGGTGGGTCTTCCAGCAGACAGACAAGAGCCACAGCACCCTCCCACACACATGCCAGCCAGGGCCTCTAATTTGCCACCCCCAACACCCCAAGAAGGGCAGAATTTGCACGTATCTGATTTAGGGGTCTGCCACAGAGAGCAGGGTGGTGGGGGTCGTCCAGAAGACAGGTACTAGTCGCAGTACCCTCCCACACATGTGCCAGCCAGGATCTAGTTGCTCTTGGAAGGACTTGAGGCATCAACATAAATGAATATTATTTAGGTGTTGTTTATGTGTTCCTGTTTCAGAGAGGGTGATGATGATGCCGCCACTGGTGCCAGGCCCAAAACACCATCCAGGCAGAGGTCTCAGTCGCAGGAACCACCAGAAATCAGAACAATGAGGTCTGCGGTCTGGCGGTACTACGATAAGCCAAAGGGTGGATTTGCCTAATGCAAGGTAAGGCACAGGGGCTGGAACAACAGGGAATGGATTGCCCCATGACCTGTAAGGAAGTTCCCTGCAGAGAGAGATTGACCACCCACCCACTTGTGGATAAAGAATGCAAGTAGGGCTTGACAGACCACTGGTCTGACACAGCATGGCACTTCTTAAGTTCTGATATTTTTATGTTCTTTAGATCTGTGACAAAAAGATTAAAAGAGGGTCACAGGTGACCACCTCGGGGCTTATTGCCCATGTGGAGAATGTCCACCGACTGAAGGTGAAGCGGCGGGACGAGTCTAGCTCAGAGCACAGGGACTCCGGTGCAGAGGAGCATCATCGGAATCAAGGGGGGAAGGTACGGCAGAAGCACCACCACCACTGCCCTTCCTCTTCTAGCTCCACTGAGGAGTCTACAGGCCCCCGGGAGGAGTCTGAAGTGGCAAGGGCTTTTGGGGCCCAACTGGAGAGGCCCACTCAGACCTATATTGAGGCCAATCAAAAATACATTGATGGCCTCAGGCTCCAAGCCCTCACAATGGAGGACTGGTTGGTGGAACAATTCCAGGAGCTGGAAATAAGGGAACGCAAGGTGGAGGCATACTCCGAGTACCTCCACACAGAGATTGCAGATGTTGAGCTGTACTGCCAGCCAGTCTCCAAATGGAAGGTGTCCTTGGCGGAAGTCCTGGACTTTGCCTGGCAACAAGAGTTTGAGCCGAAGGAGGACTTGATGCCCGCCCCTCAGTCCCACACACCGCTTTCCCCTTTCCCAAATATTCCAGGGGAGAGGCCCACAGACCCCTAGTTTATATTCCTTTCTCTTTTATATTAATGTTTGTTTTCAAATGTTGTAATGGTGTTTAATTTTTTTAATAAAAGTTATATTTGTTACCAGCTAAGTTTGAACTGTCCGATCTTTTATCCCTCTGTGCTGCTTCTGGCAGGGGAAGAATCTCATTTTAGCTTGTCAGATCCCTACCTGACAGCAGCAGCACATGTAGTATATTAGCCCCAAGATGTGCCAGCATCTCAACTTGCAGACAGCCCCCCACGAGGGGCAGGACTTGTGCCTGTGTG
This sequence comes from Sphenodon punctatus, assembly GCA_003113815.1. Lineage (NCBI taxonomy): Eukaryota > Metazoa > Chordata > Lepidosauria > Sphenodontia > Sphenodontidae > Sphenodon > Sphenodon punctatus. Next base: position 91,672 of record QEPC01011414.1, read on the forward strand.
GGTGTGCCAGAGAGAAAGAGAGAGGCTCTTTGGAAGTGGGCAGCAAGCAGTGGGTGCTGGTGGTCAGAGGGGCTATCTCAGCTGCTGCAGTAGGCATCAGCGGGTGAATGTGGAGGAGTAGGCTGGCAGGGGCGGGAGCGCCAGTGGCCACTGGCCAATCATGCACAAGCAATGGCAGTACCCAGATGATGGTTCTTGGGACTGGAGTGACTGCTTCTGGATGCAGTGGAATGGAACAACAGCCGCCCATGACTGGAATGATGGTTCTGGGAACTTGATGATGGTTCCTGGGTCTGAAGTGGCTGCTTCAGGTACAATGGAATGACAGCCCATGGGAGTTGAATGATGTCCTGAGACAGTAGGTCCTGGGGCTAGAGAGGCAGCTTCTAGATGATGTGGAAGGACAGCTTTCCTTGCCTGTAACGTAGGCCCCAGAACCCTGATGGTGGGTCCTGGGGTTGGAGTGACTGTTTCTTGATACAGTGGAATGACAGCTCTCTGTGAGAGGAATGACAGCCCCAGAACCCTGACGGTGGATCCTGGGGCTGGAGTGGCAGCTTCTAGATGACGTGGAAGGACAGCCCTCCCTGCCTGTAACATAGGCACAGAACCCTTGGCTCAGACAGCATAGGCAGCCTTGGCAGCAGCAGCAGACATTGGGTTGCTGGGGCACAACCCATGGCACAGACAGCATAGACGACATTGGCAACAGCAGCAGACATTGGATTGCCAGGGCACAAAACCCTTGGCACAGACAGCATAGGTGGCATTGGCAGCAGCAGCAGAGTGGCAGATGAACACATCTGTCTCATTGGCAGATGAGTTCTCAATGTTGTACAAACTTTCAAACTCTTTCTGGTTGCAGGGGAACAACACACTCACTTTGTCAGTTTCAAAGGCAGTGAAACACAAACAAACACATTCCCATTGCCAGAAGCCAGGGCGGGGGGCTTTGTGGGGAGCATCAGCAGAGTTGAGGGAGTCTCCTGGATCTTGGGGCAGAGAAGGAGGAGGATTCTGTGGGAGAGACTGTAAACAGAAGCTGCAGAGAGCAGGAGCAACCTGAACATAATTGACCAGGCAGCTCTGGCTGCTTGAGGCGAGTGATGGCTGAAATTGACTACCCCTGGAGTAAGGCTTTGTTAACAACCTGGTAACTAGTAAAGCTGCCTCAGAGAGAGGGTGAGAGCAGGGCCAGTATGGGCTAGTTGGAAGGCTTGAGGTCTGGGCTGAGAGTGAACCCACTGTGAAAGAGACAAGACAGCTCTGGCTGCACAACTGACAAGCCGACAGGGGAGCAGCACACTCACACCGACAGTTTAAAAGCAGTGTGAGTAAAACACTAAAATAGCCCCCTTGCCAGCAGCCTGAGCAGGGGACAGGGAGGAGTTTTGTGGGGGCAGCAGCAGAGTTGGAGGGTCTCTTGGGACCACATATGCAGGGGTTTAGGATTGACTGCATTGTTTATGCCACAAATATTCATTTCAGTTCTGCCTTTTGTTATCCTAGTTTTCCATATATTGAGTCCCAAAGTTTGTGTGATTGTTCTAGGAAAATTTTTTGTTTCTTTAAGCCAGTTTGATGTAAAGTTTGATGCAGTAATTCTCTCTCTCTCGCTCTCTCTCTCTCTCTCTCTCTCTCTCTCCAGATGATACAGAATTAAATGAACCAAGAGCAAGATTAATGGAAAATGTAGATCACTGCTAGCTATGGTTTTCTGAGTGATTGCCTGCTATGAGAAGAGTGCAGTTATAGAAGTGATTTACAATTACTTCAATGACCATTTATTGAAAACGTGAAACATTCCCCTCTCCCGAATTATGAATTGAGAATGTTTTAGAACTCTACTAATTACCAGTCTGTCCAAACTGATTCTGTATTTCTTTCACTATGGATTTCAGGGTCCATTGCTGGGTTACTCTTGCTAAGGAGACAAGATGATGCACAAGTATTATACTTCTTTCACATCTGTATTGTAGTAAATTAAAGATAATTCTCCTTTAGTTAAAGAATGTTATGCTGCTTCCATGCTCCTTACACTAAGGGTGAAAAGAAAACAGATGTTAGCCTTCTGGAGCCTGTGTTTGGTCCATGGAACCCCTGCACAGCTGCCACTCACATATTTGTGGTGTCCAGCCTAATGAGCAGGCAGTCCCCCCAACATGTTTCCCCCCAAAATGTGGGGAACTGCCACACAGTCCGCACTCACAGGTTTAGCCAGAGAAACCCAACACACGGGCAGGCATTTCTCCCTGCCCTGCTCCACCCATCACCCCCTGCCCCTCACAGTATTCCACCCCCTGTCATGACAGCTGCAGCAAACCATGGGAAGAAGAAACCAGCTATTTCTCCATTCCGGCTCATGACACTGGAGACGGTCTAGCCTAGGGATGTGTGAACAGATCACGGTTTGGATGTTTAGATGTTGGAAACCCGAGTTTGGGTTCGGTTGTTCAGTTTGGCGGAGTTCGGTTCTGCCAAAGATCTGAAAATAGCGCTATCGATACCAAAATTGAATTTTTTATATGTATCATTTGGCCCTGAAACCACCCATGGTCTCCACCCCTGGTGCCAGGAAGTCTGCTCCTCAGCTGCCTCCCCCTTCCAGACACATTTTTCCCACCAAAAGTCACGTTTTTCCCACCCCCGAACTCATCCGAACTAATCCGAAGTTTTCCGAACTGTTTGGCCATTTGAACATTCGGTTCAGATGTTCGGTTCAGTTGTCCGAACAGGCCGAGTTCGGCCCGAACTCCAAACATCCGAACCGTGTTCGCACATCCCTAGTCCAGCTCCGACCATCTCCATCCACCCATGGCGATACATAGTAGAATGTACACCTGCCAGCACTCACCTTGCCACAAGAACAGAATGCTAGCTACAGAGTGCTGACTTCAGTGAGCAAACCACATACTTTATAAGCACCTTAAAAAATTAAACTAAAAGTTAAAAATAGAAGCATCAGCAATCAGTCCAAACAGCCAGTTCATGCTTGTTCTGAGCGTGGTTCCCCAGTCTTTGCTGTAAATGGCACAGTTTATGACTCACTGGCAGCTAGCAGCACACAGTTTTATTGGGATCTCTCCTGCTCTGGGGTGGGAAATCCTTTCATATGCTGCCCATTCAAACGTGCACCTCCTTTATCCCCCTGAAATAAAGCCTGAAACTTTTAAAGTGATCTTGCGTTTAAGAAATGCTAGAACAACACAAAAGTGGTGTGAGCGGTGTAAAGGAAAAGTCCTTTTCTCTGTGTATTTTCTTCCTAAGCCTCTTCATGGCCAACAGTCCTGATAGTGTTCGAAACAAAAATCTTTGGGGCAGGCTGAAAGAAACCAAACCTTCCATGAAGAGCTAAGAATGACTAATTACGCAGCTGTAAACTGGAACTTAAAGCTTGAGTAACTCATGCTGCAGAGCCATATGCACAAATCCTTTCACAAATGAAATTACCTTACTGTTCTGAGCTAAATCTATTCTACTGAGAATTTAATGTTATCTATGCTGGTGAACAATGAAGAGAACCTACACATATGGGTAGGATTATTGACCAGGGAGAGTAGTTTAAATTTTCTGTTCCCTTCTCCATGGTTGACACTCCAGCCGTTGGGGAGTGTAAAGCAGTATCCATCCTTGGGTGGGAGAATTCAACTATGGGTGAAAACATACATGATACTAATGCCACTTTAACACTGCTATAACATTTCTTATGCATGTTGCAGAGCTGCATGGTGCACCAATACAGCCCTGCTACATGCATAATAAATGTTAAAGTGGTGTTAAAGTGGAGTTAGTATCATGTCTGTTTTCACCCTATGTACAATTGTGTGGAGCCAATGTACCATGGTAGGAGCACAGCCTGATGTACCCTTTTTCCAAAGGCCACAATGGTGGAGGAGAACATGTCACTTTTACAATGCCAAGTAATGATCAGTCTACTGGCTTGCATATCTTTTCTTATGACCTTGAAAACTAAATCATCCAAAGATGCTGCTAGTTCCTGTAAGCACTAGTGTGTGTTATTCGTTGTAGTGCTTACCCTCAGTGGGTTCAAAGATACATGACGCTGGCTCAGTTAGGCACAGTTCAGCTGAGCCAGCATCATAGTGGACTGTGTGCTTGTGACCATCCAGATGTGGACCCGGTTGCTATCCTGGCCTGGCCCGGTTGCTATCCTGAGCTGGGCAGGAAATGTGGACCCACTCTGAGCCAGACCCACAGTCCTTGACAGGTTCCCGCCTGGTCGGGATAGAGAAGGCGAGCTAGGTGGGATTGAGTTTTCCCGACCCAGCTCCTACTGGCATTCAGGGGTTGCCATGATAACAACACATGACTACCTGTAACAGGCAGCCATAACTGTCCATCATGGTGGGGGGCAGAGCAATGTTGAGAATGCAGCCAAACACCTGATCACTATCCACCCCCGCTCCCCTCCTCAGCCAGGGGGGGTCACAGGAACGTTTGTCACTGTGACCGAAGCATACCCAGCTTGGGAAGCCTCTCCACAGGGTGGGACAGACATCCCTCTGGGACATATGTTAAACCCCAATGTCTTGTGAGCATCTGTGCCACAGAACCTAAACCTCCTTGCAATTTGTTTTGCAGACTTCTTCCTTTCACGGATGATCAATATAGGACAAGGAAAGCTATGGATCTCTTGTAATCCTCCATATATTTACAGTAAATTTTAGTATCCTTCATACATCCAACGTGTCTAATTTTAATTCTAGAGAATTAATTCTCCCCTATCCTTCCACATTCTTGGGAATTAAAATTGCACACCTTGAATGTACAAATGGCACTAACATTTACCTTAATTCTCCAGAATTAAAATTGCACATCTTGGATGTATGAAGGAAACTAAAATTTATCTTAAACATACGGAGGATTACAAAAGATTATAAGGATTACAAGAGAACTCTTCAGAACTATTAAATATATTTTTGGTATAAAGTAGGGCTGTACCAAAAAGTACTTCTGAGTACTTGGGCCAAATGCTGAACTGCTGAGTAATTGGTCCAAGTACTCGGAGGCACTTCGGCACTCTTTCTGAAATTTTGAAATTCGGACTCGGAATTCTGGACCTTCGGAAAAGATCAGAAACTTTGGAAAGTTGTTGCAAAGTTCTTGAACCCACATTCAAAGCACTACCCAGAAAAGCAGGCTAGCAAGAGTGGGACAATCACTCCAGAAGACAACATCGCAAAAGTGCAAATGCATGCAGAAATCAAAAACAAAACAGTAGTGTACCCACAGCATGGCCCACCATCAGCACTGAGTGAACCCACTTTAATCACCATTATTCCAACCAAGCAGTGCACAAAAATGCAGGCTAGCAAGGGACATTTGCTCAAGAAAAATACAACAGCCCCACAAAAGAGTCTGCAACTACATGGAGAAATAAATCCCACCAAAAGTCTAAAAGTCCATGCCCCAGCAGTCACAAAATTAAGAAACCAGACATTCACACACACCACAGAGGCACTCTCTTGGCATGGCATTGGTACTGTGGCACTGATAACTTCAACAGACCAGTCAAGGGGAAGTGGAGCCAGGCAGAGAGATCCCTCTGGCCTCATGGTGCCAAGTGCCAACCAAGCAGCAGGCAGAACTAGAAGCAATGTTGCACCCAATATTTATTTCTTTTTTTAAAAAAAACTGCATGGTATGGTAATGGTAAATGTAACCTCTGTCCCCCAACACTGACCCTATGGACAGGACAGGTCAAACCATACCAGGCCAGGCCAGACCAGACCAGCCCCCCCCCTTCCCGGTGAATACTTACAGATCCAGCAGCACTGTAACACGCAGCCAAATTCACTAAAGAGAATGGACTGCGATCACTTTTATTTTGCCCTGCCAGCCAATCAAAAGCATGCCATGTGGCTTGGCCAGCCAATCAAAACTTGCCATCTGACTTACCATCACTCAACAGTCCCCTCCGATACCCCCCTCCTACCAAATATGGCATTAAGTTTCATTTCCAGAAGAATCTCAACTGTCCACTAACCCCATGCATGCAGTGGTTTCTGAAGTTTCCAAAGTTCCGAATAACAACCTTGGTCCTTGGAACTTTGGAATTTCCAAACCAAATACCATAATATTCTGCAATTTCTGAAGTTTTCCTAAGACTTCGTTTCAGCCCTAGTATAAAGGCAGGATTTGGCTGGACAAAGATTTAATCTTTTGAAGTCATGGGCAGGGTGCCTAACTCTGAAACTGTTGTTTCCAAACTAATGTTCATTTGCAATCATACATTAAAGAATAAAAAATACAGACAGACATACCTTCCTCGCACTCTATCTCCCGCTTCCTCTCCCTGACCTCCTCCTTCGATCTCCGACTCTGGACCGACTCCCCCACCCATACCGACGGCCACTCCCTCGACCTCATCTTCTCATGAAATTGCTCTCTTGCTGACCTCTCCTTTGATCCTTGCCCTAATTATGATCACTTCCTCGCCTCCTTCAGCCTCTCCCACCATTCCCCTCCCCGTGCCCCTTCCTCAATATACAAACCTTTACGTTTGCTTCCTCTCTATCCCCCCTCCTCCCCTCTGTTTTCTCCTCCTCCCCTGACTCTGTCATCCCCGCTCTCAACACCTCTCTCTCCTCGACCCTTGACTCTCTCTCGCCCCTCTCCTCCCACCCCGTTTGGCCCAGAAACCCCCGCCCCTGGCTCACCTCTAACATCCGCTACCTCTGCTCCTGCACCCAGGCTGCTGAACATCTCTGGTGCAAATCCTGCTCCCTCCCTGACTTCCTCCATTACAAATTCTCCCTCTCCTCCCTCTCCTCAGCTATCTCCCTAGCTAGACAACACTATTCAGCCTCCAGGATTGAATCTTTCTCTCGCTACCCTCGCCGCCTCTTCTCTACTTTCGACTCCCTTCTTAAACGCCCCTGTACTCCTCCGCCCTCTTCCCTTCCTGCTCGGGATCTTGCATCGTTCTTCACCTCAAAGATTGACAAGATCCGTCAGGACATTGCCTCCCACCCACCTCCTCCTCCCACTCCCGTACCACCCACTCCCCCCTCTCTCCTCACATCCTTCCCTCCTGCCTCTCTCAAGGAAATCTCCGCCCTGTTCTCTTCATCCAACACCTCCACCTGCCCCCTTGACCCGATCCCCACCCGCCTCCTGACCTCTATTGATCCCACTGTTGCCCCCCCACTTCTACATGTCATCAATCTCTCCCTTTCCACAGGCTCCTTCCCCTCTGCCTTCAAACACACCACTGTCTCCCCATCCTCAAAAAAATCACCCTGGACCCATCTGATCCCTCTAGTTACTGGCCAGTCTCCCTCCTTCCCTTTGCCTCAAAGCTTCTGGAATGTGTCGTTCCTTCAAATCCCTCCTTATGACCCACTTTTTCCTCACCGCCTTTCCCAATGCCTGCTAGTCGTTCCCATATACCTACTGTCTGCCCTCCTCGGCAGACTGCTGTAGCCAACCTGTTTGTAGCCAAACTAAGCACACGCACCAGAGACTTCGCATCCACTTGAATGTTTGTCTGTCTTCTCCCCTGTCTCTCCCACTGTCCCCTCTCCCTGTCTCCCCCTCCTTGTCTTTTAGATTGAAAGCCACAGGCAGGGACCTCATCTATTTCTATGTTTTGTACAGCACCAGGTCACACATCTGGCGCTATATAAATGTTAATAATCATAATCATAATCATAATCATAATCATAATCATAATCATAATCATAATCATAATCATAAGGGTTCAGGAGAACTTTAAGTATCAGATTCAGGCTCCAAGAGCTATGTCTGAGGGGGAGGGCTGTCGAGGTTGGTGGATCATCTGAGCAAATTCTCAATATGTTGATGCCCATAGGTTTTCTTGGGTGGCTCACAGCTCAGGTTGTTTTTCTAAGGAGCTGTCTAACTGAGTCAGACGAATGGTCCATCTTATAGGGATGTGTGAATGCGGTTCAGGGGTTAGGTGTTTGACCCGAACTCGGGGTGTTCGGCCCATTCGTGAACATCTCAAACCCGAACTGCCCCCCACCCGAACCGGCCGAACAAAGTTTGGGTCCTGAACCCATTCAGGTGGGGGGGGTGGGACAGGGAGAACCTGGTTTTCCCTCCCCCCTTCAGGATGCACAGTTGGAAGAGGCGCTGGGGCTCACCTCCCCCCACCCTGCCCAGCCTTATACATTTTTTTCTTTTTAATTTAAAAAAACCCACCCCAGGGTTCACTCTCCCTGATGGTTCCAGGGCTACGGCCCCGGGTCCGGCAGCAGCAATGGCAGCGATGGCAGCAATGTGTCCGGTAGTGCTCCAAAGCACTTCATACCTCTACTAGGCCTTATAGGTCACACGACAGTAGGGGTGTGACCTATAAGGTTCGTGTTCGACCATTCGGTTCTGTCATGTTCAGTTCGTGTGTTTGTGTTCGGCCATTCGGGTGGATCGCCGAGTTCACGTTCGGCTGTTTGGTTCATCTGCGTTCGATTCGTGTGTTCGGGTTCAGGCATTCGCCGTTCGAGTGGCTCGCCGAGATCGCGTTTGGCGTTCGGCCTAAAAATATCACTAGCGCACGGGAAGCCGGAAATCGTGCTGGAAACCGGAAATTCATGTGCGTATGGAGCTGTGAGGTGAGTGGGTGTGTGTTTGAGCTGCTGGCTGCTTGGTTTGTGTGTTTTGGCTGTGATTGTGTTGGGTTTGGCTGTGCTGTGTGTTTGGGTGAGTTAGTGTGTGTTGTGGGTGACTGTTGGTTTGTGCTATGTGTGGTTTTTGAAAAGAAAAAAAATGAAGAAGGCTGCTTGCATCCTCCGTCTGAGTGCAAATTTGCTGGTGGAGGAGGAGGAGGAACCGGTGGAGGCTGCTGCCCCTGCTACACCTCCCGTGGCACCGGTGGCACAAGCTTCCTCCTTGGATGAGGAGGAAGCGGTGGGCTCTACTGCCATTCCTACCAGGTTTGTAAACCTTTTTTTAACTTTTAAGACAAGAAAGGCTGTATCAGTTAAAAAGAGCTCAGCTCACTGGCGTGCAGGTGGGTGCGTGGGTGGTGGGCATCAATCAGGCACAAACAGTGGCCAACAGCAGGAGGCAACGGATGTCTGCCACAGAGAGAGAGGATACTGTACTGTGGGGGACTCTTCCAGCAGTCAGGCATGAGGAATCCCACACCCAAACATGTGCCAGACTAGCAAGGGTCTCCACTCTCCAGTTGCCATCCCATTCCCTACGCACCCCCAAATAAGTGCAGTCTCATTCCTCCAGCCAGGGTCACATCTCGTGTCACCATCCCTAGCACCCCAAGGAGGGCAGCAGGATTTGCACGTGCCAGCCAGGCGATTTCTAGTTGCAATATCTAGCATCCCCAGGCACCCCTGGGAGGGCAGTATTTGCACGTGCTTTATGGGGGTTTTTAGTTGCCATCCCTAGCACCTACAAGGAGGGAGGATTAGAGGCATCATCATAAATGTATGATATTTACTTGGTGTTCTTATGTGTTCCCATTTCAGAGAGGAATCGGATGATTCTGGCCCTGGGTCCAGCCCTGCTTCCAGGCCTAGGATGACATCTCATCGCTGGACCCCAAGGCGGAGCTCACCAGCTTCACCCCCAGACATTCAGCACAGTCGTCGGATGTCTGGTGGTTTTATATCCAGGGTGACAGAACAGCCAAATGCAAGGTATGTCATGGGGACTGGAACAACAGGGAATGAACTACCCTCTGACCTGTTAGGAATGGAAGTCCCCTGCAGAGAGAGATTGGATGGCCACCCAGTCCACCCACTCGTGGAGACAGAATGCAGGCAGGGCTTGACAGACCATTGGTCTGACACAGTATGGCACTTCTAATGTTCCTTTCTTTTTCTGCTCTTTCTAGATCTGCAATAAAGCCTTCCGGCGCCAGAGGGAGGGCACAACATCTGGGCTGCTCACCCACATTGAGCGGACCCACGACATCCGGGTGAGGCGGGCAGGCGAGGAGGAGGAGGACTCCGCCGGCGCAGCTGAAGCTGCTGCTGCAGCTCCTGTGGAGCCACCGCGCCTGCAAAGGGGGGGGAAGGCCTCCCGAAAAAGGAGGCATACACGCCCTTCCCCTCCCTCTGCCTCTAGCCTCACCGCCGCCGCGAACCCCGATGCCAGCGATGAAGACCGCGCATACGCAAGGGAAGTCAGCGAGCGGCTGCGTCGCTCATCGCGTCGGCACAAGGAGGAGGTCGACCGCTCCACCGCCGACCTGGAGAAGTGCCTGCTGGAGGAGCTGCGGGCGGTGCGCTCCGAGAAGCGGCGGGTGGTGGCCTACGGCCAGTATGTGGCCGCGGAGCAGCAACGCCTGCGGGTCTACCACCAGGCACTCTCCAGGTGGCATGACGCCATGAAGAGCGGCGCGGCGGACCCCTCCGCGGTGGCTGCCTGCCCTCTGGACTGCCAGCCGCCAGAAATCCTCCTGCCTTTTCCCCAAACAGGGGGGGGCACTGACAGGCCAACTTAAGTGGCCGACGTAGCAGAGACAGAGACTCTTAGGTTGTGTTTTGTAAGTTTCCTTTTCATGTTTGCTTTTGTTTGAAATGTTGCTTTTGTTGTTGTTCTGTTTTCCTGTTTATAGTGTTAAGTATTTTGTTAAGGTTTGTTAGTATTTTGTTAAGTATAGTGTTAAGTGTTAAGTAAATTGTTAAATTTTATTGTTACGAGCTTCGTACCATTTCTCTCTTTTATCCCTCCCTATTTGCTGAAGTTCTGGCTGGCAGGTGGGTGGCATAATTCTCATACAGTCAGCTACTAGATCCCTTCCAGCAGCACATGCCACCTCAAGTAGCGTAGTAACCCAAAGATGTGCGGTGCCAGCAGAAGGGTCTCAACTAGCAGAAAGCCCCCAGGAGGTGCAGGGCTGCTGGTGTTTCTGTGGGTGGGTAAGACAGAGAGAAAGAGAGATAGGCTCCTTGGCAGGGGTCGGGAGGTGGCGGGCACCGGTGGTCGGAGGGGCTTTTATTTTCAGCAGCCAGCTTCAGCCGGGATCCGTGGAGGAGTAGGCTTTTGGGGAGGGGGGCCGCTTGTACTTTGCCACAGCCCCCCCCTGCGAGTGGGTCCCGACATGGAGGGTGCTGTGGGGCTAAAGTGGCAGCGTCTGCTACTTGCAACAGCTCTCCCTTTAGATTCCTCACGAGGAATGAGAGAGCGGGGCTGGGTTGGGGATGCCCACTGTGATTTCCCAGAAAGCTGTTCTTTTTCTTTGTGGAAAGGGGAGAGGGTTTGTCCTTCAGCTTCTGCCCCACGAGGAATTGGGTAGTCATAGGCCGGGTGGCAGACTTACAGTTTGTTTGTTTGTTTCCTAGGCCCAGCCTGCATCATGAGGTCAGTCAGATAAGGCGGCCTAGGCCGTCTAGTAAGAGAGAGAGAGAGAGAGAGACAGAGAGAGAGAGAGAGAGGCAAAGAGAGAGAGGCAGGGTGGGTGCAAGCATTGGGACGGAGGGACAGCACCTCAGCAGCACAGTACTATTAGCAGCCGAGCCCTGGATGGAGGAGGAGGAGCCCTGTCCCACGACTGCCCCTGGCATGGGATGGATGGCGTGTGCCACTGCACCATCACTCTTTGTCCAGGGGCAGCTCCGGGAATCCCAGCAGCGGAAGGTTCACCTTGAGAAAGAGCAACTGCTCCACCAACTTGGCCCCCAGTCTCAGGCGGTGCGGGGAACATATGTCCCCCGCGATGGAGAACACCCTCTCGCTGGGGACACTGGTTGGTGGGCAGGACAGGAATCCCTTGGCCACTTTGGACAGGGCCGGCCACACTTGGGCCTTGCTGGCCCAGTAGGCCAAGGGATCGCTGCCGGGTTCTATGCAAGGCTCCTCCTCCAGATAGGTCTCCACTGCTGCTGAGGCGCCATCATACTCCCTCCGGTAGCTCTGGGTGGGCACCACCTGCCCCACTGCCCTCAGCCACGCTGCTTGCCCTTTTGTGCTGCTGGTCCCCATGCTCCCCTGAGTGGACAGAACAGAGGAGGAGCTGCTGGCAGTAAGGGTCCTGCTGCTGCTGGAGGCAGGGATAGACCCAGATGGCTGAGGGTCGCTGCTCCTACTCCCACCATCCCCAGGGGCATCCCGCTGCATGGCCCGCTCTGCCTGCCTGACCTTATCGACCAGCATCCCCTTCTGGAGGCCATAGTGCGCACTTTCCCGTGCCATGCTGCCCTTGATCCTGGGGTCCAGCATGGTTGCCAGGACATATTCGTCCCGGCGCAGGAGGTCACCAAAGCGAGCGCTCAGGCCCGCCTTCAACTTGTCGGCTAGCTCCATCGCCTCGTCACACATTCTCCTGCCCTGAGGGCCACGATCCCGCCCCACCGCCCCAAGAATCTCATCCAGGCTGCTGTGGAGACTATGCACCAGCGGGGTCACCTGGCTGAGGGTGGCAGTGGAGCTGCTCAGTGTCTCCGTGACGGCCAGGAATGGTCTCAGGACAGAGACGGTTTGGGATATAATATCCCATTCCTCCCTGTTGTACCCTGGAGGTGACTCGATGTCTGTCTCCAGTTCCACCTGATGCAGGGCGGCTTTCTGTTCAAGAAGCCGCTCCAGCATCAGGAAGGTGGAGTTCCACCGGGTGGAGACATCCTGGATCAGGGTGTGCACCGGGGACCCTTGCTCAGCCTGCTTCTCCCGGAGGAGTTCGCTGCCCTTCACGCTGCGGTTGAAGAAGCCCGCCAGCTTCCTCCCCCGCTCGACCAGGGAGCTAAGGGTGCCTGGCCCAATGCCTTTATCACCCAAGCCCAGAGCGTCCTTCACCACCAGGTGGAGGGTGTGTGCGGCGCAAGGGATACTCGTGAACCCCCCGTCACGGACTGCCTTAAGCATATTGGCCGCGTTGTCCGTGACCACACACCCCTTGGTGAAGGCCACGCCTGGCGTGAGCCACTCCCTCACCATGGTGGTCAGGGCTGCCTCTACCTTCCTTGCGGTGTGGGAGCTGTCCATAACTTGGGACTGAAGCAGGGCCCACCTATACCCTGCTTCAGGTCCCCTCCTGCCACTGCCAAGCACTGCCTTTGCGTCCTGCCACCAGTGTGCAGTCACTGCCAGGTAGGCATGCTGGGCGTTCCTGGAGGACCACAGGTCCGTGGTGAAGTGGACCGTTGCCCCCCCAGCCCCTGCAAGCTGCTCCCTCACCCGCTCCTTCAAAGCCCTATATAACTGTGGGACCACAGTCCGACTCAGGGCGGAGCGGGAAGGAAGCTTAAAGTTGGGAGCCAGGAACGCAAGCAGACGCTGGAAGCCCTTGTCCTCCACAATGGAGAAGGGCTGGCCATCCAGGGCAATCATCTCGGCAACCAGGCGCTTGCCTTTTTCCTGGAAGCCTGTGCCACGGCGCCCTGCCGATGGCCTCGACACATCGCCCCACCCCATCTCCTCCATGGTGGACTGGCGGTGCTGCTGGGGAGGCTCCTGCAGTTTTTCTGCCCCCATAATGCTCCTGCTGCTGGTAGAGGCAGCAGCAGTAGCTGCAGAACGCTGGCCCGCTGAATGGGCCGGGCGACTGGCCGCTGGAGTCGGGAACCCGCTGGCATCCACTTCGCCTGCCTTCCCGCTCAGCAACACAGCACTGTGGCATGCCTTCAGGTGCCTGGCCATTGCAGTTGTGCCAAGGTTGGCAAGCGCCTGCCCACGCTTCACCACCTTTTGGCACAGCGTGCACTGCACCTCTCTGGGATCATCTGCCCTCACCGGCTTAAAATGATCCCAGACAGAGGATTTTTCCCCCCCTCCTGCTGCCTTCTTGCCCGCCCCGGCGGACGCACTGCTGCCAGCGCTGCTGGGAGAGGGAGAACTTTGTGGCACTGGTGATGCAGCTCTGGGAGGAGGGTCAGACATCGCCTCATGTACATAGATCTCCTCTGCGGCACTAGTGTCACTGACTGCCTCTTCCTCACTGTCCCCGGCGATCACGGTGATGTCCCGTGAAGGGGAGTACTGGGACCCAGAGGCTAGACTGCCCGTGCCCGCCATGCTGCTGGCACTCTCCCTGTGCCCCCCTCTGTAGCTGCTAGTGCTGCTGCTGCTGCTGCTCCTCCTCTCCCTAGTACTGGCATTGCCCGGGGATCGGGCCCTGCCTCTAGCAGCCGGGGTGGGATCCACCAGCTCTGGACTGCTGGGGATTGCCTCGACTGTGGGGGACATTGGTGGCCCTGGAGGAACATCGGTAGAAGCAGCCCCAGCACCTGCTCCAGCACCACCCACAGCAGAGACAGATGCAGCCTGAGCCTCAAGTCCTGCAGGCCTTCCAGTGCCCTGCGTGTCAGTGGAGGGCACTGCCAGGAGGCGTTGCAGAGCAGCCTGTTGCCCTAAAGCAGGCCTGCTGATTTTGGGAGGGGGTGATGTGCTCTGCCTATTGCTGCTGCCTGCTTCTGGTCCTCGTGCACGGCCCCTTCTGCCTCTGGCACGTGCCCCATTGCCTCCCCTACGGGCAGCAGATCAGCCTCTCCTTCCCTTCTCCATTTCTCCCGCAAAAACAATGTTTTTAATGATATAATTATATATAATGTTTTTTAATTGAAATTTTTTTAATCTAATATTATATCTATCTATCTATATCTACACTAATATAACCACTATTAACTAACTAATAACTATTCTAAATGCTATGAATGGATTAAGTAGCTCCAACAAACCCTAAAGCTGAATCACAGTAAACACTATCTCTATCAGTAAACTTTAAACTAACTCCTACTATGTCAAAACAAAAATATATCTACCTAATCCTATCTATCTATCTATCTATCTATCTATCTATCTATCTATCTATCTATCTATGGGATGGGGTTTGGGGGGCAAATTCACAAACAAGACAAGGAGGGGTACAAAACTGGAATTAAACCTAAATCAATCTATAATAATCCTACTCTAAATGAATAAAAAAACAGGGGAAGGGAAGGGAATCACTAGGGATGGAATATATAGGGAAAGGATTCAATGGAGGGGGCAGGGAGGAAGGAAGATTGAACACAGGGAGTTATAAAAACAAAAAAATAACAACTAAATCTATCTAAGCTAAGGTAAATAAATGAGAATATGGGGGTAGATGGGTTGGATGGGTGAAATAGGAGGAGGGTGGCAATGGATTGGGGAGCTGGAAAATGCTGGGTGAAGGAGCCTTCTGAAACGCCTGCTGCTCAGGAACAGTGACTAGCTCTGAAGGTATTGGGAAGGGGGGAGACAGACAGTTTTCTTTCTTGCTGCGCCCGCCTCACCGCAAGCCCCATTGCCTCCGTGCAGCCTAGCCCGTGGCCAATCGCAGACTGACAAGCCAGTGGTCTTAGGTGAAAAGAGATGGTGATTCGGCACGCTGGCTGCTACTCCAAGCCACTGTCCACCCTCCACCCCTGGTGCCTGGAAGTTTGCTCCTAGCTGAGTCAGATGACTTCCCCCTCCCTGCTACATTTGGCCTTCCAGTGACCTGACAGTGACAGAGTGACAGAGTGACACTCTGACAATGACAGAGACCAAGACCACGTTTTAGCCATCCGAACACAACCAAACACGATTCGAACTGACCAAACTGTTCAGCCATTTTGCTGTTCTGTTCTGTTCGGTATGTTCATGTTCGTGTTCAGGTTCGTGTTTGCGTTCGGTCATCTGAACAGGCCGAGTTTGGGCCGAACACAGAACTTCCAAACCGCGTTCACCCATCCCTACGTGAAAGGTCACATGACCTGGAAGGCCTCGTAGAGGCCTGAAGCACTCCGGAGAGCTGCCGGACCTGCTGCCACCACCGCTGCCACTGCCACCGCTGCTGCTGCTTCCGCCACCACTGCCGGCCCCAGGGCCAGAGCTCCGGCACCACTAGCTAGGTTGATCCCTGGGGTGGAGTTTGAAATATGGCTGAATATGGCTGGGGTCCGGGTAGACGTAGTGTTCTAAATAAAGAACTTGGGATCATTTTGTCCACACTCTGTCCAAGAAAGCTTAGGTGCCAGATGTGGTGCAGAAATGCTTTTTTTCAACTACAAAATTTGTATAAGTTACGTCTTTATTTATTCCAGACTCACCTTGCCACAGTGACCCATGCCCTGGTGACTAAAAGGCTTAATTTTTGTAATTCCCTCTTCTACGGGCCACTGGCAGTACTTATCCATCACTTGCAGATTATTCAGAATGCAGCAGTGTGGATGTTTACTGGTTTAGGCAGTCGTGATCATATTACGAACACCCTGTGTTCTCTGCATTGACTGCCTATAGAATGATGGATTTATTTATATTTATATTTATTTATTTATAACAAACATTTATATCCTGCACCCTCCTGCACATCAGCAGCTCAGGGCAGCAAACAACATAACACACATAAATAATATAATATAAAATCCATTTAAAATACTAAAAATATTTTAAATACTAAAAATACTAAAAGGCAGAAATACTCAAAGACAAAAAAAACAAAACGTCCCCCAAATCACGCCTCCACACTCCCTCCCCAAAGGCCCGGCAGAACAACCAGGTCTTACAATATTTTTGGAAAGAGGGGAGGTCTGGCGATCAGTGGGTCTCCATGGGGAGGGAGGTCCACAGCCTAGGTGCAGCCACCAAGAATGCCATCTCCTCTGTTGCCACCCAGGATACCCGGTGGACTTCAAATTAGGTGCCTCCGACTGACCGCAGGGGCTACAAAATGACCTGAGGCCCAGTGAGGCAGTCTCTCAAATAAGCAGAGCCCAAACCATTTAGGGCTTTAGAGGTCATCACCAACACCTTGAATTGGGCCAGGAAGAGAATAGGCAACCAGTGCAGAGCACGGAGCACAGGTGTAATGTGGTCATGGCAACCTGTCCTCGTTAGGAGACGGGCTGCCACATTCTTCACCAGCTGTAGCCTCTGGACCATCTTCAGCCCCATGTAGAGTGCGTTACAGTAGTCTAATTGAGAGGTAATGAAAGCATGGATGATGGTGGCCAGATCCGAGTCTGAGACATACAGCCACTGCCGTCACACCAGATGTAATTTGCAAAATGCTCCCCTCACCACAGCCTCCACCTGACAATCCAGGCAGAGGTGTGGGTCAAGGAGCACCCCCAGACTATGAACCTGAGCGGCCAAAGGAGGGCAGACCCCACCAATGACTGGAGTCACCACCCCCTCAGCCCTACCCACCAACATTACCTCCGTCTTGTTGAGATTCAGCCTCAGACAGCTCGCCCTCATCCAGTCCCCCACAGCTGCCAAGCACTGGATAAGTCAGGCCTGAGTCTCCAGAAAATGAGAAGTAAAGTTGTGTATCATCGGCGTACTGATGACATTGCATGCCGATTTTGCTGAACCTTCTCATGACCTCACCCAGAGGTTGCATATAGATATTCAACAGGAGAGGGGACAGAATAGAACCCAGTGGGACTCCACACGTGAAGTCCCAAGGAGATGACGTACATTTCCTGAGATAGAGTTTAAGATTGTGCTGCTGTTTTTCAGAGCCCTAAATGGTTTAGGCCCATGCTATATTCAAGACCTTCTTCTGGAGTCTCACACTAATGGGTATTTGCACTCTGGAACCACCCGCTGTTTGGGGGTTCTGCCATTGTACCTTAAGTTGGCAGGCAATTGAGCTTTTGCTGTTACAGGCGACTCAGTGTAGAACTCCCACCCCCCACCCCCAGATGTTCATCTCAGTTCCTCCCTCCTTACCTTTAAAAGGCACCTGAAAACATATGCATTTTCTAGGTGCTTTTAGAATCCACTGATGGTCCCCTTAATGTATTTTGTCCTCCCTTTTTCCTTCCCCTCTTATGTTTTTTAAAATATTCTTTTAAATTAGTTATTTTTAATTGTTTATATTTAATTCTTTATTTATTACATTTTTTTTCCCCGCCTCTCCCACATCAAGTAGCTTGAGGTGGCTTACAAGTATAAAAATTTTAAAACAGCAACATGCAAAATATTATAAGACAGATAAATAATCAAATAAAATAGCAACCAAATGGGGGCACCATAAAAAAACAAATACCCCCAACTTCCCCACCCTACCCATCACCCACACCTAAGGCCTGATGGAACAGCCAGGTCTGAGAGTAATGGTGAAAGGAGATGAGGTCCGGGGTCTGCCGGGCCTCCACCGGGAGGGAGTTCCACAGTCTAGGTGCAGCCACCAAAAAGACCCTTTCCATTGTCACCTCCTGAGCACCCCTGGGGACATCAAGAAGGACTATCCTGTTGGCAGACCACAGGGGCCAATCCAGAGCATGGAGATTGAGGCGATCCCATAGCTAGGTGGGGTCCAGGTCATTTAGAGCTTTATAGGTAAGAACCTCCAACACCTTGAATCGGGCCCGGAAGACTATAGGCAGCCAGTGCAGAGCACAAAGCACTGGTGTAATGTGCTCATGGTGGCCACCATGTTCTGCACCAGCTGCAGTCTCCGAATCATCAGCAGAGGTAGCCCCATGTAGAACACGTTGCAATAGTCTCTGAGGTATTTATGTTAAATATGTATGTAAAATATGAAGTGCTCCAAGTGCCATATAGGCAGTGTTGCCTGGTTCCTTGAGTTGATAGGTTCAGACTTGAGGCCTGGATAGCTGTTCAAATATTTACACACATATTAATCAGATATCATGTATTCATTTATATAGTGCATTAGTGGTTTGATAAGAAATAGTATGCTTTATATAGGAGTTTTTAGTTTAATTAAAAAGGATTTTTTTTAAAGTGTGTTAGAGTTTAAATGCTGGTGACAGCAAGATTGCTTAAGATTGAATTGGAACATATGGCAAATGTTAGTCATTGAAGGACTTTAGGGAACTTGGCCTATCTGGCATCTGCTCTGGTGGTAAACAGGATGAGTGAATAAGAGATAATGGAGATTAATATCCCAAAATGGTCTTCTTGTTGTTAAAAACCAGTAAACCACAAACTTTAGCAATGTTAGAGTAACTTTCCATTGACGTATGGATAGACGTCTATGGAGTTTGGCTTTTTATTGGTTAGAATTAATGTCTTTCCATTGGGACAGGTAATATCCTGGTGGATATGGGAGGAGAACTGAAGGTTTTAAAAGTCATCGGTTGAATGGCAGAGACCACTTCTTTCCTTCTCTATATATACTTTACTTCTACTTACTTCCATCTTGTCCGGACCTGATCAGCCTCATCAACTTTCCATATCCAAATAGGAGCTGGTCTCACTGGATGGAGGGTAAATATATTTTAGCTTATTGAAGAATGCAGAGGAGGCCAAGAATAGTCTATAGAGCAATACCACAAAATGTGCTTGAATACTGCCAGCAGTTGTATGAAAGATCATAGTTAGTGAGATTGTATGTCCTCTTGGTGTATATCTCTGCAATCACTATTTATTATTATTATTATTATTATTATTATTATTATTATTATTATTATTATTAACAAACATTTATATAGCTCCAGCAATGTACGTGGCCATTTACAAAGTAATAAAATAGACACGGTCCCTGTCCCTAGGGCTTACAATCTGAGAGACAGGAGCTGGGGGAGAGACATAGGAAGGGGAACAGAGGGAGTGACAAGGGGTCTAACATTCATGAAGATGTGAGGTCTCAGGTGCACGTACTTGACTTGGTTATGATGAGAATGACAGCAGGCAGGTCCATGTGGCAAGAATTAGGGTAAACAGACCGTAGGTATAGGAAATAGTGGCTGAGCAGGATAAAGAGTCAAACAGAGCAGAGCGAAAGAGGTGAGTTTTAAGGAGAGATTTGAAGGTATGAAGGGAGGGGGCAAGGCAGATGTGGACAGGAAGGGAGTTCCAGGCATGGGGGGAAACAAGTGAGAAGGGATGAAGGCGCTTAGGAGAGCAGAGAAGGCATGGAAGGGTGAGAGAAGGGACAGAGGAAGAGCGAAGTGGACGGGCTGGAGTATGGAGGGCGATAAGTGCAGAGAGGTAGGAGGAGCGAGGTTGTGAAGCGCTTTATAGGTGAAGACTAGGAGCTTGTGCGGGATTTGTTCAGGAAGGGGAAGCCAGTGAAGCGAAGAGAGGAGGGGCTGCATATGGTCGAAGCGACGGGCGAGGTGGATGACCCTGGCAGCAGAGTTTTGGACGTAGATGAGGGGAGAAAGGTGAGACCGGGGAAGGCCAAAAAGAAGGAGGTTACAGTAATTGAGGCTAGAGATTAACAGAGCATGAACAAGAGTTTTGGCAGACGAGACAGAGAGAAAAGGGCGAATCTTAGCAATGTTATGGAGGGAGAAGCGACAGGATTTAGCAACAGAGTCAATGTAGGGTTTAAAAGAAAGGGGTGAGTCAAAGATGAAGCCTAGGCTACGGGCTTGGGGGACAGGCAGGATGGTGACTCCATCAATAGTTATTGACAGTGAGGAAGGAGAGGAAGGATGAGGGGGGAAGATAAGGAGTTCAGTTTTAGCCATGTTGAGTTTGAGTTGACGTTGAGACATCCAGGTAGAGATGTCAGAGAGACAGTTGATGAGACGAGCTTGAACAGAGGGAGAGAGAGAGGGAGTAGAGAGATAGAGTTGAGTGTCATCAGCATAGAGGTGGTATTGGAAGCCATGGGAGGCAATGAGTTTGCCTAAGGATGAGGTATAGATTGAGAAGAGGAGAGGGCCAAGAACAGAGCCTTGAGGAACACCAACTGAGAGGGAGAAGGAGGAGGAGGTGGAGTTGGAGAGACACACATTAAAGATGTGGTCAGAAAGGTAGGAGGAGAACCAGTTATGGACAGAGCCACGAGTGCCAAGGGAGTGAAGGGAATCCAGCAAGAGTGAGTGGTCAACAGTATCGAAGACAGCAGAGAGATCAAGGAGTACAAGAATGGAACAGAGATGTTTAGATTTAGCCACCAGAAGATCGTTGGTGATCTTAGCGAGAGCAGTTTCAGTAGAATGAAGGGGGCGGAAGCCAGATTGGAGGGCATCGAAGGAGGAGTTGGTGGATAGGAAGTCAAGGCAGCACTATATTCATGTATGCAATTGTTGAATATTCTTGGGGACTGTATTTGATGCTCACCTTGAATAAAACCTCTGAATATTCATTTGAATCTCAATTGTTCAATGTCCCTGAATTAAATTAATTGTTGTCCAACAGGGGAACCCATTAATAATTCAGTAATAAAATCCCTAACATTTTAAACATAATTTGAGCCTCCAAAATAATTAATCAATAGTCCTGTTGGTGTTGGAGGATGCCATAAAATAATAATTAACCTCTCTCTCTCTCTCTCTCTCTCTTTCTCTCTCTCTCTCTCTCGTGTGTAAATCCTGAGTAAAAGTTTTTCTTACTGGTTCCCTGAGCTACTGAATTAAATTGAAAAATGGTGCCCCAAACCAAATAAAAGTTCATCTCTTAAAGTTTTTGCTGTAGAATTTTGTGCTGCGTTCTGGTGTCTACCCTCAACTCAGTGAGCAGTAACATTTAACCTTTAAAATAAATTATCATTGAATTGCATTAATATTAAAAATGCCTTTTATGTGGAAGCCAGGCAGCTGGAATTCCGATTAGAAAGAGCATAAGATGCACAAAAGAAAATTAGAAACTGATCTATGACCATGCTTATTTTGCAAATTAAATAAAAAGACTCAAAAACCCTGGGAGGATTGTATTTGTGTCATTTCTCTCCATAAAGGAAGCTGATACAGAAATTACATACCAAAGGAAATTAGAGCACAAATGTTAGGAGACAAGTTTCACTTGAAGTTGGCTGAGAAAAGAATAACTCATTGTTTTGAACAAACCTTGCTGATCTAACAGACCTCTAGACTAAGGGTACTTTCTGACATGATAAAATATGTACTTATGGAGTCAGGTGACAGGCCGCACATCCAAATCAGGTGCAGTTTTGATGAAGTCGGAAAGGTGTCCTGCGTGTTACCGAAGCTTTTTGGTGCACTGAGAAATGCGCTTTACTGAGGTGGATTTTTCAACTCGGTTAAGCACGTTTCTTAATGTGCTAAAAAGTTTCAATCATGTGAGGGCGGGGTGGGGGGAGCGCCTTTCTGACACCATGACAGCGGCACCTGATTTGAATAACAGATTGGCCACCCACCCCCATAAGTACACATTTTATTATGCCAGAAAGCACCCTCTGTTTCAGAGATATCATTTTCATACTTTTTGTTTTGAATGTAAACTCTACGTTTCTGATCCAAATAAGATCCATCTGCACTGATGCTGCATTGACTTCAATAGGACTATTCTGAAAGAAGGGGCTTTGAGTCTGCTGCCTTAGTGAGCAACAGTTACACTACACTGGGACTAAGCACATGCTTAAAGTTGAATGTGTGCTTGTAAACAGGACAGCCCGATCTGGGAGCAAGTCATTGCAGACTCAAGTTCACAAAGTCCAAAGCCAACCGATTCCAAAACTAACCGATTCCTTCCCTATTGTCCCTTTATTTACTGAAATCAGCACACAATACTACTCATTCCCCCAGTCACATATGTCTGTCAGTCACAAGTGCTGCTTGTCATGGTGACTCAGCTCCAGCCTTCCCTTGTACAGGAAGCTCCAGAACCTAGAGTGAGCCTCCAATTGTCAAGCTGGCATTGGTGCTGCCTGCCCCCTGCATCTGTTTGAGTTGGTAGGTCTTATAAATGCAGAGATCATTTAGCTTCCCTTCAGCCTTTCTACACTCCCACTGGAGACCCTCTTAGGTAGTAGGGAAAAGAATAAGTGGTTCCATATTTACAAATATTGTGGCCAATTCCAAGTCTCCCACTGGCACGCACAGCACATGTGGCACATGCATGTACATGGATTTTGTGTGAATGTATGCGTGTGTAAATCATATGCACCCCCATTACGGGGCCTGCCTTTTAGGGGCAAAGGTCAGCCTTTTAGGGGAGGACCGGATGTTCATGGCTGACATGACAAACATGCACCAATCCCAAATAATATTGGGCCGAGCGCATGAGGTGGGACACACATTGTTTTTTGTTTTGCACCAGCCTGGAGACAGAGGTTTCGATTATCAGAGGTGTTGTTATAACACCATCGTGGTTGGATTATTGCCCCCAAAGGCCCAGATCCTGGCTAGAGCTGATACTCACACTCGTGTTCTCATTAAATCTTGGCAAGAATTGGCTTCTTGCCAAGATTGGTGAGAACGAGAACGGGTTATGAATTGGTCAATTCTCAACCCATTCTCGCACAAAATTCACATGGCCAAAACCTAGCACTGCGCATGCGCTAAAAGGCTGCTGTGGCCATTTCTACACATGCATGGTCCCTGGCAGCCATTTTACGCCTGTGCAGAGTGTTTTAAAGGCAACAAG
The DNA here is from genome assembly GCA_003113815.1 of Sphenodon punctatus. Taxonomy (NCBI): domain Eukaryota; kingdom Metazoa; phylum Chordata; class Lepidosauria; order Sphenodontia; family Sphenodontidae; genus Sphenodon; species Sphenodon punctatus. The sequence continues at coordinate 114,874 of QEPC01011414.1, forward strand.
AATCTCATGAGATTCCCGAGAATTCTTTGTGCATGTGCAAAGTGCACTTTACAATTTTCAAACATCTCACAAGATTCTTGAAAATCTCAGCAAGTTCTTATGAGATCTCGCATGGGGCTATGAGTTCTGATGAGGACATGTGGGATTCTCTCTTCAACACTAATCCTGGCCCTCCTGTGTCCTCAACAGGGTAGTGGACCAGTTAGGTTGGTCCACCCCCGGAGACTGATGGATCTGATTGTTTCCAGATTTCTCTGCGGGATGTACCCACTGACCTTGATGGCTGCTCTGTTGATGACTTGGTTTCGTTCTGGAATGGCATTTGATATAGGGTATTTTCAGACGTTACGGGCGGCCGGTCCACCACAGTGAACCACCATGGGGGGTGAACAGCGCAACCACGCCCGGGGGTGGGAAAACGACCCAAACAGATGTGCCGGGAACGGGACCACGGGCCGGAACCGGGCCACACCATCGCGGGCCGCGGCAGCACAACAGACATGCAGCCGAACCCCCGCCGGGCGCTAAACCCCCACAAGGCACCGGGCAGGGGCGGGACACAGACATGGCCACCTGAGGGCAAATGAAGCCACAAGGCACACAAGGGAACGCCCACACAAGGGAAACGGGAAGGGAGGGGGGAAGAGCGAGAACAGGCTGACAGCCGGCACACACAGCGGACCCGCAGCGGGGCACAATGCACGACCACACGCCCGGGCACACACACACACACACACACCAGGGAAAGGGCGGGAAGGGGGGGCAGGGGCGCCCGGAACACCCCACCAGGAACAACGGGAGGGACGAGGGGGGGCACCACCAAGGGGCAAGGCACAGGCAGCAGCAACCCCCACCCCCACACCACCCCAGTCCAGTCCAAGGAGGCGCCCCCACAGGAACAGAGGCAGTCTCGGAGGGGGGGGCAGACCCCCGGAGCAAGGCACGTTGGGGGCCCCCAAAGCACAGCGAGGCCGGCGGAGAGGGTCCAGGAGGAGGAGGAAGGGGGCCCCACAGTCAAAGGGGGGCACATGCAGGGCAGCCGGGTCCGGTGGAGCCCCTCTGCAGGTCCAGCGACGCTCCGGCAGCACCCACCCGGGCAAGGGTAACGGACCGGTCCGGTCCGGTCCGGGGGGGGCCATCCCCCAGGTTCCGCAAGCACCCGGGGGGGTGCAGTCGGTGCCAGGGCCGGCGGGGGAGGGCCGCCAGCAGCACACGGGTGGGTCGGGAGCCCACACCGAGCGCCCCACCCAGCCACGGGGACGGAGGGGGCCCAGGACCACGGGCAGGGGCAGCAGCGAGCAGCGTGGCGGGCGGGAGCTCACCGAGGCGGGGTCCGCAGGTCGGGAGCAGCCAGCGGGGACCAGGCCCCCCCCCGGACCGGGGCGGGAGCCCACACGGGGGCACCACACCGGGGGGGCCAGGGAGGCGATGCAGGGCTCACAGGCCGCTGCTGGGGGCCCCGGTGGCCCCAGGGCCCGGGTGCCCTGCCCGGTGGACCAGGTGGGGCCAGTGCAGCATGCCCCGGCGGTACCCCTGCAAGGACATGTAGTGGGCGATCAGGTAGTAGGCCTCGAAGGGATCGGGCATGGTGAGAGCCAGCTGGACGTCCACACGCGCCCACACCGCCAACAGGGATGACATCTCCACCGCGGAGGGCTCCGGCACACAGCAGGCAGCAGAAGGGGGCCACGGAAGATGCCCCAGCTCCAGAAGCCGCTGGAACGCCGCCCCACGGGTGCGCTGGTACCCACGGGCCCCGTGAACACAGGAGAAGTAGGTCACGGCCAAGGCAGGGCCACCCTCGGCCAGGCACTCCGAGTAGGCGCCCAGACCACACACCACCAGCGCTGACACGGTCTCCGAGGCGCTCCAGGGCACATGGGCGCACAGCACCTCCGGGATGCGCCCCTCGGGGAAACGAGCCAGCCCCAGGGCCTCCGCATGCAGCCGGCAATCACGGGCGCTCACCACATGGCCAAAGTAACGGAGCCCGGAGCTCAGGCTCTCGTAGGCACCTGCACGGCTCCCCGGCCCGGCCAGGAGCAGCTGCACGGCAGGGGTGTGCCACAGGTCGCACAGAGACATGGTCTCGCGGAAGGCCCAGATATGGGGGGCCCCTTGGGGGCCGGACAGCGGGAGCCCCATGGATGGGCAGCCAGCCATGGTCCAGCACAACAGGGAATGGGACACGGAGCCCGGAGGGCACACAGACTGCCCAGGGCCGGGAGAGGCTCGGCCCGGCCCCCGGGACAGGGAACACGGGCCCGCACCGCAACATTGTAGCACAACAGAGCGAGGCGTGGGGTGCGGGCCCGGCACAGCTGCAGAGAACAACAGCGAGCTCTCTGTCTGCCTAATCGCACCTTCAAGGCCATCCCGCTACAAACAGCGAGGGGAGGGGGCCCGGGGTGCTGGGGGCGGGAGCAGCCGGAATGCACCGGCACAGGGCGCGCGCAGGGCCGCGAGGCCGACCCCCGGGCGGGGCCACCAGCACCGGGCCGGCATAAGCGCTCCCAGCCCCCACCGGGGCCCCAGCACCATGGAGCGCGATAGGGCAGGTGGGAACTGGATGTTCCTCGCGCTCGCGGCTGAGTGGCACCGTGACCACACTGAGCAGCTGTGCCTCCTGACCGAGAGGGTGCACCTGGCCGTCCGCCTGCGCTATGTCCTGGCCCTGCGGGCTGGCGTGCGCCTCCGGGGCCAGCAGGCCCGCAGGAGAGTCCGTGGCCGGCTCAGGGCTCGGCGCCGGGCCTGGGGGGCGTGGCTGGCCGCCTGCCGGAGCCTCACCCGGCCCGCTGCGCTCCGAGGGGCCGCGAGGCGGTTCCGCTGGGCAACGCAGACCCTCCGCCGGGCAGCGCTGCTGGCTATGCCCATAGCGCGGAGCCTATGGGTCACGGAGCGGCCCCAGGCCTGGTGGGAGCGGGCCCAGGCCCACTGGGGGGAGGCCGAGTGGGGGTCCCACTTCCGGATGGGCAAGGCCACCCTGCTGCGCCTAGCGGAGCTCCTCACGCCCTGGCTGGAGCGGCAGCACACCTCCATGCGGGAGCCCATCCCCATGGTCCAGCGGGTGGCCATAGGGGTCTGGGCCCTCGCAACGCCCGACTCCTGCCGCTCCGTGTCCCAGCACTTCGGGGTGGGGCTCAGCACGGTCGCCTGCATCGTGCGGGATGTGTGCGAGGCTGTGGAGGGCGTGCTCCTCGACAGGACCATCCAGCTCCTGGACCAGGGCGCTGTGATGGCTGGCTTCGCGGCCGGGGGCTTCCCGAACTGCATCGGAGCCGTGGACGGCACACACATCGAGATCCTGCGCCCGGCCGCGGGGGAGGCCCTGGAGTATGTGAACCGGCACGGATACTACTCCCTGCACCTGCAGGGGGTGGTGGACCACCGGGCCCGCTTCATAGACATCTACACGGGCAACTCCGGCCGGAGTCACGACGCCAGGATCATGACCATCTCCCCCTTCTATGCCCGCATGTACCGGGGGGACTTCGCGGACATGGGCATGAGGTGGATCGAGGGTGTTCCCATGCCCCCCTGCATCCTGGGGGACCCCGCCTACCCCCTGACCCGCTGGCTGATGAAGGTCTACCCTGTCCCGAGCACCCCTGCGGAGCAGGTATACAATACCCGCCTGTGTGCGAGCCGGACCGTCGTGGAGCGTGCCTTCGGGGCCCTGAAGCAGCGCTGGAGGAGTCTAGCTGGCCGCCTGGACTTCACCGTCCCCACCTCCGCCCTGGTGATCGGTGCCTGCTGCGTTCTGCACAATGTGTGCGAGACCGAGGGGGCGGCCCTGGAGTACCCCGAGCCCCACCGGCCCCCCGGTCCTGTTCCCCTGTACGTGAACGCAGGGAACCCCCGGGAGTACCGGTATGCCAAAAGGATCCGGAACGCCCTTGCAACCCACATCGCCCGGGGGGGCCCGCTGTGAGGGCCTTCCCGCCCCTGGGGGCCCCACCCCCCGTTCCGTGCCCATGCCCCTGTACACGCGGTCCCACAGCCCTGTCCCCCCCACAAACGGGCCGGGGACAACTGTCTCTTTACAACACTTTATTGCCCACACAGTGCACACAATCACCCTGTGCCCCCTCCCCACCCCCGTCCCCGTGACCCCGTCCACCACCCGCCCTCATGTGGCCCTCCCCCTCCCCCCCCTTCCCACCATCCCCCCGCGTTTCCTGGGCCGACCCCTCGTGCGGCCGCTTGGGCCCACCGAGCTCTGGGAGCTCCCCTCCCCCCCACTGTCCGTGTCCCCTGCCGTGTCCTGGGCCGGTCCCGGCCCCGGCAGGGGGCCGGGCGGCGGATGGGCAGCTGTGCCCGGTGCCCCGGTCGCGCCCCGGGGGGGCTGGACCCTCCGGAGGCCCGGGGGCACTGGGAGGCGCATGCGAGGGCCCTGGGGCCGGGGGGGCGCCAGGGGCGGCAGGGCTGGGCCCGGGGGCGCCGAGGGGCCCGGCATGGGGACCTGGGCGGGCAGGGCGCCCGGAGGTGCGCCGGCCATCACGTAGGCACACATGGTGCCCGCATGCAGGAGCAGGGAGGTCCCAATGTCGTGGGACCTGTCCATCTTGGCACTGTGCTCCCGCACCATGCCCTGTATGTCCTGCCGGAGGCCCCTGAGCAGCCCCTGCTGCCGCTGGTGCTCCCGGCGCTCCCGCCTCCGCTCCAGGCGCACCTCCGCCTCCAGCCGGCGGTCTGTCTCCAGGGCCTTCTCCATGGACCGCTCTATGGCCGCCTCCATGCGGTCCACGGAGGCGATCATGCGCTCCCCCTGTTCCTCCGCCCTGCGGACGATGTCCTCCGCTTGCTCCTCCCTGCGCCTGCGGACCCGCGCCCGGTACTCCCGCATCCGCTGGGCTGGGGCCGCGGCCGGCGGAGGCGCCGCGCGCGGGGGCTGCCCTGTGGAAATGGGCGGGTGGGTCAGTGCAGGGCCCTGTCCCCTAGCGGGGTCGGGTCCCGGGGCCCCCTGCCCCCCCTCCCCCACTGAGGCCAGAGGCCCCCCTGGGCTGGCGCCCGGGGGGCCCTCCCGCAATCCCAGCCCTCCCGCCTTACCTGGGTCCGGCACCTGCTCTCCTGTGCCCTCCGCGGGGGCCTGCACCGTCTCGCTGGCCCGGTCCTGGGGCTCCCCATGTCCTGCGGGCGGGAGAGGGGGGAGCGGGTGAAGGGGGCTGGTTGTGGCCCCTGCAGCAGGGCCCCCACCCCCGCCCCTGCCACCGGCCCCCTGGTCGTGCCCCCCCCTGCCCTGGGGGCCCGCTTACCCTCTATGTCCGTCTCCGAGCCTTCGGAGGCCGGCGCCTCACCCTGGGAGTGCTCCCCCTGGGACCACTGGCTGAGGGTGGTGAAGGTGCCGACCTCCGACTCCGCCTGGCCGGCCCGGCGTTGGGATGTCTCCGGGCTGCTGCTGGGGGGGGGCCTTGGGGCTTCTGCGGGTCCCGGGTGGTCCTCCTGGGGGTGGGGGTCCCCTGAGCTCGTGTCTACCGGGCGGGCGGCGAGGGGAGGGGGTACCTCGGCCCGCTCCCTGCCCTGGACCACAGCGCTGCCCACCAGGCGTGGGGCAACTATGGAGCCCTTCATGTGAAGGATGCGGTCCAGGGCATCGTAGTAGGGGGCGGTGCGGGCCCCGTGGCCGGAGCGGCTGTTATTGTCCTTGAGGGCCTTGTACCCCCTCTTGAGCTCCTTGGCCTTCGAGCGACACTGGTTGACAGTGCGCTCGTGCCCCGCCGCCTCCATGTCGCGCACGATGTCCCGGTAGACATGCTCGTTGCGCTGGTTTATTGCGAGCTCCACCTGGTACTCGAGGGTCCCCCAGATCCGTATGAAGTCCCGGGTCTCCTGGAGGCCCCACTGTCCCCCTCTGTGATAGGCCTTCCTCCGGCTGGGCCCCTGCTGTTCCTCCTCCCGGTGCAGCTCCTGCTGCACCTGCCTGTGCTCCTCCTCCACCTCCTCCTGGGGGTGCGCCTCCAGGGGCCGGGGGCCGGGCTCCTCCTGGGGCTCGTCCGCCCGGGCCGACTTTCGTGTCTGGGGGGGGGAAGGGGGGTGGTTGGTTGCTGGGTGAGGGTGTGGGCCCTCTCGGGGGCCCCCTGCCCCCCTGCCCTCCGCCCGGGGTCCCCCTGCCCCCCTGCCTTCCGCCCGGGGTCCCCCCGGCCCCCTCCACAGGGGGTTCCCCTGTGCCCCCTGTTCCCCTCCCAGTGGGTGCCCTTACCCGTTTCCTGGGTGCCTCCTGTGGGCCTGTTCCGGCCGCTGTCCCCGGGGCGGCGCGACCCGGCTGCAGCTGTGGTTGGTGTTCCCGGGGCGCCTCCCTGGTCGGGTGCTCCCGTGTGCCCCCTTCCTGCACCTGTTCAGACGTTCAGGGCCCTTTGGCCCCACGGGGGGGTTGAGCGTGGTTCAGTGTGGTTGAGCGTGATCTCGTAACGTCTGAAGACACCCCATGTCCAACAACACAGTTGCACCAAGGCATCCACTCCCACTGCTTCATCAGCATAGGTCTCCCTGGACCTGAGGTGGCTGAAACAGAAGGGTAGGTGGTTCGAGCACAAGTGACACTCGACTTGTGCTGAAGCCGAATGACTATGGAGTAGATCATTTTTGAAGGACTCTGCTGTGGCTGTGATGTTGGTGAAGAAAGCTTTCTTCTCAACTATCATACCATCTTCAAAGTCCCATTCAGCGGATCTGTTCCGGGTTGTGACGGGCCTTGTTAACCCAGCCTGTCTCCTCTAGGAAATTGAGTCATCCATAGCCAGCGGTGACATTTGTATTAATTACTTTGCAGGCAAAATCGCTCATATTCACCACAACTTGAGTGCTGCCATTTCATCTGCAGATTCAAAGTTTGGGGTTATGGAACTTCAGTCTTGTCCAGATTAGTATTGAAAATGATGCTAGGGAGGTGCTTGGGGTGATAAGGGAAAACAGTTGTGAATTGGATTCTTTCCTGTCATGGCAGGTGAAAGCCATCTGGGCGACATTGTTGACTGGGGCTGTCAATGCCTCCCTATGGGAGGGGAGGGTGTTGGATACCCTTAAAACAACAGTGATCTGGTCCCTGATTAAGAAACCATCTTTGAATGGTGACGCCCAGCCAACTATCGTCCTGTCTTTAACCTTCCCTTTTTATGGCAGGTTATTGAACGGGCGGTTTACCAACAGCTCAAGGCACATCTCAATAGGCCTGTACCCATTTCCTGTACCCATTTCTGTCAGGTTTTTATCCTGGGTATGGAACAGAGACTGCACTTGTGGGTTTGGTCTATAACCTGCGCCTGGAGATGGATAAGGGGAATTCTACCTTGTTGATCATGATAGATCTTTATGTGACCTTTGATACATTATTTATTTATTTATTTATTTATTAGCACTAGCTCATGCCATAGCCATCATAAAAAGTGTCATAACAAATATAATATTATACAAAAAATAATAATTTGCTGTACCAACAACAAATTTATTTATTTATTTATTTATTTATTTATTTATGTCAAAAAATTTTTTACCCTACCCATCCTTCCACAGGCAGCTCTGGGTAGCTTACAATCAACAATAAAAACTGAATTTAAAACACTCAAAACAGGGAGGATTAAAATATTCCATCCACAAATAAACAAATACAAAAAAAGATCAAAAATACAACAATAAACATATTTGGGAATCAGCCTTCTAACCAATGCAATTGGCATACTCCATCAGCCTACATAATTTATAGCAACTATAGAATAGCACTTCATTATTGCAGCTGCTTTTTTCACATAGGCTGCCAGATTAGTAATTACATACAGTTTCTCCTGTTGGCATAGCCATATCAGTTTTACCCTCTTTGTAAAAAAAAGGCACCTCCCTCAAGGCGGGTAGAAGGTAATTTTCCCTAATATCAATGAAATAAAAACATTCCAGAGTATAATGAATCACATCCTCAATCACCTCCATTCCACATGTACATTTCCTATGTTCTTTACAGATGCCATAGACGCAACCCATTGTTAGTGCCGATTCCATCAATGACATCAGCAATCGTGTCAGATGGACCCGACAGCAACTATCCAGTTCTACTGTTAGATATTTGGCCATGTCACAGGTTGGCATCCAATGTACATAAAGGGGAGAGATTTTACTACACAGTACAGCCGCAATATCATCTTGTCGAGCTATATCAGCTAATCTCTTCAGGAGGTCCACCTTTTCTCTTCCTCAGAAAAAAACACTCATCCTTTTTCATAGCATAGTTAAATCCAGATCTATAAAGGATCTTAAGAAGGAATAATAACCATGGTGACTGACTCTAGGCCCGCTTTGTTCTAGGCCCATATTTCCAGACCAGCCACCATAAATCTCTCCCCTTTATGTACATTGGATGCCAACCTGTGACATGGCCAGATATCTAACTGGAGGGGGTTGTTACAGGCCCACAACTGGCGGGCCTGAAACAAATGTTCAGGCATCACACTGGCCCAGTCAGGCCAAAGCAGGCTGAATCAAGTCAGCATGATGTCTGTTTCTCATGTATTCTTGTATTTTGATATTTCTTGGCAAAACTTCACTTCTAAATGCTGACTGGGAGAAGTCTTGTTTAAGAAAATGTCTGCACATACAGTGTGTCTCTGGTTGAAGCTGGCTTTGTTAATTGTGTGTCAGCACTCAGCTTTGCATAGGAACTAAACAGCAAACAGGTGACTTTCAAGATGCTGACCAGTGGAGATAGTAAATAAGGCAAGTCTTTCCATTGTTACTGAAGTTAGTTATTATTTAATTTAGCCTCTACTAGAGGTTTCTGTGTTTGTTTGTGTTCAGTTTCTGCCTAAGATATTTATCATCTCTGCTAGAGTTTCATTAACTTAGGCCGTTTTTAGACGAGCGCGACGGCGCCCGCGCTTGTTTTCAAAAAAGCCGGCAGCCCGTTCCACACGAGACGCTGCCGCCGAATACGCGCATGTGCGGCCAACGCGCATCCATTTCCGGCCGCGTATGACCAGCCTCGATCGCCGACCCGGTCAGTTCGCGCCCAGAAATGGATGCGCGTCGGCTGCGCATGCGCGTATTCGGCGGCAGCGTCTCGTGTAGAACGGGCTGCCGGCTTTTTTAAGAAACAAGTGCGGGCGCCGCCGCGCTCGTCTGAAAACGGCCTTAGTTAGCTAATAATCATGCAATGGCTTAATTCAAGAAGTGCGTAGCCATACAGAAAATTTGGCATAAAAATGGCCCCTCAGGAAAGAGGAAGGTTAGAAGTTCTCAGAATCCTGGAGTCTTCTCACCACCTGACAGAACAAGGCTTGAACTGAATAACTATGAGACTACTGAGCCAGAAATTAAAGCCTATTATTTTTCTTTAAGATTTTCACTTAGACTAGAACTTAGAAAATGAATGTTGTTTAATGAATGTTTTTGGTACCATACTGTTCAATTTGTAACGGAACTTGTTTTTTCCTTTTGTACCATCTGTTATTCCTTTTGAATTTAAGTAAACCGATATTCTTTTTATATATCCTTTTGTCTCAAGTTCTTCCTTTAAAATATTAGGGATGTGCGAACATGGTAGAGATCAGATGTTCGGCCGTTCAGACTAAAAACTTAATTCAGGTTCGTGGGCTTGGTCTGGCGTTGTTCAGTCCCCTGAACGTTGTGTAGAATTCGGCACTGCCAGGAGGCTTGGGGTGCTCCAAGGACCCCCAGGGGAACCTGGGGAGGCATGGCAGGCCATCGGAGACCCAGAAGCAGCATCAGCAGAGACTGGGAAGACTTGCCACTTGGCATCCTGGGTTGCCCAGGCAGGCAGACTTGGTGCTTGGCTGTTGGGGGTGCCCGTGGTACCAGAGCCGGCCATCGGAGACCCAAAAGAAACAGAAGCAGCAACAGAGACTGGGAAGGCTTGATGCTGGGCACCTCGGGTTGCCCGGGAAGGCAGGCTTGGTGCTTGGCCGCTGGGGGTGCCCATGGCACCAGGTCTGGCTGTCAGAGACCCAGCAGAAGAAGCAGCAGCAGCAGAGAGCGGGAAGACTTGGCTCTTGGCACACCGGATTGCCTGAGCAGGCAGGCTCTGTGCTTGGGCCCTAGGGGTGCCCATGGTGCCAGGGCTGGCTGGCTGAGACCCAGCAGCAGCAGCAGCAGAGGCTTGGAAGGCTTAGGGTGCTTTTAGATGAGATGTAAATGGCAGCTGAGCCTTTTATCAGCTGCCATTGTTGCCGCTCGTCTAAATCCCTAGCGCGCTCTAACGCCGGATCTCTGCCACGTGAAGTCGGCCCAGTGATCCTGTCCCCTTCAAGGCAGATTGCCATTGTGCCAGATTCATGCCACACTTCTGGGTTCCTTCCCAGATTGCGCACGTGCAGAAGGGCGCGCATATGCACATACACTCTATGCCGTGTCTGATGCTCTTCTGAACATCAGACATGGTGTAGAAAGGAAGGCGGGTGGCTGATGCCGGTATTGAATGATCCTGCTTGTGAGCAGGATCATTTAAAAGTGCCCTTAGGGTTTGGTGGATGGCACCCATAGGGGGCAGGGCATTGCAGACTGGTGTTGGTAGAGTGGCAGAAGAGGTCTGGTCAGGGCTTCTGTCCAGCACCCTTACTTGGCTGGGCATTGCAGGCTGGCATCAGTGGGGCAGAAGCAGAGGCCCGGCAAGGGCTTGGTGGCTGGCATCACTGCTTGGCTGGGCATTGCAGGGTGGCACCTCTGCTTGGCCGGGTGTTTCAGGCTGCCAGGCATCGGTGGGGCAGTTGAAGACAATGAAGTGGAATGACAGCCCTCCCTGCCTGGAATGTAAATGCCATAATCCGGACCGTGGGTCCTGGGACTAGAGTGGCAGATCTAGATGAAGTGGAATAACGACTCCCCATGATGGCCCCAGAACCCTGATGGTGGGACTTGGGACTAGAGTGGAAGCTTCTGGTTGAAGTGGAATGACAGCCCTCCATGCATTGAACATAGGCCACAGAATCCTGATGGTGGGTCCTGGGGCAGGAGTGGCTGGCTGTTTCTTGATGGGTTCAAATTACAGCTCCCCGTGAGTGGAATGATGGCCCCAGAACCCTGACAGTGGGTCTTGGGACTAGAGTGGAAGCTTCCAGATGAAGTTGAATGATGGCTCCCCATGAGTGGCATGATGGCCCCAGAACCCTGATGGTGGGTCTTGGGACTAGAGTGGCAGCTTCTAGATGAAGTGGAATGATGGCTCCCCATGACTGGAATGATGGTCCCAGAACCCTGAGGGTCGGTGTTGGGACTAGTGTGGCAGCCTCTGGATGAAGTGGAACAACAGCCCTCCATGCCTGGAACATGGAACCCTGAACATGCCTGGAACATGGAACCCTGATGGTGGGTGCTGTGGCTGGCTGTTTCTTGATGCGGTGGAATTACAGCTCCCTGTGAGCGGAATGACAGCCTCAGAACCCAGACGGTGGGACTTGGGACTAGAGTGGCAGCTTCTAGATGAAGTGGAATGATGGCTCCCCGTGAGCGGAATGACGCCCCCAGAACCCTGATGGTGGGTCTTGGGACTAGAATGGCAGCTTCTAGATGAAGTGGAATGATGGCTCCCCATTAGCAGAATGACGGCCCCAGGACATTGATAGTGGGTCTGGGGCTGGAGTGGCTGGCACCCCTGCTCAGCTGGGCATTGCAGGCTGGCTGGCATTGGTGGAGCAGAAGCAGAGGCCCGGCCAGGGCTCTGTGTCTGGCACCCCTGCTCAGCCAGGCATTGAAGACTGGCTGGCCTAGATGTGGGACACTTGTAAACAACTGGAATGACAGCCCTCCCTGCCTGGAACGTAGGCCCCAGAACCCTTACGGTGGGTCCTGGGGTTGAGTGGCAGGCACCCCTGCTCGGCCGGGCATTTAATGCTGGCTGACATCAGTGGAGCAGAGGCCCTGCCAGGGCTCGGTGGCTGGCACCATGGCTTAGCCAGGTGTTGCAGGCTTGCATCCTAGTCTCCAAATCTGAATAAGCTATTCTTCCAATTGGTCAAGCCTTGCCCGGTGGTGAATTATGTGGCCACCCAGTAGCAGACATTGGGTTGCCGGGGCACAGTACCTGTGGCACAGTAGAGGCAGCAACAGTGGACATTCAATTCAATTTATTAAAAGACGTGACCTTAGGTCATTGCCATACAATACAAAAAAGAGAGCAAAAGGAACAATACATACATAAAAACATTCAAGAAAATTATAAAAACAAACTTCCTATTCAACAATAAAGGAAGTGATTCCACCTCACGAATGAGAGTAATAATCTGAAATTATTAATAATCATTAAAACAATATGACCAATTATGAAATGACTAAAATAAGATAACCATGTACCCCCTGTACCCATAGGGCTTCTTTATAGCTTCCCCATAGATTACTCCAAACTTACAGCCCTCATATGCTATACTGACTGCTGAGTATTGAGTTCCCCATCCCTTGCATTCATCGTTCTAATGGTGGGTTTTACATATCATATACAACAACAAAAAAACCAGGTTACTCTCCAGTTATGCCAAGGATTTGGATTCAAGGAACTTCCTTCTTAGTCCCATTGCTAGCATCAAAAATCTCATGATGCCAGCTGTTACCTCAGAATCCAAGTCCAAAAGGGCCATCTGTGTCAAGAAGAAACGCATGCCCCCTGATATTTACCAATGAAAGTCTGGAGTGTCTCCGCTCGTATAGCATCATACAAATGACATTCAAATAAAATATGATACGTAGATTCTACTGTTAGCTGGTCAAATGGACATAGACGATCTTCATATGGAATTTTTGCCACTCGTCCTTCCAACACCTTTGTGGGAAGGGCATTAACCCTAGCAGAGAGGAATAAGTGCTTCTCCCTATAG